>CM059437.1:43704641-44052141 GCA_030390025.1 Squalus acanthias | reverse complement strand
TTAAAAAGTTATAAAAATAAACTTACCTGTCTTTAAAGTCTCTAAAAAAGATATACCTGTTAAAAAAAATTCAAAAAATACTTAATTCACTACTTACCTTGTTAAAAGTGGGTCTTACTCCTCCTTTTTCCATTTCTAAAATCTTCCGTACTTACCTGCGCGTCCAAAGCACGAAGTGCACAGCGTGCGCGCAGCCTGTAGCGCGCACGCGATGCACCGAGGAACCGCCCCCTTTTCAAAAGACCAAGTGCCGGTTTTCAGCGCATGCGCAGGGCATGCAGAAAACCGGCAATTGGAGAGAGAATACGCGAGAGTACGCAGTGCGTACTCTCGCGCAGCGGGATGAATTTTTGGCCCATTATGAAATGTCTCCCAAATCTCCCCACAACTGCCTTATAACTTCCCTTCCTTGTCAGCTTAAATGAGCTGCGAATATCTTCCTCTAATCATACACATTGGTAAGCATATCTACATTTTTTCCATTCTTTTCAAACATACTCTATACAGAAATTCCAAAAAAATTATTGTTGAAAAACAGTCATTAATCTTTAAATGCAAGTTCTTTAATATAGGCCTAATGTTACATGAAGACAATGTGTTATCTTGAAAGTGCTCTCAGACACAGATTGTCATAACAACATGGTGTATCAGATTACAATACCAATGAAAGGCACTAGACCCTGTAACATTGTACTGGAGTTCCTACAATTACTTCAATTATGAAAATAAGAATAAAAGTATGTATAACACTCCAAAGTATCCTATGAAGCAAAGCCACAAATAGGGAGAGAGGTTTTACCAATAAACCAAAAGGTTGTAATAGATGTGATATTCATCACCACACTTAACGCAGGAAACAGAAACAGTGATCTGCTGTGTAAAAACAATGCCTCGAGTAGGAGTGGTGCCCAACAGCAAACATTTTGGGAGATCAAAAAAACCTACAATGGTAGTTTATGACCTCGAGGGGGAGACCTGGGTATCAGCCAATATAATATAACATTGCCGATGGTGCACGGTTACAGCAATCAGACGGAAATCAATCAGCAATACAGGGTGAAGATATGTACAAATAGGAAAAGATGCTTTGGCTGTAACGATGGGCAACATGAAAGATTTAGCAAATACATAACTGGGTAAATTTTTCACACTGACAGAGATCACAAGCCACTCATTCATTAACTGGGATCTGAAATTGTGGATGAATTTCCAACACAAATAAACAGAGATTTTGCTTACAGCTCATACCATCAAGCGCTCCCTTATTGGAGCAACAGGGACAGGTTCCAAGATGATGTGGATATTCATGAAAACTTGATTGTCTAAGACCTACTAGAAATGAAAATCATCTAGATGAAATAAAAGACTCAGTTACAGAATGGCGAAGTATGAAATTTGATTATACAATACTGTGGAAGGCTAGCCAGAACAGAATAAACTGGAGGGAAGATGAAACCATCTAGCCTGTGAAAAGTGAACTGTTGGTGCAAAATTAATCAACAACAACTTGCATTAATATAGCGCTTTTCACACAGGAAAATGTCCCAAGCTGCTTCACAGGAGCGTAATCAGACAAAAACTGACACCAAGCCACAGAAGGAGGGTTGGTCAAAGAGATAGGTTTTAAGGAGCGTCTTAGAGGAGAGAGGTGGGGAGACTTTGGGAGGGAATTCCAGACCTTAGGGCCTAGACAGCTGACAGCACTGCCACCAATGGTGATGCGAAGGGAGTGGGGGACAGGCGAGGCCAGAGTTGGAGGAACTCAGAGTTCTTGGAGGGTTGTAGGACTGGTGGAGGTTACAGAGCTAGGGAGGGGCAAGGCCATGGAGGGATTTGAACATGAGGATAAGAATTTTAAATTCAAGGCGTTGTTGGACTAGGAGCCAATATTGGCCAGAGAGAGCAGGGATGATGGGTGAGCAGGACTTGGTGCGGGTTAGGATACAGGCAGCAGAGTTTTGGATGAGCTCAAATTTATGAAAGGTAGAAGATTGGAGGCTGGCCAGGAGAACACTGAAACAGTTAAATCTGGAGGTAACAAAAGCATGGATGAGGGTTTCAGCAGTAGATGGGCTGGACCAGGTGTGGAGACAAGCGATGTTAGAGGTGGAAGCAGGCTGGCTTTGTGATGGAGAGGATATGAGCTCAGCTCAAGGGCAAATAGGACACCAAGATTCTGAACAGTCTGGTTTAGCCTGTGACGGTGGCCAAGGAGGGGGATGAAATTGGTGGTGAGGGAACTTGGGAGAGGCACCTGGCTAGGGCACCCAAGAATACACTGGACATCAAGACAGCAGGAAGTGTCGGGAGGCTGTTTGACAAGACGCATGGTGTCTTGTCTTAAGTAAACTATTGAAAGAAGTTGCTCAAATTGTCTTAAGTGTTCCAAGGACACAACAAATCTGGCAGAAAGTCAGGGCAGATCTACTTGATTGGAAAGGTAGCACTTCTGTTGTTCTTACTGTATGTCTCCTGTGGAAAGATCTGGGTATGATTTATATTTAAGTATTACTTAAAAGTTAAAGCAAGTTCACAAAAGTTGAAGTTTTACTCCACTAAAAAGGCCAGCGTGGTGTATTTTATTATTTTATTCGTTACCAGGCAGGATACAGAATCATAGAATATACAGTACAGAAACGGGCCATTCAGCCCAACCAATCCATGCCGGCATTTATGCTCCACTCGAGCCTCCTCCCATCCTTCCTCATATCAACATAACCCTCTATTCCCTTCTCCCTCATGTGCTTATCTAGCCTCCCCTTAAATGCATCTATACTATTCGCTTCAACCACTCCCTGTGGTAGCAAGTTCCACATTCTCACCACTCTCTGGGTAAAGAAGTTTCTTTTGAATTCCCTATTTAATTTCTTGGTGACTATCTTATATTGATGGCCTCCGGTTTTGCTCTTCCCCACAAGTGGAAACATTCTCTCTGTGTCTGCTCTCTCAAAACCTTTCATGATTTTAAAGACCTCTATTAGATCACCCCTCAGCCTTCGCTTTTCAAGAGAAGGGAAAAAAGTCCCAGCCTGTTCATCCTTTCCAGATAGGTTTAACCTCGCATTTCGGGTATCATCCTTGTAAATCTTTTTTGCACCCTCTCCAGTGCCTCTATATCCTTTTTGTAATATGGCGACTAGAACTGTACACAATACTCCGTGTGGTCTAACCAAGATTCGTTACAAGTTTATCATAACTTCTCTACTTTTCAATTCTGTCCCTCAAAAAATAAATCCGAGTGCTTGATTTTTTTTATGGCCTTAACCTGCATCGTTACTTTTAGTGATCTGTGTATTTGTACTCCCAGATCCCTTTGCTCATCTACCTCATTTATATTCTTATTTTCCAAGTAATATGAGACCTCCTTATTTTTCAAGCCAAAATGTAATACCTCACACTTATCTGTGTTGAAATTAATTTGCCAATTATATGCCCATTCTGCAAGGTTATTAATGTCTTCATGTAATTTGTTGCAGTCCTCCTCAGTATTGACTATCCCCACTCCAAAAAATTTGGTGTCATCCGCAAATTTAGAAATTGTGTTTTTGATTACAAAGTCTAAATCGTTAATATAAATTGTGAACAACAGTGGTCCCAGCACTGATCCTTGTGGGACCCCACTTTCCATCTTCTGCCACTCTGAATAGCTGCCCTTTACCCCATCTTTCTGCCTTGCAGCCAGCTAGCTATTCATTCTGCTACTTGTCCCCTGACTCCGCATGCTCTGACCTTAATCATTAGTCTATTATGTGGCATCATATCGAAGGCCTTTTGGAAATCTAGATAAATTACATCTACTGCATTACCCTTGTCTACTCTCTGTTACCTCTTCAAAGAATTCAGCAAGGTTGGTCAAGCAAGACTTTCCCCTTTGAAATCTATGCTGACTATTCATTGTTATAGTTTTGGTTTCTAGTTGTTTTTCTATTTACCCCTTCAGTAGGGATTCCATTATTTTTCCTACCACCACTGTTAAGCTGACCAGTCTATAGTTCCCTGAACATGTTCTATCTCCCTTGTTAAACATAGATATAATGTTAGCTATCCACCAGTCCTCCGGCACTACTCCCTTTTCTAACGAATTATTAAATATGTATAATAGTGCCTCTGCTATCTCGTCTCTAGATTTTTTTAAAATGCAGGGGTGCAAATGTGTACCATCTACAAGATGCACTGCAACAATTCACCAAGGCTTCTTCGACAACACCTCCCAAACCCACGACCTCTACCACCTAGAAGGACAAGGGCAGTAGGCACATGGGAACACCACCACCTCCAAGTTCCCCTCCAAGTCACACACCATCCTGACTTGGAGATATATCGCCGTTCCTTCATCATCGCTGGGTTAAAATCCTGGAACTCTCTACCGAACAGCACTGTGGGAGCACCTTTACCACATGGACTGCAGCGGTTCAAGAAGGCAGCTCGCCACCACCTTCTCAAGGGCAACCAGGGATGGGCAACAAATGGCATTGCCAGCAACGCCCACATCCCATGAATGAATAAAATAAAAAATCCATCTGGACCCGTGGTTATATCCTCTTTGAGTTTGATTAGTTTACTTAATATTTCTCTTTTTATTTTAAATGTGGTTATATAATTTCTAATCTCATTTTCCGATGTCATGTCCACCTGATCGGTCTCCCTGGTAAATACTGAAGCAAAGTAAATATTTAATATTTCTGCCAATTAAGATGTACTGTTGTGAGATTTACTTCAAATGCTTCTCTATTCAATTGTGAAGTAAACTAATTTGTGAATTCATATTCGACCTCATTCAATTCAATTGTGAATCAGCCAGCCTGCTGGAAGATTGAAGAAGCACATGTACACCCTTGTAAGGATCACAATATCTTCACTTCATATAACATAGGGGTTTCATTGATATGGCCTGGGTGCCGCAATTGTTTAATGACATTATTGGGTCTTCACCCGTACTAAGTGACATGGGGTACACTGACGAAGTTGACTAGTACTACTGAACCCACGATAATATTTAGAGTACACCTGAAATTTGTAACAAACGGTTTCTTACATTTTATAGAGGTAGTGCAGCTTACTTGCATCACACTACAAGATATTATTTGACATCTGAAATTTGCACATCATGGAAAACCAGGGGAGTTATTTTCAGACAACGGTTTGCAATTTTCAGCTGTGGACATGGACACATGTGCAAATTAGTATGGCTTTGTTCATATTAGGAGCAGCCTCAATACATAGATACATAGATACATAGAACAGTACAGCACAGTACAGGCCCTTCGGCCCTCGATGTTGTGCCGAGCATTGTCCGAGACCAAGATCAAGCTATCACACTCCCTATCACTCTGGTGTGCTCCATGTGCTTATCCAATAACCGCTTGAAAGTTCCTAAAGTGTCCGACTCCACTATCACAGCAGGCAGTCCATTCCACACCCCAACCACTCTCGGAGTAAAGAATCTACCTCGGACATCCCTTCTATATCTCCCCCCATGCACCTTATAGTTATGCCCCCTTGTAACAGCTGCCTCTACCCGAGGAAATAGTCTCTGAACATCCACTCTATCTATCCCCCTCATCATCTTATAAACCTCTATTAAGTCGCCTCTCATCCTCCTCCGCTCTAAAGAGAAAAGCCCCAACTCCCTCAATCTATCCTCATAAGACCTCCCCGCCCAAACCAGGCAGCATCCTGGTAAATCTCCTTTGCACTCTTTCCAATGCTTCCACGTCCTTCCTATAGTGAGGTGACCAGAACTGCACACAATATTCCAAATGTGGTCTCACCAAGGTCCTGTACAGTTGCAGCATAACCTCACGGTTCTTAAACTCAAACCCTCTGTTAATAAACGCCAACACACCATAGGCCTTCTTTACTGCTCTATCCACTTGAGTGGCAACCTTCAGAGATCTGTGGATATGAACCCCCAGATCCCTCTGCTCCTCCACGTTCCTCAGAACCCTGCCGTTGACCCTGTAATCCTTATTCAAATTTGCCCTACCAAAATGAATCACCTCGCACTTATCAGGGTTAAATTCCATCTGCCATTTTTCGGCCCAGCTCTGCATCCCATCAATGTCTCTTTGCAGCCTACAACTGCCCTCCACCTCATCCACTACTCCACCAATCTTGGTGTCATCAGCAAATTTACTGATCCACCCTTCAGTCCCCTCCTCCAAGTCATTGATAAAAATCACAAACAGCAGAGGACCCAGCACCAACCCCTGTGGCACACCGCTGGTAACTACAAAGTAATGATGAGGCAGAGAGAGCATCGCAAACCATTAAGAACCTGCTCGGGGGGCGCGGTCAAGAGAACCATAGCATACTATAAAAAGGTCTCATAACATACTGCAAAAGCCCACTGGCAAATGGGACAGTCCTGCGGAATTGCTAAAAGCAGACATTTAAGTTCCAGCAAATCTTATACCCAAATGGCTCTAATGGACCAGCTTCAGAGAAAGGGAAGAACCCTGCAAGTTATAGCAAGCAAGTGAATTCAAATCACGACATGGAGCAAAGGAGCTACTAATACCAAAAATTGGGGATTATCTAGATAACTGATGAGAAGCAAAAGAACAGTGGTACTTGAGGCATTTGTGTCAAGATAAACAGTTTCAGTACAGTGGAATAGATGTATTTATGCTTGTCCCAGAACCACCAGATACTGATTAGATACTCACACCACTACTGCAGGCACCACAACTTCTCATAAGATGGGTCAACTGAGATTGCCACTCATAACTACTCAAAGTGCATGAAGATGGATGCATCTGTATTGGTTCTGAGGGACTTTTTATACCATCTAAAAGATTAAACTTATAAAGGCAGTCATTTGCAAGCACAGAAAGAAACAGTGTTTGGACTTATTAATTGAACTCCCATGGCACTGCACAGTGGGAATCAAAACAAAGTGTACTCTTCAGGGGAAGAGGGGTTAGAAGGCAGAGGATAATTGGAATAAAAACAGAAAATGCTGGAAATACTCAGCAGCTCAGGCAGCATCTGTGGAGAGAGAAACAGAGTTAATGTTTCAGGTCGATAACCCTTCGTCAGAACTGGAAAAAGGATAATTGGACTCAGGCACGCAGAAGTCATTCAGCCCCCATTTTAAACTCATACATTCTGTTATTTTTATATAATGCTTTGATTTATAATACTTTGAGCACAAGATATTTTCTGTAATACAGGCTGAGGAGCTGGGAAAGACAAAACCGAGGCACTGCAGCACCGCCACTGCCAGGAGGATGTAATTACGATGTGACAAATTTACATAGGTTGTCTGTGTTATAAATGTGAAATTTATTAATAGAAAAAAAGTTGACATAAAAATGTGAAAAAACATGACAACTAAAAGTAAGGTTTTGTAGACTGGAAGTACATGCAGATGCAAGATTTTTAATGGGCCGAAAATTGATCCCGCGACGCGAGAGTACGCACTGCGTACTCTCGCGTATTCCCACTCCAATTGCCGGTTTTCTGCATGCCCTGCGCATGCGCTGAAAACCGGCAATTGCTCTTCTGAAAAGGCGGCGGGGCCTGCGTGCATCGCGTGCGCGCTACAGGCTGCGCGCACGCTGTGCACTTCATGCTGTGGACGCGCAGGTAAGTAGGGAAGATTTTGGAAATGTAAAAAGGAGGAGTAAGACCCGCTTTTAAGAAGGTAAGTAGTGAATTAAGTATTTTTTGAATTTTTTTTTTTACAGGTATATCTTTTTTAGAGACTTTAAAGACAGGTAAGTTTATTTTTATAACTTTTTAAAAGATTTTAAATTTTTTCAAAAATTTAATTTTTTATTTAAAATGGTTAATTTAATTAACTATACTTATTTTATTAATGTGATGGGTTTTTTTTTAAATTTAATTGAGGTTTAGCTGTTATTTTGGGGGGGTGTAAGATTCATAAGTCTCACAGCCATGCTGTGAGACTTATGAATGGAAGATGGTGTGCTGCCATTGGCTCTAACTGAGTCACGTGATCCCACAGCTCACACGAATTCACTACGCCGCTGGGATACGCAAGCCCAGCACAGCTGATGTCTGGAACATCAAGTTCGTGCGAGCTGGATCAGAAAAAGCATAAGCGAGGTGAGACATCGCGGGGAAGGCTTACCCCCGCGGGAACAGAGCGAGATCAATTTCTGGGCCAATATATTTTATATAAAGATTAGTTATCTTAGAAATAAGGTAGAGGCATTTGAAAATGTACTGCATTTTGGAATGTTGAAAAGTTTAAATACATCCCACAGCTTACATTAGGAAAATAAATTGATTTATTTATCCTTTCAGAGAATAAAGGGAATGTAGAGTGATCCAGTTTATGGAGCTATGCTCATACATGTTGTTACGCTCTTTCAAAAACCACAGAGAATAAAAGGAGGCTGCCTCATCCATCCAGCAGGGAGTTAGGAACAAAAAAGACAGTGCTGGATTGTCAAACGTCTCTGTTAGCACTCCACATTTCTGAAGCAGATTAAAAGGGACCTACAACATTACATAAACAACTGCCAAAATATCTATTTATCCTTCCTCCACCACTAGCACATTACATTATATGGTCATACAGTTCTGTCTGATTTGAAGTTAGGTACACCTGCATTCATTTGCCGAAATTATATAGAACATTTCTAGTAAAATTTTTAATAAATTGCTACAGGTACATGGCTACTTCATGTGCTGATTTCCATTCAAAGATGTTTTATTGATTTTTGCAGAGTGGAAAGTGACAGGCAAACCAAATTATACTCCAGATGAGTTGTGTCAAAAACCTTTTTCAGCTAAGGTATACGTTTAGGAATTTCGAACCCTGAGAGGGTTGCAACAAAATTTTAAGAAGTTATTCAGTGTAGCTACTATAGTACAGCTTATTTATTTCACAGCCCATCATGCCATAAATAAACCAGTATCTACTAATCAACTACTGCAAATTATCAGTACCCATTCTGTACTCGATGATGCTCCAGATTAAGCGATTAGCATTAAAGCGATGGCACCGATTAGAAGGGGGAAAGAAATGCAGCAAGACGTGGGACATAAACAAAGAAAGAAAGAAGAAAGAAAGACTTGCATTTATATAGCGCGTTTCACGACCACCGGACATCTCAAAGTGCTTTACAGTCAATGAAGTACTTTTGAGGTGGAGTCACTGTTAAGGTTAATTAAGTGCCGTTGTAGAAAACCAATACAAGCTACAGTAACAAAGGTAACAGGCTGAATAATTTGATAGTTCAGAACTCATATGCAATCTACAGGTTTGAGATTGATGATTACGATAATAGTTTTTTTTAAATTAGTTTATGGGATGTGGGCGTCGCTGGCAAGGCCAGCATTTATTGCCCATCCCGAATTGCCCTCGAGAAGGTGGTGGGGAGCCGCCTTCTTGAACCGCTGTAGTCCATGTGGTGAAGGTACTCGCACAGTGCTATTAGGCAGGGAGTTCCAGGATTTTGACCCAGCGACTATGAAGAATTGGCGATATACTTCTAAGTCAGGGTGGTGTGTGACTTGGAGGGTAACTTGGGGGTGGTGGTGTTCCCATGCGCCTGCTGCCCTTGTCCTTCTAGGTGGAAGAGGTCGCGGGTTTGGGAGGTGCTGCCGAAGAAGCCTTGGCGAGTTGCTGCAGTGCATCTTGTAGATGGCATACACTGCAGCCACGGTACGCCAGTGGTGGAGGGAGTGAATGTTTAAGGTGGCAGATGGGGTGCCAATCAAGCGGGCTGCTTTGTCCTGGATGGTGTCGAGCTTCGAGTGTTGTTGGAGCTGCACTCCTCCAGGCAAGTGGCGAGTATTCCATCACACTCCTGACTTCTGACTTGTGCCTTGTAGATGGTGGAAAGGCTTTGGCGAATCAGGAAGTGAGACACTCATCGCAGAATACCTAGCCTCTGACCTGCTCTTGTTGCCACAGTATTTATGTGGCTGGTCCAGTTAAGTTTCTGGTCAATGGTGATCCCCAGGATGTTGATGGTGGGGGATTCGGCGATGGTAATGCTGTTGAATGTCAAGGAGCAGTGGTTAGACTCTCGCTTGTTTGAGATAGTCATTGCCTGGCACTTGTGTGGCGCGATTGTTACCTGCCACTTATCAGCCCAAGCCTGAACGTCGTCCAGGTCTTGTTGCATGCGGGCATGAACTGCTTCATTATCTGAGGAGTTGTGAATGGCACTGAACACTGTGCAGTCATCAGCGAGCATCCCCATTTCTGACCTTATGTTGGAGGGAAGGTCATTGATGAAGCAGCTGAAGGTGGTTGGGCCTAGGACACTGCCCTGAGGAACTCCTGCAGCGATGTCCTGGGGCTGTGATGATTGACCTTCAACCACCACAACCATCTTCCTTTGTGCTAGGTATGACTCCAGCCAGTGGAGAGTTTTCTGCCCGATTCCCATTGACTTCAGTTTTACTAGGGCTCCTTGATGCCACACTCGGTCAAATGCTGCCTTGATGTCAAGGGTAGTCACTCTCACCTCACCTATGGAATTCAGCTCTTTTGTCCATGTTTGGACCAAGGGTGTAATGAGGTCGGGAGCCGAGTGGTCGTGGCGGAACCCAAACTGGACATCAGCGAGCAGGTTATTGCTGAGTAAGTGCTGCTTGATAGCTCTGTCGATGACACCTTCCATCACTTTGCTGATGATTGAGAGTAGACTGATGGGTCGGTAATTGGCTGGATTGGATTTCTCCTGCTTTTTGTGGACAGGACATACCTGGGCAGTTTTCCACATTGTCAGATAGATGCCAGTGTTGTAGCTATACTGGAACAGCTTGGCTAGAGGCGCGGCTAGTTCTGGAGCACAAGTCTTCAGCACGATAGCCGGGATGTTGTCGGGGCTCATAGCCTTTGCTGTATCCAGTGCGCTCAGCCATTTCTTGATATCACGTGGAGTGAATCGAATTGGCTGAAGACTGGCTTCTGTGATGGTGGGGACCTCAGGAGTAGGTAGATATGGATCATCCACTCGGCACTTCTAGCTGATGACGGTTGCAAATGCTTCAGCCTTGTCTTTTGCACTCACATGCTGGGCTCCACCATTATTGAGGATGGGGATATTCATGGAGCCTCCTCCTCTCGTTAGTTGTTTAATGGTCCACCACCATTCACGACTGGATGTGGCAGGACTGCAGAGCTTTGATCTGATCCGTTGATTGTGGGATGGCTTAGCCCTGTCTATAGCATGCTGCTTCCACTTTTTAGCATGCATGTAGTCCTGTGTTGCAGCTTCCCCAGGTTGGCACCTCATTTTTAGGTATGACTGGTGCTGCTCCTGGCATGCTCTTCTACACTCCTTATTGAACCAGGTTTGGTTCCCCTGGCTTGATGGTAATCGGAGAGTGAGGGATATGCCGGGCCATGAGGTTACAGATTGTGGTGGAATACAATTCTGCTGCTGCTGATGGCCCACAGCGCCTCATGGATGCCCAGTTTTGAGCTGCTAGATCTGTTCTGAATCTATCCCATTTAGCACGGTGGTAGTGCCACACAACACGATGGAGGGTGTCCTCAGTGTGAAGATGGGACTTCGTCTCCACAATGACTGTGCGGTGGTCACTGCTACCAATTCGGTCATGGACAGATGCATCTGCGACATGTAGATTAGTGAGGACAAGGTGAAGTAGGTTTTTCCCCTTGTGTTGGTTCTCTCACCACCTGTCGCAGGCCCAGACTGGCAGTTATGTCCCTCAGGACTCGGCCAGCTGTGGTGCTACCGAGCCTATGGACATTGAAGTCCCCCACCCAGAGTACATTCTGTGCTCTTGCTACTCAGTGCTTCTTCCAAATAGTGTCATGATCAAACCTACAAATACAATTTTAGAGGACTTCTTAAATTTCCAGACTGTGGGTGGATTGACCGGATCATAAAATCTCTAGATACTCTCAAATGACAAAAATAAAGAATGGCAAAAGAAACATTTGCAAAACTTACCACAAGAAAAAAAATGAAAGTATTCACAATACACCTTATATTAAATAAAAACAGAAAATGCTGGAAATATTCAGCAGATCAGGCAGCATCTGTGGAGAGAAACAGAGTTAACGTTTCAGGTCGATGACCCTTCCTCAGAAGTTCTGATGAAGGGTCACTGACCTGAAACGTTAACTCTGTTTCTCTCTCCACAGATGCTGCATGACCTGCTGAGTATTTCCAGCATTTTCTGTTTTTATTTAAGATTTCCAGCATCTGCAGTATTTTGCTTTTGTACATCTTATATTAAGCTGTTTTATTGTAGGGGCATCTTTACAAACCAAACCTTGACAGAAAGAATAGAGGTCATGATGTGGAGATGCCGGCGTTGGACTGGGGTGGACAAAAATGAGAAGTCGCACAACACCAGGTTATAGTCCAACAGATTTATTTAATTTTACAAGCTTTCGGAGCTGTCGCTCCTTCGTCAGGTAAGTTAGCAATCAGGTAAGAAAGAATAGAGGGAGAGAAGATCAAGCTCACTCAGTTGCTCAATGGTCAGAACCTTCTCAGAAGAATTTGTTCACTCTTAGCATTAAACCATAACCCACTGCTCCCTGCGAATCAGAAACCCTTCCAATTCTTTTTGAATGTTTTAACTGCATCAGATAATAGTCTATACCATTAATTACATTGTTAAGTGTGAATTAGTAAGATTTGAAAGGGACGTGAAGAGAGAACTTAACAATATCAGCTAACATGGGGGTCAGGAAAGGAAGTTGGGTGTTCAGCAGTTTGGTAGCAATAGGGTCAAGGGAGCAGGAGGCGGGTCTCATGGATAATATGAGCTCGGAGACGGCATGAGGGGAGATAGGAGAGAAACTAGACAAAGATGTGAATTGAAGGCTAGAGCAGGGTGAACGTTGGAGCACTGAACTCCCATCATTCTCTAGAATTGGATCCATTCCAATCTATCCAGTTGTAGCTGGAGAATCTCCTGCAATGACTTTTCTTCCTGCGGCCGCATCGTTACCTCTGGAGTCCCTCCAAGGATCTATCCTTGGCCCCCTCCTATTTCTCATCTACATGCTGCCCCTCGGCGACATCATCCGAAAACACAATGTCAGGTTCTAATTGTACGCTGACGACACCCAGCTCTACCTCACTACCACCTCTCTCGACCCATCCACTGCCTCTGCTTTGTCACACTGCTCGGCAGACACCCAGTATTGGATGAGCAGAAACTTCCTCCAATTAAATATCGAGAAGACCGAAGCCATTGTCTTTGGTCCCCACCACAAACTCCGCTACCTGGTCATCGACTCCATCCCCCTCCCTGGCCACTGTCTAAGGCTGAAGCAAACTGTTTGCAACCTTGGCGTCCTATTTGACCCTCAGCTGAGCTTCCGACCCCATATCCTCTCCATCACCAATACGGCCTACTTCCACCTCCGCAATATTGCTCATCATTAGTCCACCTGAGCTCATAGAAACATAGAATCTCGGAGCAGGAGTAGGCCATTCGGCCCGTCGAGCCTGCTCCGCCATTCAATACGATCATGGCTGATCATCCAAATCCAGTACCCTGTCCCTGCTTTAATCCCCACAGTACACATATCTCACCCTACCCCCGTAACCCCACGTATTTAATTCCCCCTAACATATCCCATCCTATCCCCATAACCCCACATATTTAATCCCCCCTAACACTAAGGGTCAATTTATCATAGCCAAATCAACCTAACCCACACATTTTTGGACTGTGGGAGGAAACCGGAGCACCCGGAGGAAACCCACGCAGACACGGGGAGAATGTGCAAACTCCACACAGACAGTCACCCGAGGTCAGATTCGAACCCGGGTCTCTGGCGCTGTGAGGCACCAGTGCTAACCACTATGCCACCGTGTTGCTAAAACCCTCATTCATGCTTTTGTTACCTCTAGACTCGACTATTCCAATGCTCTCCTGGCCGGCCTCCCACCTTCCACCCTCCATAAACTTGAGCTCATCCAAAACTCAAGTGCCCACATTCTAACTCGCACCAAGTACCAGTCACCCAACACCCCTGTTCTTGCTGACCTAAATTGGCTCCCAGTCTGGCAACACCTCAACTTTGCTGTGAAGCGCCTTGGGACATTTATACTGCGTTAAAGGTGCTATATAAATGAAAGTTGTTGCTGTATTACAAAATAGTTACAAGGAACACTGTACCTACAATGGATGCAAAGAATTTTCTTTTATTTAAAAACTGTAATACTTCCTATCAATACAAGGCTTAGCTAATTCTTCATGTCGCTGCAGATTTTTGCATTACACAGCAAGACTAATAATATGTGGATCTTTACCGCCCCTGAAATTACAGGCCAATTCACATTTTTATCAAAGGAAAAAGGCTGTGTTAGCTACAGTCTTGTGTATCTCTTTGGACCAACCAACAAATCTGATTATAGAAGCACAGTTACACTACAATCAGAAAAACAGCAAATTCACATCAAGAGATTATGTGACAGTGAGAAATACTTAATTCCATCTCTCTCTGGTCAAAATGACATCACTCATCAAATGCAATCTGCAACTTCTTGCGTGATAAACAGCGAGTGACCTATTGTTTTTAAATTTTGAAGTCATAAATTGCAGTGATTTAACACTAACCTCAATTAAACCTGCATTCAATTTCACCTTCCATTAAATTTCACTTGAGTCCACCCTAATGGTGAAGCTCCTGTTGTAAAACAAAGTTATACAGTCCAGTATAGTTCCAGGTTTGATCGCCAGTTTGCACTTAGCTGATCTTCAACGGCATCACCATTGATAAGTCCCCCACACCATGCACATCCTGGGGATCACCAATGACTTGAAGCTTAAATGGACCAGCCATATCAACACCGTGGCCCCTCCACCTTCTACAAGGCTCAAGTCAGGAGTGTGATTGAATATTCACTACTCACTTAGATGGATGCAGCCACAACAACACAAGAAGCCTGACACCTTCCAAGACAGAGCAGTTAGCTTGAATTCCACCTGTTACCAGGATCAATATAAACTCCATCCATCACCAGTGTAGTGTGACTGCAGTGTGTACAATCTACACAATGCACTTTGACAGCACCTCCCTCACCTGTGACCTCTACCATTAAGAAGGATAAGAGCAGCAAAGTCATGGGAACACCATCATCTCCAAGTTCCCCTGCTAGTCACAAATCATCCTGACTTGGACATATCACCATTCCTGCATCATTGGTGGGTTAATATCCTGGAATTTCTTTCCTAACATCATTGTGTGAGCACCATCACCACAAGGACTGTAGCAGTTCAAGAGTAACGTCTCAAGGCAACATCTCAAGGCAATTTGGGATTAGCAATAAATGTAGCCTCACCAGTGTTGCCCACATCCCAAGAACAAATAAAAATAGG
This sequence comes from Squalus acanthias, assembly GCA_030390025.1. Taxonomy (NCBI): domain Eukaryota; kingdom Metazoa; phylum Chordata; class Chondrichthyes; order Squaliformes; family Squalidae; genus Squalus; species Squalus acanthias. The sequence continues at coordinate 44,036,838 of CM059437.1, read as the reverse complement.
GGCAGCGTGGTTGCATATTCAAAGGCCTCATCGAATTCTCCCCCCCCCCCCCACCCACCCAGCACCACCGAAAGAAATGCAACAGCAAATTTGTGTATTCATTTGGATTTCCTCTTTCAGGCTTTCATCTAAGTTTCCCCCACGCACCCCCCTCCAAGAGAAGGAATGTTGGGTGCAACTGCAGCTTACAATACAAGGCCCATGTAAGTACCTGTAGTCAGGGGCCGGGGGGGGGGGGGGGGGGGCGGGGGGAAGGGAAGTGGGCAAAAGAGAGGAGAGCGGGTGCCAGCATTTTTGCAGCTGTTGGTCATCTTTTGATTGTTTTTCAAGCTTGCCATACTGGAAAACTAAATTTATGATTTCAACTGATGTAACAATCGTGATTAGTGCTGCATAGTGCTTCAAAATTAATTTGATGAACAGTCTACATGGAATCATACACCCACAGGACAAAATATCTTCTACCACTAATAGGAAGTTACAAAGCCATTTACATGAAAGATTGCATTGGTACAAGAACTTAAACACCTCAACATTATTTGCAAATTATTTCTAGTCACAAGTTATAATCATGTTACCTTCAAGACAAAGCACATGTACACTTGATCCAGCCATTCAGGTCCTATTTAACAAATATTGCTGGCTTTAATTTTTACAGCAAAACGACAACACAAACATAATTTTGGTTTGCTTGCTAAAAGCAAGTGTCTGAAATATGAAATGTCAATATGAATGAACTGAGGTTCATCAAGAATAGCACCATGTTACTGGGCAAAAATCTGAACAAAGAACAAATTTTACCAGGAAAGAAAAAGTCAATAGAATATTAGATCACAAAGTTGACTCTTGGTACAGTCCTACATAGAAATGTATGGTACTAAACAATCAATTGTGAAGATGCTTCAGCTTTAGTTTGAGGAAAAAATATTTTATTTAACTACAGACTGAGACACTTTTCTCATTCGGAGTCAGATTTTTCTCCTTTAAAGTTATGCAACATAAAGATAATTGGAATCCAGGTTGAAATTATCGGTCAATGAAGCGAGTTTCTGTGGAGAAGATACCCTCTCAAAAAAAAAAGGCCATTTATTTCTCTTCTCTGAGAACATGCTGACTGGCTGTGGTACATTTCCACAGGTGCCAGTGCCCTCTAGTACCTCTCCCAAGTGGGAATTTTTCATGTGTGAACCTAAATAGTAAAGTTTTATTCCACTGTGATAATCAACAACAGAGGTCCATTACCCAGCAAGCACGCACTTTCAAATCCTTATTTTGAAAGGGCCACTGTCACCTGATATAAAGTATCTTGAATGACAATTTGTATACAAAAAAGGTACAACATATGTTGTGAGGTGGTTTTGACACATCACTGACATCTGTCAAAGAATTTTAAAAAAATCCAAACACAAAAATATCCAGACAAGGATCTGGATCAAACTGTTCAGCTACTGATCAAAATGCTTTAATCAACTGATGCCAAATAAATGACCTTTGATGATTGGCAAGATCACCACGTTAGCAATGCTTTGTTGCCTAATTACAGTACAGTACTGTTTCAAAAAGGCAAACGTGTTGGAGCAGGTTGTTGCAGAGTTTTCTCCTTTCTGGAACTGGGTGTTCTTCATCAAAGTGTCTCAGCCAAAGCAAATTTGAAATAAAGGCTCTTTATTGAGCTGTGCAGACAGATGTGGCAACTTTGGCCTCAAGTCTAGCTCTGAGGAATGAAAAGCAGCCAGTCATGACTAAGTCACTCTGCCAAGTCAGGGAATTTATTTTAACGAGCATGCATAGAGTTCATTTCAATGGTAAGGCCAGTCACAACCCCAGTGTCCACCCCCCCAGGATCTCTATCTAACAAAATGTGTGCACAACTGCATATCCTGTTCATCATATTCATTAATGATCTAAAAGAGGGCTTAAATGGAACCATTCTTAAATTCACAGATGATATAAAAAATGTGTATGTGAGTTAGTAATTCAAACCAAATCAGAAAGTTGCAGGCCAAATCAGACGTTAGGTGAATGGGCCCATGTGTGACAAATAGAAATGTGTAAAAAGTGAAGTGTGATGGATTTAGGGTTAGGAAACTCCAGGCAGGGATGCCCATTAAAGGTAATGGATCAAGCGAGAAACCTATGGGTTCGTCGTTGATCACTCATTAATAGTATGAAACACCTAAAAGAATAACAAATACGGTTTTAGGTTGTATTTCCAGGACCAATGAGTACACAACAAAGCACTATACTTAGGTTATCCACTATATCCACAATTATTGTGTCCAGTTCTGGTCCCTGAACATTGGGAGGATATCGAGACACTGAAGAGGATGTCGAGAAGGGAGTCCAGGATGATACCAAACCATAGCGCTTAGTTATGAAGATAGTGTTTATGGATTTTTTTTTACTTTAAAGAAATGCAGGGTTAGAGGGGATATGATTCAAGTTTTTAACATATTCAAGGGATTGGATACAGTCCAGTTAGATAAGATATTTGAAATAGATAGGGATGTCAGGACCAGAGGTCAAGCCTATAAAATCCATAGGCAATGAGATATTTACATGCTAGGAAGTATTTATTTTCATAGCATCATCACTTTCTGGAACAAGATGTAGTAAATAAAGTACCACTACAGTCCTTTAAAAGGGAACTTGACGAGTTCCTAAGAGAAGAGGGCTTCGTCAGTAAGCAGCTAGCTAGTTGTGATTGTGATGAGTCACAGGCAGTTCAGAGGGGAAGTGAAAAAAGAAATGAGGGTCAAAGAGTGAGTATGAGAATAGACTGGCAACTAACATAAAAAGGAATCCAAAAGTCTTCTATAGGTATATAAATAGTAAACGGATAGTAAGAGGAGGGATGGGGCCGATTAGGGACCAAAAAGGAGACCTACGCATGGAGACAGAGGGCATGGCTGAGGTACTAAATGAGTACTTTGCATCTGTCTTCACCAAGGAAGAAGATGCTGCCAAAGTCATCGTGAAAGAGGAGGTAGCTGAGATATTGGATGGGATAAAAATTGATAAAGTGGAAGTACTAGAAAGGCTAGCTGTACTTAAAGTAGATAAGTCACCAGGACCAGATGGGCTGCATCCTAGGATGCTGAGGGAAGTAAAGGTCGAAATTGCGGAGGTACTGGCCATAATCTTCCAATCCTCCTTGGATACGGGGGTGGTGCCAGAGGACTGGAGAATTGTTCAAAAAAGGGTGTAAGGATAAACCCAGCAACTGCAGGCCAGTCAGCTTAACCTCGGTGGTGGGGAAGCTTTTAGAAATGATAATCTGGGACAAAATTAACAGTCACTTGGACAGGTGTAGATTAATTAAGGGAAGCCAGCACAGATTTGTTGAAGGCAAATCGTGTTTAACTAACTTGATTGAATTTTTTGATGAGGTAACAGAGAGGGTTGATGAGGGCAAGGCATTTAATAAAGTGTCACATAATAGGTTTGCCAGCAAAGTTGAAGCCCATAGAATAAGAGAGACAGTGGCAGCTTGGATACAAAATTGGCTAGGTGACAGGAAACAGAGAGTAGTGGTGAACGGTTGTTTTTCCATCTGGAGGAAGGTATACAGTGGTGTTCCCCAGGGGTCGGTACTAGGACCACTGCTTTTCTTGATATATATTAATGACTTGGACTTGGGAGTACAGGGCACAATTTCAAAATCTGCAGATGACCCAAATCTTGGAAGTATAGTGAACAGTGAGGAGGATAGTGAAAGACTTCAAGAAGACAGACAGGCTGGTGAAATGGGCGGACACATGGCAGATGAAATTTAATGCAGAAAAATGTGAAGTGATACATTTTGGTAGGAAGAATGAGGAGAGGCAATATAAACTAAAGGGTACAATTCTAAAGGGGGTGCAGGAAGAGAGAGACCTGGGAGTATATGTGCACAAATCGTTGAAGGTGGCAGGACAGGTTGAGAAAACATATGGGATCCTGGGCTTTATAAATAGAGAGGTCGCACAACACCAGGTTTATAAATAGAGGCATAGAGTACAAAAGCAAGGAAGTTATGATGAACCTTTATAAAACACTGGGTCAGCCACAACTGGAGTATTGTGTCCAATTCTGGGCACAACACTTTAGGAAGGATGTGAAAGCTTTAGAGAGAGTGCAGAAAAGATTTAGAAGGTGGTTCCAGGGATGAGGGACTTCAGTTACATGGATAGACTGGAGAATCTGGGGTTGTTCTCCTTAGAGCAGAGAAGGTTGAGAGGAGATTTGATAGAGGTGTTCAAAATCATGAGGGGTCTAGACAGAGTAGATAGAAACAGTTCCCATTGGCGGAAGGGTCAAAAACCAGAGGACACAAACTTAAGGTGATTGGCAGAAGATCCAAAGGCGAAATGAGGAAAAAAAAATTTACGCAGCGAGTGGTTATGATCTGGAATGCATGGCCTGAAAGGGTGGTGGAGGCAAATTCAATCATGGCTTTCAGAAGGGAATTAGATAAGTACCTGAAGGAAAAAAATCTGCAGGGACACGGAGATAGGGCAGGGGATTGGGACTAGCTGAAGTGCTCTTGCAGAGAGCCGTCACGGGCTCGACGGGCCGAATGGCCTCCTACTGTGCTGTAACCATTCTATGATTCTATTCTATGAATGACACACTGTTTCTCGCCGAGGTTCAGGTAGGTGAATTGCTCCCCGAACACCCTGGGCCTCCTGCTGAGAGCCCTTCTCCTCCCTCTGCCAGCACGCTGTCCTGCTCGGTGTCGCCTCTGCTCATTCTTCTGGTCATGCTGTAGTCCAGGGGCATTCCTACTACTACACTTGTCTAGGAGCAGGTGGTTTGTGCAGAATCCTTAAGTCAGGACAAAGTCCTTCAGCACGTGCCACACCACTCCCTGTAGATTTTAGCAACTTTAAAGAACTCCAGAAACCACCAAACACTTCTACAATCGCAGCAACAGCCAGTAGAAATCGATCAGCAACTAACTTGAAAGTAGTTGATGATCCCTTTAAATAACGCTGGTGGGGGGGTCCTTCCTGCTGCTGAATGCGTGTTCAGCTGTGCGTGTTTAAGAGAGGCCATTAACTGGAGCGTTGAGCTCAAACATGGCAGCACTGGCATTAAATCAGCATTACACGCCGATTGACTTCATGATCTGCCTACTCTACATACTTCCGGCGGATGCTCACTGCCCTCACACCCTCACCAAGATGGCGTCCAGCACGACTCGCACCAGATGTGTGCGCGTGTGCTGCGAACACCATTTTGGATCCAAAATGGCACTCGTAGCGCCGAATTTTGCAGCCTGAATTTCTACAGAATGACGAGATCACTGACTAAAAATTAAATATATTCTCAATAAATCATCTATTTTTTCTCTCAACAAATACATCACAATCACAGGGGCTGCTGGTCACAGCTGGTATTTTCTAACTATGAGGAGTTTACAAATATCGCCATTAATAATTAATTCATATAAACGTCATAATTTGCCTGAAATAAAGTTGTGCGAATTCAACCTCCATTTTGTTTGAAAGCCTGAGGGTGAGGGGACATCAACTCATATCGATGCACAGATTGAATACTGGGAAATTCTGAAAACCGTACATGCTCAGAATACACAGATGTGATTGAAAGCTCGATCCAAATGCGGAGAGCTAAAAATTTCCAGTCAAAGTCCTTGCTTTTGATGCAGGCCGAGAGCGTGAAGTAAAAAGCTTCAAGAAAGCAATTAAACTACACTAAAGACAATTTACTGGGTAATTTTTTTTTTAGAATTTTGTTTAAAACCTTATTTTGGACATTAGAAATTTCACTCACTGAGAAAAATGGCAGACAGAGGAACCAACATTGTTAGATTGGCACAGTAGTCTATCTATAAACAAAATACTACACCCATCATGGAAACAAATTTTAAAAGTGCGTTAAGCCTAATGGGGTAAATGTAGTAATCAAATTTAGTTATGAACTTTAAAACTGCAAATAGTTATCATGGAGCCCTTGCTCAATGTAAACTGTCCATCTGCATCAAAATTGTAACTGCCAACCAAAAAGGCCACTACAGTACATCAATTTAAAGCTGTATTAACTGATTACAAATAACACTTAACTGTAGGTTACCCACTTCTGCAGAATGCAATTTAACACACACCACTGATGTGATGAATATCTAGCCTCTAGGTAACTATTATATACAATGAGTGCTATAGTTGTCTGCAATTGTAAGGTACACATGCATTGTTCTCTATCTATATATGCTTTGTCGAGTCTGTATTTCTTTACTACTTCACCTGAGGAAGGGGCGATCGATAGCTCCGAAAGCTTGTGATTTCAAATAAAACTGTTGGACTATAACCTGGTGTTGTGCGACCTCTCAATTTTGTCCACCCCAGTCCAACACCGGCATCTCCGCATCATATATTCATGGTGCAGAGATGACTACTCTATCGTCATCTATAGCCCCTAAACAATTTGGGAAGTTAATGTTTATTCACAAAATGTTAATGATTTTTGAAAAGAAAGAGTAAACCAGTAAAAAAAAAGATGGTATCCTAGGTTTTATAAATAGGGGTATACAGTACAAAAACAAAGAATTAATGCTAAGCCATTGGTGAAGCCACATTTAGAATATTGCATCCAGTTTTGAGCACCTTACTTTAGGAAGAATGTCATTGAGAGAATGCCAAGGACAATCACTAAGATGATAACATGGATGAGAGACTTTAAATATGAGGGGAGATTGGAGCTCTTTTTCCAACTTAGTTGAAGTTAAAAGGAGATCTGATAAAGATTTCAAAATTGAGAGATTTTGATAAAGTAAATTGGGAAAAACCTGATCCACTGGTCAGTGAGTCAGTAACTATAAATTTAAGAACAGCAGCAAAAGTTACAAAGGGAGAAGTTAGAATAATTTAATTTATTGTAAAGAGTTGTTAAGACATGGAATGCCCAAGTGGAAACAATGGTGGAACCAGAATCCATAATCGTTTTTAAAATGGAAATGGATAAATATATGAAAAAACATAAGGTATGGGGAAAGAGCAAGGGAAAGGGAATAAGTAGATAACCAGCTCAGATGTGATGGGCTGAATGGCCTCCTCCCGTACTGAAAAATGTTACGATTTTATGAGTTGAAAACTAGGACTTAAACCTGGCCAATGTTACATATAGTCATAAACCAATAATGTTACCCACACTATTCTGCTTATACAACTACCAATAAAAAAGTGGCTTGAAGCCCAGCTTCTACACCCAGATGCTGTTCTGAAAAGAGTATATTTCTTGAATTAATTTCACTGCTGGTTTGGACGAGAACCAATTGTAAACAATTAACAAGTCAGTAGTTTCGTGAAAGAGTAGCAGTCTCTGCGCCTTGTAGTGTCAGTTCCAACTGGATGTGATTAAGCTATAACTTAAATATATCCACTTTGTAGTTCACAAAAATAGAAAGGGCTTTTTCTAAATGGCTTACTGGTATAGCCAATTAAACTGAAACTAAGCAAGTTCAGCACTTTACATTAATGGAAGTTGTTAAACTCTTCCTTGACCATTTAATGCTACTTAACTGATAGAGCTCTCAAGCCTGAAAGAAAACACTTCAGACCTTAATATTGCATTGTAGTATATTTCAAGTGTTGGAGTTATGAAAGAAATTGTGTTAACCAGGAATGAGAGCTTTTTTTATATTTTCAAGAGTAGGGTTGGAACTACAAGAGACAAAACTTAGCTCGCATCAATATCTAGTTCAATCATGACAACAGTGCTAAATCATCCTCTTTGGAAAATTTTCCTCTCTTCTGAAGGCATCAACTCCTACCAGAGTATAGTTCCACAAGCACTCTCCTCAAATCTGATAGTTCTTTGAGGTGGTGACAGATACAGTGGATGTGGGAATTGGCGTGGATGTGGTGTCCATGGACTTTGAGAAAGCCTTTGACAAGGTACCACACTGAAGACTACTGGAGAAGATTAAGGAACATGAAATTTGAGGAAGGGTAGCAAATTGGATTAAAAGCTGGTTAGAAGGGAGGAAAGCAATGTACCCTCTAAGCTGCGCGCGTGCGCGGCCATGCAGCAATCGGGAAGGTACCCTGTAGGCCTCTCACAAGCTGTTCTCTCTAAGATACTGCGTGCACGCAGCAAATTTAAAGGTACCGTGCACAAAAAAAATTTAGAGGGAACATTGGAGTTGAGGACAGTTTCTCACTGGTTAGAAGTGGGTAGCGGTATCCATATCCTACAGGGTTTTGTTCTGGGGCCGCTTCTGTTTACTCTGTACATTAACTTGGATATGGTGGTGTCCAAATTTGCGGACAATACTAAAATAGGAAGCACAGTAAATAATTCTAAGGATGCAAGGAAACTGCTAAGGGAATATTGATAAGATGGTGAAATGGGCAAAAAGTCAATATAACAACAAATATGAAGTGCTACATTTTGGTTAAAAAAGTAATAATTATACTTTGAAACTTTGATACAGGTTGAGCGTCCAAAATCCAGAGTTCCGGATTGGTGGCAAGGTCGTCCGGAATCCGTAAAATGTTCCAGAATCCGGAACTCCGGATTTTGGACACTCAACCTGTACTTCAAAAAGCCATTAACTTGTGTTGTCTTTTTTTGAAAAATCCTATGAAAAATGCGAGTGATGCAATAAAACTTTAGTGTTGTGTTTTATCCTCCTTAATCTGCACAGCTCCACTAAGTGTTTCTGCCAGGCTGCGGCCACAGCACCACGCCGCTCTGGGTGGCCTAGGGTGGGCCATCGGATGCTCTGCAGAGCTCGCAGCGTCCCTCCCCTTTAACAGAAGGGGAGGGGCGGAGAAACGCGTCAGCGCTACGTGGAGCGGCCCAGGCATTTCTAGACTCGGATGTTTCTAATGTCCGAAGTCCGGAAACGCCCGAGCCCAGGTTGCGATATTTCCGGACTTCGGACATCAGAAACACGTTCCGAAGTCCGGAAAAACACGAAAAGCGGCTCGGCCTCGGTCCAGAGGTTGCCGGATTCAGGACGCTCAACCTGTACAGGGAAATGTACACTTATGAGATTTGGCAGAGGAAAGTTGATGTGTATTGTGCTGAATTATAATATACTTAATGTATTGGAGCAGGAGAGATCTTGGGGTTTTAGTGGACAGGTCACTAAAACCATCAGCATAATGCTCTCATTTTGTTAAAAAAAAAGTAAGCAGAATGTTGGGGTGCATAGCAAGGGGTATAACATACAAATTCAGCAAGGTCATTTTAATATTGTATTTGGCCCTAGTGAGAGCACAGCTGGAGTACTGTGTGCAGTTTTGGTCTCCCTATTTTGAAAAGGATGTTTATTTATTGTAGCAGGTACAGAGGAGGGCTACAAAGTTGATCCCATAACTTAAGGGGATGATGTATTAGGACTACTCTGGGTCTCTTCCCTCTTAAAAAGAGAAGACTGAGGGATTATGATAGAAGTATTTCAAATTATGAAAGGTTTGGACAAATTGGATCCAAGCTTTTCTGCCATGTATGACAATTAAGCACAAGGGGTCATATTTACAAATTAAGGACCACAAAAGAACATAGGAAATGCAGGAGGAACTTTTCTACTACCAAAAGGTGGTTAAAATGTGGATCAAATTACCGACACGAGTGGTGGGTTTCAAGAAGGAGTTAGACAGGTTCTAGTCAATAAATGGGATTCAAGGATTTTCCAAGCCCCGAGGAGGCAGGATAGCCGGTAAACTCGGAGAAAGTGGGGGCGGATGGCAAAGCTGCCCCCAATCCTTTTTTCTGCCCCCATTAACAGGTAGCTAACAGGCAGAAAAAAGGATTAGTGCCATTTTACCTTCACAGGTGAAGGCTTCCTGACCTCCGAGAACCCCGTCGGGTTGGAGGAGACGCGGAGGTCTGCGGCGGTCGGAGGCACCTGGAAGTTGGATGTAGAGGTGAGTGATGGGTTCAAGTGTGGAGTGGTAAGTATGCAAGATGAGTGATAAGTTTAAAAAAGTGTTCACTTACCTTGTTTTCTTCCTACAGCCTTTAGCCACGGTGGATCGGGAGAGCCGACATCCTGCTTGTCAATTTCACAGAATGGCTGTTGGAACCTCTGTTCCAATAGCCATGTGAAATTTACAAATTTGAAAGGTTTGATGAGTCCTGAACACAAGGACTCATCAAACTAAAGAGAATGTCAGTGTTTGACAGCTTCACAGAGCTGTCAAACGCTGACATTTCTTCTTTCAAGAAGTCTTGCCAGATAGCACGTCTGACGTTGATGTGATCTGTCAGTGACTTCCTCCCTAATTGGCCTGCTGAGCCCGCAGGGCGGGCTTAACAAGGTCAATCAGGGGAAATTCCCTCTGGTTGGTCAGGCGAATATGGAGGCAGGACATTGACACGACAAACAGCTGTCCCGTCTCCAACTCGCCTCCATTCACAAAATCCAGCCCAAAGACAATACTGTGTATAGGTGGGCTAGATGGACCAAAGGTCTTCTACTGCCTGAAATTGTTACTGTATTACAATGAAGAAGAGAGGACTGGGTAATGTGGAAGAGCAGCTGGATTAGGGAGTTCAGGTTTATAAGATCTTAAAAGCAGCAGCTCAAGTGGATATAGCCATAAAAAAGCTAATGGAACAATGAGCCAGTTCGTGCTGGAAAAATAACAGCATGTTAACAATGCATGCCGTTATTAATGTACAAATTGGCTAGCAAATTTAGGGGATTAAGAGATATACCACAAGTTGTAAATCTCCAGAACTTGCCGGTCAATTTGTCAAGCACAAATGGCATCTCTCCCTTAGCTTTCCCATTATCTTTAACTTTCTGGGTTTGCACATTAATTGCCCATTAAACTCACGACGGAAAGTTAAGTCTGGTAATTAAGAGCACAAATACCTTTTGAATGACGTGATAATTGTTAAAGCAATGCCAATTAACCTTGCCTATATGTCCTCAATCTCCTCTGTTCTAATTAAAATAACCCCAATTTTTCATATCTTCCTTCATACCAAGCAGCATCCTAATAAATCTGCATTGTACTCTCTCTCTAGTACCTCAACATCTTTTCTATAGTGTGGAGCCCAATGGGAACAATTTAAAGTGTTCAATCTCATTCCTGCATTTAGTCAATTGTTAGAGATTTTAAAAATAACATTTTAATTTTAATTTTTTTCTTGCTTTTCCTTTGTCTTTTTTTCTCTCCCTCTCTTAATCCAATCTTTCTTTCCCTCTACTTCGTTCTCTTTATGTACCTGATCTGACTCCAATTCACCCTCCTTCTCTGTTTTTTTCTCAATCCTTAAGCCTCATTAATGACTGTTGGCCCCACCGTTCACGAAGGTCCCAGATGTCCCATTGCCCTCACCACGGCGTTATCGGCTCACACTTCTCACAAGTTATGGCACAAAAAAATTTTGAGCTCAAGGGTGCAGAAAAAAGTCTAACTAACGAGGCACGCTGTTAAGTCCTGCTACAGCAAGATCCAGCCCATTGGGTTTTATGGCAAGAGGTATAGAATTTTAAAGTTAAATGTAATGGCCTATATAAAATCTATATAAAACCTTAGTAAGACCACAGTTAGAGCACTGTGTGCAGTTTTGGGCTCCACACTATAGGAAAGATGTTGAGGCAATAGAGAAAGTACAATGCAGATTTATTAGGATGCTGCTTGGTATGAAGAAATAAAAATATGAAGGAAGATATGAAAAATTGAGGCTATTTTAATTAGAACAGAGGACATATAGGCAAGGTTAAATGCAAGATATTTAGGACAGAGATTGTGATATATTGCCTGAAAAGGAAAGTTTAAGAGGCGATGTGATCGAGGTGTTTAAAATAATAGGGTAGATATGGAGTGCCTCTTCCCTGTAATCGGGGAATCCAGACTAAGAGGACATAGTTAGAATTCAGCTAAAAGAAAATCCAAGAAAAATTCTGCACACAAAAGAATGTGGAATGCACCTCCCCAGAAGGCTGTTGATAATGGCTGACTAAGTTGTTTAAGAGAAGTCGATACTTATTTGGGAAATAAGCGTTATAGGGTTCACCTTGATTCAGTGGTAGCACTCTTGCCCGAGTCAGAAGGACATGGGTTCAAGCCCCATTCCAGAGACTTAGCACATAATCCAGGTTTTACATTTCAGTACAGTACTGAGGGAGTGATGCACGGTCGGACGTGCCTTCTTTCAGATGAAACGTTAAACCAAGACCCCATCCGCCTTTCAAGTAGATGTAAAAGAAATCACATGGCACTATTCGAAGAGAAATAGGGGCGTTCTCAGTGTCCTGGCCAATATTTATCCCTCAACCAACATCAGTAAAACAGATCATCTGGTCACATATCTAATTGCTGTTTGTGGGACCTTGTTGTGCGCAAATTGGCTGGCACATTTCTCTACATTAGAACAGTAACTACACTTCAAAAAAGTACTTCATTGGCTGTAAAGCACTTTGGGACTTCCTGAGGTTGCGAAAGGTGCTACATAAATACTGTGCAAGCCTTTTCCTTTCTTCCTATGTGCAAATCATTAAAAAACACAATGAACAGAAGTGGCTCCAGAACTGAACCCTTTGGGACATCACTATGCACTTCAAACCACTCGAATTCTTTTCAAAGTCTTAAGGCACAAAAATAAAATTGTATCAAGGTAGCATTGCCATGATTAACGTAACAGTTATGGGAGAGGATTGTAGGTTTCTATGGAAGGATGAGTTAGCTGTTCTAAATGGCCTCCCTCATCTGTACTTATCGTTGTGAACTTGAAAGAAGCAGCTTTGAAATGACTGTAATAATTTCCAGAGAACAAATATATTTATTTCTAGTTTTCAATATGATTTTGACTGCCATACTCCAGTACCACTATTATCGGACTGTGATTTAAACCACTCAAAAAGCAGACAGAAATGTCTAGGATATTTTTGACTACAGTGGTGAGGTCACCAATTATCATCGAATTAGAGCAGCTACAAACTTTAGTTTATATCAGGGTGAATATTACCACATCTATCCATATAGCACAATAGAATGCAGCAGCCCTACTTTACTTTTTTTAAATAACAAGATACACAAATTTTGAGACATGCAAGAATCTGAAGGTTAAGTTTTGATGTCAGTGCATAATTTTGAAAAGGGTTGTGCTGACTATTTAAACAGAATTACAAATTTTAATCAACAGAAAATTAAATAATAAACCAATCACCTCATCAACATACCCAATATACTGTAAATGTATTTCATGTTATCATTAAGACCCAGTTCTACAGACCATTCATCCATACAACTTGAATCCCTGAAATATATTTTTGTGTTATCCATTAAATTAGGTGAAATATGGAGTAAGCAGATTATCAGAACATGCTACCATTTTAATGATGGTTTAATCAACTGGAATATTGATTAATCATCGGCGACAACATTTTACCAGATGATACTTCACATGTTGCATCACTGAGTTTAAGCCACAAATGTGAAAGATCCAGAATCTCAAGGAAATTATGTGGTCTCCCTCTCAAATTAGCGAAACCCAATAAACCTCAGCTGCAAAAACTAGAAAACCGAGGCCCCATCTGCTGTCAGGTGGACGTAAAATAACCCATAACAATATTTCGAAGAAGAGCAGGGGAGTTATCCTCGGTGTCCTGGCCAATATTTATCCCTCAATCAACATCATTAATAAAACAGATTATCTGCTCATTATCATATTGCTATTTATGGGAGCTTGCTGTGCGCATATTGACTGCTGTGTTTCCTACATTACTACAGTGACTACACTTCAAAAGTACTTCATTGGCTGTAAAGCGCTTTCGGATGTCCTAAGGTCGTGAAAGACACTATATAAATGAAAGTCTTCTTTCTTTTTATGGCGTTTCTGTACCAGAGATCTCAATCACTGACAAGGCAATCTCTCATCACTCACATCCCCCTACTGTCCTCCAGTCCCACAACAAGTAGCATCCTTGTCTACAGCAAATCAATCACCATTTCCCATCCTTGTTACTCCCACTTGTACAACCTCCATCTTCATTCCCTCAAGTCACAGGGGTAAACAACTGACTCATTCGTCGATCACCAGATAGCTTGATCAGGACATGCACTACCAGGGTTTGCTCTCCTCAGCCACCCATTACACCAGGATCAGGATCATGCTGGAGAGAAATGATAACCCTAAGCTTCTTTCTTTCTCCACAAACAACCAACTCCTTAAACCCCCCTCCTCCCAACCCCCTACCCTTACCTTTAACACCAAGTGCAAGGAGCTCCTGGACTTCTATGCCTTCAAGATCAAGACCATCGATGCAGCTGCCTCTGCTGCTTCCTCCTGCTCTCACCCACCTTAGCCTAGGAACCTCATCTCTGCAATACCTGATGTATCTCCCCTCTCAAAGCTTATTTATAAATACATAACGATCAAGAGAATAACTAAAGAAAGAGTAGGGCCTATTAGAGACCAAAAAGGAAAACTGTGTGTTGAGATGGAAGACGTAGGTGTGGTTCTTAATGAATGCTTTGCGTCTGTCTTCACAAAAGAGAGGGACAATGCAGACAATGTAGTTATGGAGGAGGAATGTGAAATATTAGAAGGAATAAACATAGTGAGTGAGGAAGGCAGAAAACGTTAGTGGGAGTTATATACAGACCCCCAAACAGTAATGCTGAGGTTGGGGATGGCATTAAACGGGAAATTAGAGACACGTGCAATAAGGGCACAGCAGTTATCGTGGGTGACTTTAATCTACATATAGATTGGGCTAACCAAATTAGTAACAATACTGTGGAGGAGGAATTCGAAGAGTGTATACGGGATGGTTTCCTGGACTAATATGTAGAGGAACCAACTAGAGATCAGGCCATCTTAGACTGGGTATTATGTAATGAGAAAGGATTAATTAGCAATCTTGTTGTGCGATGCCCCTTGGGGAGGAGCGATCATAATACGATAGAATTCTTCATTAAGACGGAGAGTGAAGTAGTTGACTCAGAGACTAGGGTCCTGAATTTAAATAAAGGAAACTACGATGGTATGAGGTGCGAGTTGGCTAGGATGGATTAGGGAACGTTACTTAAAGGGTTGACGGTGGATAGGCAATGGCAAACATTTAAAGATCGCATGGATGAACTACAGAATTTGTTCATCCCTGTTTGGCATAAAAATAAAACAAAAAAGGTGACTTAACCGTGGCTAACAAGGGAAATTAGGGGTAGCATAAGATCCAAGGAGAGGACATATAAATTGGCCAGAAAAAGCAGCAAGCCTGAGGAGTGGGAGCAGTTTAGGATTCAGCAAAGGAGGACAAAGGGATTAATTAAGAGGGGGAAAATAGAGTATGAGAGTAAGCTTGCAGGGAACATAAAAACTGACTGTAAAAGCTTCTATAGATATGTGAAGAGAAAAAGATTGGTGAAGTCAAGCGTAGGTCCCTTGCAGTCAGAATTAGGGGAATTTATAATGGAGAACAAAGAAATGGCAGACCAATTAAATACATACTTTGATTCTGTCTTCACAAAGGAGGACACAAATAACCTCCCAGAGAGGTCGGGGAACATAGGGTCTAATGAGAGGGAGGAACTGAATGAAATCAGTATTTGTAGGGAAATGGTGTTAGAGAAATGGACGGGATTGAAGGCCGATAAATCCCCAGGGCCTGATAATCTACATCCTAGGGTACTTAAGGAAGTGGCCCTAGAAATAGTAGATGCATTACTGGTCATCTTCCAAAATTCTAGACTCTGGAACAGTTCCCATGGATTGGAGAGTAGCTAATGTAACCCCACTATTTAAAAAAGGTGGTAGAGAGAAAACGGGGAATTACAGACCAGTAAGCCTGACATCGGTAGTGGGGAAAATGCTAGAGCTGGGTGGGCGTGTGTGCTGTGAGGAGGATGCAGAGAAGCTCCAGTATGATTTGGACTGGTTGGGTGATTGGGCAGATACATGGCAGATGCAGTATAATGTGAATAAATGTGAGGTTATCCACTTTGGTGGCAAAAACAGGAAGACAGATTATTATCTGAACGGCAATAGATTGGGAAAAGGGGAAGTGCAACGAGACCTGGGTGTCCTTGTGCACCAGTCGCTGAAGGTAAGCATGCAGGTGCAGGAGGCGGTTAAAAAGGCAAATGGTATGTTGGCCTTCATAGCGAGAGGATTCGAGTACAGGAGTAAGGATGTCTTGCTGCAGTTGTACAAGGCCTTGGTGAGACCACACCTTGAGTATTGTGTGCAGTTTTGGTCGCCTTATCTGAGGAAGGATGTTCTTGCCATGGAGGGAGTGCAGTAAAGATTCACCAGACTGATACCTGGGATGGCAGGAATGACGTATGAAGAGAGATTGGGTCGATTAGGCTTATATTCGCTAGAGTTTAGAAGAATGAGAGGGGATCTCATTGAAACTTATAAAATTCTAACAGGACTAGACAGACTTGATGCAGGAAGGATGTTCCCGATGGCGGAGGAGTCCAGAACCAGGGGTCACAGTCTAAGGATAAGGGGTAAAACATTTAGGAGATGAGGAATTTCTTCACCCAGAGAGTGGTGAACCTGTGGAATTCTCTACCACAGAAGGCAGTTGAGGCCAATTCATTAAATATATTCAAGAAGGAGTTAGATATATTTCTCAAGGCTAAAGGGATATGGGGAGAAAGCAGGGACAGGGTACTGAATTTGGATGATCAGCCGAATGGCCTACTCCTGCTCCTATCTTCTATGTTTCTATGTAATTACTCGGTCTATCCTTTTCTCCCTTTTTAAACAAGGATACCACTTTAGCAGTCCTCCGGCACCACACCTGAAGCCAGAGAGGATTGGAAAATGATGGTCAGGGCCTCTGCTATTTCCTCTTTTGCTTCGCTGAACAGCCTGGGATACATTTCATCCGGGCCTGGGGATTTACCCACTTTTAAAGCTGCTAAACCCCTTTAATACTTCCTCTCTCACTATGTTTATTTCATCTAATATTTCACACTCCTCTTCCCTGATAGCAATGTCTGCTTAGCCCCTCTCCTTTGTGAAAACAGACGCAAAGTATTCATTAAGAACCCTACCGACGTCTCCCACCTCCACACACAGATTCTCTTGGGTGTGTTTTTGTAACAGCTCTTACTGAATGGAGAGGATCACTGTACTTCCTGGTCTTCCTTAATAATCAGACCTATTTCCAAATGGGATCATCTCTTTGTACATACTTCCATCTCAATTCACTGTTTGAATGTTGGACTCTTCTATTTTACACTGTTCTCTGATGGACACCTCTGTTACAATCCTGATCGCCTGCTTTTTCTTTTTGTTTACCTGTTTACTATGCTAAAAAGGAGGCAGTGGTCAGTTTATAGTACGCTGTCTCAGAATTTGTCTTGTTTTGAAACGTACCCCTGAGTTGCTGATCTTTTGTGCCAGGATGATTTTTGGAGTTTAGTATTCAGGCAGTTTGATTTTGTTTACAAAAAGTGGCAGATTTTTCAAAATCATGGTGCATTTATTTACAGTGTATATATATATATATATCACATTGGCCCAGAAATTGGAGTTCAATGGTTGCCGCGGGGGTAAGGATCCCCCGCGATATCTCACTCCGCGCCTACCTTTATGGTTTTGGCCCACAGTTCCTGGGCCTCTCCTTGATGCCGGCGCAGTGTGTGCGTGTCCCAGAGGCGCAGTTAGTTCGATGCTACCTCTGGGATCACGTGGGCCAGTTAGAGCCAATGGCAGCACACCATCTTTCATTCATAGTTTTGACAGCAAGAGCTGTCAAAACTATGAATACAACAAGCCCCCAAAAGAACAGCTAAACCTCAATTAAAATTTTTTTTAAAGCCATTACATTAATAAAATAACTATAGTTAAATAAATTAACCACTTTAAACAAAAATTTTAATTTTTGAAAAAATTTAAATTCTTTTTAAAAGTTATAAAAATAAACTTACCTTTCTTTAAAGTCTCTAAAAAAGATAAACCTGTTGAAAAAAATTTAAAATACTTAATTAACTACTTACCTTGTTAAAAGGGGGTCTTACGCCTGCTTTCTTTATGTGTAAAATCTTCAACACTACCTGCGCGTTGAAACCTGAAAAAAAAACTAAGTGCGCTGCGTGCGCACAACCGGTAGCGTGCACGCGGTTCACTTAGGAACCGCCCCCTTCGCAATACCCGAAGTGCCGGTTTCCCGCGCATGCGCAGTGCATGCAGGAAACCGGCACTTCAGGACCTAATACGCGAGAGTGCACAGTGCGTAATCTCCCGTATTAGGTCTAATTTTCGGGCCATTATCTCTTTGAACTACACAGCCAAACCTTTTACAAGTCAGAAGCTGTGAAAAGATTGTTATATGGAGCTCACTGTTGGTTTTTGAATCTTCAGTGTTGATGTTATTTGTATAGTTGCACATGTTCATTCACAGTTTTTCGACATATTTTGGGCATTGTTCTTTCAAAGGCATATTAGAATAACAAAGCAAAACATTAACTGAACAACAGTACATTTGTAGAGTTTAGTGGAGTGCTGTATGGTTTCTGGAAAAACAACAGGCAAACCTGTATTCATTTTTTGCGGGATTATTGCATTTTTGCTTGCATTGCTGTCCATATCTACAGTATTAAACTTCTCTCAGCTTGGTCAGATGTTCAAAAGTTATCCTTTGGCTTAGGTTTTTTCTAGGTACAGTACCATATTTGCCACTTCACTTGATTTGTTTGCATCTTGATTTCTGCCTACCATATATCTTTTCTATTCCTCAATCCTTGCAGGGAAGGAGAAATAAATTGAGAACCTCAAATTGTATAATGCTTTTATACATTTTTTAGCATCCACCTACAGTAGAGTCCTGGGAGCATCTTTTGTCTGCAGGTGCTCTAAATCAGGGAAGGAACAAAATGTGGACCTGAGCTGCAGCGGCAGCAGCAACATAAAGAGCGGGAGAGGATTAGGCCCAGGACACAGCGGACCTGAGCGGGAGAGGAGAAGGCCCAGGACACAGCAGACCTGAGCGGGAGAGGAGAAGGCCCAGGACACAGCGGACCTGAGCGGGAGAGGAGAAGGCCCAGGACACAGCGGACCTGAGCGGCGATTTAGAAAACAAAAAACAAGGAATGACGTCACAGGACAGCAGGTAGGTGATTGGTTGGTGAGTATTACAGGTTTTTTTAAAGTAAGGGCTGGGGAACTATAACTTTTACATTATTAAATATTAACTTAACTAGATAAATTAATTAATATAACTATCAATAATCGTTTGATTAAAACTTTAACTAATTAAATAAGCAAATACATTTTTTTAAAAGTCTAGAGCTGGCAGGGCAGGCTATGTGTCGGGACTATTATGTGGGAGTTTGTGGACAGCAAGACTGTCCCAGATTTCCACATCTGCCTTCAGTCACTCCGGCCCAGAGTCATTGAGCTGGAGTGTGAGTTAGAAAGACAGACTTGCATTTATATAGTGCCTTTCACGACCACTGGACGTCTCAAAGCGTTTTACAGCCAATTAAGTACTTTTTTTTTTGAAGTGTAGTCACTGTTGTAATGTGGGAAACGCGGCAACCAATTTGCGCTCAGCAAGCTCCCACAAACAGCAATGTGATAATGACCAGATAAACTGTTTTAGTGATGTTGATTTAGGGATAAATATTGGCCAGGACACCGGGGATAACTCCCCTGCTCCTCTTCGAAATAGTGCCATGGGATCTTTTATGTCCACCTGAGATAACAGACGGGGCCTCGGTGTAACGTCTCATCCAAAAGACGGCACCTCCGACAGTGCAGCGGACCTCAGTACTGCACTGGAGTGTCAGCCTAGCTTTATGTGCACAAGTCCCTGGAGTGGGACTTGAACCCACAACCTTCTGACTCCGAGGCGAGTGTGCTACCAACTGAGCCACAGCTGACACTCCGAAACATAAGGGAGGGGGGAGGAATTTCTTGACAGTTTTATCCAGGATACAGTCACACCCCAGAGGAAAGCACAGGTTCAGGAAGGGGAGGGTGTGACTGTTAGGGAGACGGGTAGTGGGGACTTAGGAGAGGTTGAGAAGGAAGTCCCGCAGACACTGATCCTGTCCAACAGGTACAATGTACTCGCTACCTGTGAGGACAAGGAGAAAGACTGCGGGGAGGACAGCCCCAATTCAGACCAAGGCACCATGGCTCAGAAGGCTGTCCAAGTGATAGTGATAGGGAATTCTATAATTAGGGGGATAGGTAGCGTCCTCTGCAGCCAAGAACGAGAATCCCGAAGGGTGTGTTGCCTACCCTGGTGCCAGGGTAAGGGATATCTCGAGGCGGCTGGAGAGGAACTTGGAAAGGGAGGGGGTAAATCCAGTTGTTGTGGTCCATGTTGGAACAAACGACATAGGTAGGAACAGGGAGGAGGTCCTGCTGAAGGAGTATCGGCAGTTAGGAGCTAAATTAAAAAGCTGGACCTCGAGGGTCATAATCTGTGGATTATTGCCCGAGCCATGTGCAAATTGGTATAGAAGCAGTCAGATCAGGAGAATTAACACGTGGCTAAAGGGCTGGTGTGGGAAAGAGGGGTTCATTTTTCATGGGATACTGGCACCAGTACTGGGACAGGAAGGAGCTGTACCGATGGGACAGGCTCCACCTGAACCAGGATGGGACCCGTGTCCTAGCGGAAAGGGTAAATAAGGGAGGTGGCAAAGGCTTTAAACTAGTAAGATGGGGGGAGGGATCTACAAGAAATGAAACCAGCCTAAATATAGACAAATCAGGAAAGGAGAGCATAGGAACGAGTAAAGTAAGGGAGGACATTGATGGCCAGGAAATAAATAGAGTTATAGAACAGGAGTGTAAAAAGATGGTTAAAAATAAAGTGAAAGGAACTGCTATTAAAAATGTGTTAAACTGTCAGTACAGCAATGCACAGTGTCCATAATAAAACAGGGGAGCTGGAGGCAATCATGCATTGCGAGGAACCAGACATAGTCGGGATTACTGAGACATGACTACAGAAAAATCAAGACTGAGAATTATACATTGCAGGGTATAAAGTATTTAGAAAAGATAGAAAGGGAAAAAGGGGAGGTGGAGTAGCTGTACTTCTTAGGTTAACATAATGGCAGTAGAAAAAAGTGACGCAGCTATTTGCAAAACAGAAATAGAATCCATGTGGATAGAGATAAAAGATAATAAAGGATCAATCACACTAAAAGGGGTAGTCTACAGATCACCTCATCGTGGAAGGGAGGTGGAGGAAGAAATATACAAACAAATTAGGGAAATGAGTAAAAGGCATAGAATAATAATCATGGGGGATTTCAACTACCCCGATATTAAATGGACAGAAGAGGTAGGTAAAGGGGATAAGGGAATGGAGTTCCTACAATGTGTACAGGACTCCTTTCTAACCCAATATGTAAAAAGCACAACAAGGGAGGATTCGCTATTGGATCTAGTAATGGGGCATGAACCAGAGCAGATAAGAGAAGTAAAAGTAGGGAAACATCTAGGCAGTAGTGACCATGATATAATACGCTTTAAGATAATAATTGAGAAAGACATAAGTATGATGAAGACCAGGGTAATAGATTGGAGAAAAGCTGATTTTGAGGGGCTGAGAATAGAACTTGGGAAAATATAATGGGCAACAATATTGACAAACAATGATGTTGAACAGCAATGGGAAACATTTAAAACGGTGTTCAGCAGAGTCCAGGACAAATATATTCCGCTAAAGAACAAGCTAAACACTAATGAGACACCGTGGATGAATGAAGCCATAAGGGAAAAGTTGAGGGCAAGGAAAGAGGCATACGTTAAGTACATGGGCAGCAAGGGAGAGCATGACAAGAGAGAATACAAAGAGATTAGGAGATAAGTCAAATAAACAATTAGGAAGGCAACGAAAAACTATGAAATTAAATTATCAAGGAACATAAAACAAAATAGTAAAATATTTTGCAGGCACGTAAATAAAAAAAGGAAGGTCGGGAAGGGAATAGGGCCACGAAGGGATGGACATATATAATAATAAATAGTCAGCATGGATTTCAAAAGGGAAAGTCTTGCTTAACCAACCTAACTGAATTTTTTGAAGAGGTAACAGAGAGAGTAGACAAGGGTAATGCAGTAAATGTAATTTATCTAGATTTTCAAAAGGCCTTCGATAAGGTACCACATAATAGACTAATGAATAAGGTCAGGGAATGCGGAGTCAGGGGACAAGTAGCAGAATGGATAGCTAGCTGGCTTCAAGACAGAAAGCAGAGAATAGGGCTAAAGGGTAGTTATTCAGAGTGGCAGAAGGTGGGAAGTGATGTTCCACAAGGATCAGTGCTGGGACCACTGTTGTTCACAATTTATATTAACGATTTAGACTTTGGAATCAAAAACACAATTTCTAAATTTGCAGACGACACCAAATTGGGGGGGATAGTCAATACTGAGGAGGACTGCAACAATTTACAAGAAGACATTAATAAACTTGCAGAATGGCATATAATTGGCAAATGAAGTTCAACACATAAATGTGAGGTATTACATTTTGGCAAGAAAAATAGGGAGGTCACATATTACTTGGAAAATAAGAATCTAAGTAGGGTAGAGGAGCAAAGGGATCTGGGAGTACAAATACACAAATCACAAAGTATCGACACAGGTTAACAAGGCCATAAAAAAAGCAAACCAAGCTCACGGGTTTATTTCTAGAGGGATAGAATTGAAAAGCAGTGAAGTTATGCTAAACTTGTATCGAACCTTGTTTAGACCACACTTGGCGTACTGAGTACAATTCTGGTCGCCATATTATAGAAAGGATATAGAGGCACTGGAGAGGGTTCAGAGAAGATTTACAAGGATGATACCAGAAATGCGAGGGTTTACCTATCAGGAAAGGATGAACTCACCTGCTGGATCCAGTTTGCCTGCTTCACCCATCCCCCGCGATCAAACCCCCCCCGGACCCTTTCCGATCTCCTCCACGAGGCCTCCAATCTCACCCCCTTCTGATCTCCCCCCTGCTCTAGCCTCCGATCTCCCTTGTGGCCTCCGATCTCCCTTGTGACCCGGCCTCCGATCTCCACGATGTTTCCCCGGCTCAGGACTCCCGATCTTTCTCCCCATGCTCCGATCGCCATGATGTTCCCCCCGGCTCAGGACTCCTGATCATCCCCCAGCTCCGGTCTCCCCCGTCCTCCACGATGTTTCCCGGCTCAGGATTCCCAAACTTCTACCCCTGGCCTCCTGACCCCTCCCTCCTCCCCGCTCCAGCCTGGTGCCGAAGGCCTACTTACCCGACAGCCAGCCCCTCAATCTGACTGGCTGCGACTGGGAAAGGAAGATAAAAATTGTTAATCAGGTCCTGCCGTTAAAATCTGGAGGGAGGCCTGTTCTTCCGGCGTACGAGTTAATATCCAGCCCCTTATCTCCCTGCTCTTTTGGCCACAGGGAAGCAGCCCTAAAGATGGCGCAAGTAAAACTGACTAAAAATTAAAATGGAGTTTCATTTTATTCCAGTAAATTTTCCGCCAGCTGTTTAAACAAACGTTTGCTATCTAGTGTCAGCAATCTTCAGAAAGTAGGTCCCAGATGTTATAAACCTATCTGAATGGCTATTTTAGTCTGATTCCTATGTTCATCATCTAACTGCATAATGATTTTCCATCCTGTAATTAATTTTCTAAGATGACTTGGCAATGTAATAAAACTCGACGTGAAACTCTACATCACAAAACTCAGAATTTCTGAGATTCTAGGATTTTTTCAGCAGCACTTGATTGTTCAAAGGAACAGACATCTATGATGTAAAAACAGTTGGTTTGTCAGCAGTGAGCATCCATAACATGGAGCAAAATCAAGAAAATATAAATACAGTAAACAAGCTGATTTCAAGCTACTTGCTGATTATTGCAGCTCTGCTGGTAACCTATTTGTATATGATATTCTCTGTTCATATAACTCAGTAAATTAGAAGTCAGTAATTTATTCTCACCTTTCAGATCATTAACCTAAATTGTTGGGCTTTCGTGGTTCAGTAGCATCTAAACCCCTTCATTTAGATCACTGTCTTGGTATTCAGAGAAGTGATGAAAATCTTCACACCATTCCAAGTTGTTTGCAAATTGAGAATTTGTACATTTGTTTTGTTTGAATCTATTATTCTCTCACTGATCGTTCTGAATTAGAGTAGTTCTCTTGGTTCCCAGCATGAAGTTAGATATTAACAGCAAGTACAGCTGACATTGAGAGAGGGCAGGATCGGTCTTCAATGTGATGCCTTCTGCAGTTGAATAACCAGTCAAACCTAACTGTCTAGGCTTCCACTTAAATAATAGTTACTGGGGCAAGGTACCAGAAGCCTTTTGAATCATTCCCAGCATGAGTTAGTGCTTTCAGGAGGGATGGGGAAAAAGATCAACAAAAGTGTGGGGAGGACTCCATACAAGTAAGTGGCTTGAGTTTCAATTCTGATCTGATGCTTGTTTCTAAATATACTGTGCTAGTCCTGCGTTTGTTGATGAAGAATTGATGTGAGCTGGTGACTACATTGTAAATTGTGCTTTAGCTGGGTGGTAATGTTTCTTTACTACTTCACCTGAGGAAGGGGCGATCGATAGCTCCGAAAGCTTGTGATTTCAAATAAAACTGTTGGACTATAACCTGGTGTTGTGCGACCTCTCAATTCGGTAATGTTTGTTACAGTGCTGTATTACAATTTTCCTACTCTAAGATTCCACCAGGGATTCCACAGTAGGTGAAGGGGAGAAAGTAAACTATCCTTGTAAAGCAGACACTTGATGTAGCAGAGCTGCTCTAAAGGGCTGTGAATTATTAAAGTTCAATTGTTGAAAATGTCTGCAAATGTTTTGCAGTGGTGACTGGAGAGAGCTGTGAATTATAATATAATTAGACAACATGCATTAGGTCTCTGGCCTGTCACCCTCTGGAGGCCATCTTTTATCAGATTCCATTTTGTGCAGTTGTAAAACCTTAGTGAGGATGATGTCACTTTAATAGCATGCTGTGAGTCAGGCAATGAAAGAAAAAGCTCCAAGAATTCAAGCAGAAAATGAACAGGTTAGGCAACAATGTTTGAGTTGTTGCCATAAAGTATCTTCTGAGAAAAAGCTTTGCTGCAATTGGAATGTTTGCATTCTTAATCAAATATTAGCCCCTGATTTGAACAGTGTGTCTATTGTTAAAAGGTGCTTTCCTTACAATCTTATTGTAAATCACTATTCAGCACAGCAGAATTTTTTTTTTAATTAATGAGCACCCTAAGTATTTATAAACCGAAAGACTGGAAGATGTTTTAAAATATAAATTGTAATGGAAGTACATGCCCAATATATTTCACTCAACATGTTGAAATGTTCCTCTGGAATGAAGTGAAGGGAAAGGGTCTTTGTCCTGCCTGTCCAGTGTATGCGCATAGCACAAGGCTGTATTAAAACTGTTGACCTGTTTTTGAATTTTCCACTCTGGATTATAGCATTGAAAAAAAATAGCAGCTTTCTGAACGTAAAAGTAAAGCTCTTAACAAAGGTTAAAATAGTAAGAAAAATAGATTCTTCTCTTCATTTGCAGGATGCAAGCTACATAGCATTGAAATTTCCATACAATCGTATCCTGCACATCTCAAAGTTACCAGCTTAATTACTGTATAAGTATTCTGCATTCGCACTGTTGAAATAATTTTTTTAATTTCTATTTTGGTAGTGCTGAAAGATGAATAAATGCATTATGAAAATGGAGGACTTTGTAAATTACAGGTCAATAATCAGGTCAATGATGTCCTAAATGGAAAGCTAAGTGGTTTGTGGTTATCCTCTGCACATCATAATTGGATTAATTGGCAGTGATTGTTACTTCATATTCCTTCTCCACTCCCCTTTTCTTAGTCTCTCATCATCACTCACATTCTGCTGAGAGCTCGGGCTGCACGCCTGTAACAAATACAACTTGCATTCACATAGTGATTTTTAACGTAACAAATGCCCCAGGGCTCTTCACCATTAGGCATAAGGAAAATAGATGGCGAGCCAGGAAGGGATAGATTAGGAGGAATGACCGAAAGCTTGGTCAAAGAGTTGAGGTTTTTAAAGGTGGGAGGCAGAGAAGCTCTAACAGTAGGACCCTGATGGCTGAAAGCTCTGCTACCAATGGTGGGGCGAAGGAAGGAAGATGCGTATACTTCTGGAGTGAGAGGAGCAGAATGTTCAGGAGGAGACCTAGGGCTGAAGGAGATTGTAGAAATAGACAAGGGCAAGGATTTTGAATTTAAGAGAGAATGTGGGCAGGATGATTTGCGATTTTCTGTGGGACAAGATGTATGTGGCAGAGCTTTGGACAAGTAATAGAGGATGAGAGGCCAGCAAGGAAAGTGTTAGAGTAGTCTGGGCTGGAGGTGCCGAAGGTATTTTTAAGGGTTTTAGCAGTGGAGAGGGTGAAGTAGGAGCTAAGGCAGGCAGTGTCGTGGAAGGCGGAACAAAATAGTCTTAGCGATGGATAGATGTGAGGTTTAAAACTCAGCTCAGCATCGAACAGGATGCCACCATTACATATTGTCAGGATCAGCCTGAGGGAGTTGCCAGTGAAGGTGATGGAATCAGTGGCAAGGGAGCAAAGATTGTGGTGTGGACTGAAGACAATGCCATCTTGATGTTGAGCTGATGAACTTGATGTCCAATAGTCTGATAACGCAGAGGGTCAAGAGAAGTTTTGATTTTCTGGTGAGGTGGAACTGGGTGTCATCAGCATACATGTGATAGATAACCCCATGCCAGCAGATGACATCACTGAGGGGTAGCATATAGATGAGGAAGGGGGCCAAGGATAGATTCTTGGGGGACTCTGGAGGTGATGCTAAGGGAGGGAAGAGAAGCAATTGCCAGTGATGCATTGGCTGCTTTCAGATCGATAGGAACAGAACCATGGACAGTCCCCTGGAGCTAAATAAAGGAAAGATATTGGCAGAGTATGTCATAATTGACCATATCAAATACTGTGGAAAGGTCGAAAGGGATGAGGAGGGATTAAGTACCACAGTCACAGGATGGCATTCACGACTTTGGATAGGGCAGTGAGAAAGGCAAAGTTGGATCATAAGGAGTGAAACAAAATTTTGGGAGAGATGGGCACCAAAGGGCAGCAATATATTTTATGACTTTATAATCCTTGTTCTGTACCACCCACCCAAATACCACGCCAATTTTCTCCGAGATAGCTTCTTTGCTTTCCTCCCTTTGCCTCTGCACCGAGCGACTTCTCATCCTCAGTGATTTCAAGCTCCACCACAACTCTTCCTGCTCTCTCTCCTCTGAGTTCACTGCCCTCCTTTCCTCCCTTAATCTCTCCCTCCATGTAAACTCGTCCACCCATACACATGGTCACACCCTCGATCTCATCCCACGTGATCCCTACCGTAACTATCACCGATAAGTCAATCTTCAACCATTTCCTTATATCACTCTCTAACCATATTCCCCTTCCCTCTCCCAACCCCACTTCTTTCTGTGTCTGCCCCTGGAAAAAATGCTACTCCAAGTCCCTTACCACTGCAATTTGTAATTCCCAACTATCTAGCCTTTGGCCTTCAATTCCTCATGACATTTCTGGAGCTACTGAATTGCTAAATCACATCCTCTCCACCACCTTTGATGCCCTTGTCCCCACTAAAATCATTACACTCTCTCACCCTAGTCGTTCCCCTTGGTATACCCCTCATCTCAGCTCCCTTAAGTCCAAGGGACCCAGACTTGTCTTTGGCGGACAACTGGTCTAACCGTACATCACCAGATATGGCTAAATCATATAAAGCATTATTGGGTCCTTCTCTCCATTGCTGAAACTGCCCACTAAGATCATCCAGGAAGGTAAAGATAACACCAGGCTTCTCTTCACCACAAACTGTCTTCTCAAACCACCCTCCCCGCCACCACCTCCTCCTTCACCTTCAACAATAAATGTGAGGAGTTTATGCATTTTTTTTGTTAAAAAGATCGAGAACATCCATTCAACTGCCTCTGCTACTTCCCTCCCTTCCCCTAGCCCACCGGGCCATACTTGCTCTCCGTTTTTCCCCTGCCCTAACAATGAATTTGCATATTTCTCTAGCTTCTCTCCTATCTCCCCTCTTGCCCTTTCAAAGCTCATCTTATCTATAAGACTAACCTCCTGCTCTCTCGACCCTATTCCTACTAAATTACTGACCGCCCAACTTCCCTATCTGGCTCTCATGTTAGCGGATATTGTTAACGGTTCTCTCTCCTCAGGGTATTGTCCCCCTCTCCTTCAAATCTGCGGTCATCACCCCCTCAAAAAACCAACCCTTCACCCCTCCGTCCTTGCAAACTATCGCCCCATCTCCAACCTCCCTCTCAAGTTCTTGAACGTGTTGTCGCCTCCCAAATCCATGCCCATCTTTCCCAGAACTCTTTATTTGAATCCCTCCAATCAGGCTTCCGCCCCCGCCACAGAACTGAACGGCTCTTACCAAGGTCACAAATGACATCCTAATTGACTGCGGCAAAGATAAACTATCCCATATCGTCCTTCTCAACCTGCTCCAACGCCACTCCACCGTCGTCCATCTGGATGGGACTACACTCACCTGGTTCCATTCCTATCTTTCCAGCTGTGGCCTTAGAATCACCTACAATGGCTTCTCTTCCGCTCCCGCACTGTCACCTTTGGTGTCCCCCAAGGACCTATCCTTGGCCCCCACCTATTTATTTTATACACGCTGCCCTCAGTGACATCATCTGTTCCCTTGCCACCAATTCGATCCCTCTCCCTGGCAACTATCTTTTCATAACCTTGGTGTCATATTTGATCACAAATTGAGCTTCCTACCTCATATCCGTTCCATCACTTAGATCTCCCGTTTCCACCTTCATAACATCGGCCGTCTCCTCTCTTGCCTCAACTTATCTGCTGCCGAAGCCGTCATCCATGCCTTTAATACCTCTAGACTTGACTATTCCAATGCACTCCTGGCCAGCCTCCCTAGTTCTACCCTCCATAAACTTGAGGTCATCCAAAACTTTGCCACCTGTGTCCTAACTCGCACCAAGTCCCGCTCGCACATCTCCCCTGTGCTCGCTGACCTACATTGGCTCCCAGTTAAGCAACTCCTCGATTTTAAAATTCTCAACCTTGTTTCCAAATCTCTCTGTGGCCTCACCTCCTTATCTCTGTAATCTCCTCCAGCCCTATAAATCCCCCTAGATCTCTGTGCTCTGCCTGTTCTGGACATTTGAACATTCCTGATTTTAATTGCTCCACCATTGGCAGTCGTGCCTTCAGCTGCCTAGGTCCTAAGCTATGGAATTTCCTCCCTAAATGTCTCCACCTTTCCACTTCTCGTTCCTCCTTTAAGACGCTCCTTAAAACCTACCTTTTTGACCAAGCTTTTGGTCATCTGGCCTAACATCTCCTTATATGGCTCGGTGTCATTTTTTTTTTGATAACTCTCCTGTGAAGCGCCTTGGGAATTTTATTACATTAAAGATGCCATATAAATATATGTTGTTTAGAAAGAATGGGAGTTTGGAAATGGGATGGTAGTTGAAGAAGACAGATGAGTCGAGGGTGGGATTTTTAAGGGGGCTGATGGCAATTTTGAAGGGTGCCTGAGGAAAAGAGACCATTGAGGAAGTAAGCTACCATGGAGACCAGTAAGAGGGATTGAGTGAGGAAGGGATTGTTAGAGCAGGAATCAGGTCTCATGGATCAAATCCTAGAAATTTACAGCACAGAAGGAGGTCATTCGGCCTATTGTGTCTGTGCCGGCCGAAAAAGAGCTATCCAGCCTAATCCCACTTTCTAGCTCTTGGTCTGTAGCCCTGAAGTTTACGGCACTTCAAGTGCATATCCAAGTACTTTTTAAATGCGATGAGGGTTTCTGCCTCTACCACCCTTTCGGGCAGGGTGTTCCAGACCCCCACCACCCTCTAGGTGGAAAAAGTCCTTCTCAACTCCCTTCTAATCCATCTACCAATTACTTTACATCTATGCCCCCTGGTTATTGACCTCTCTGGTAAGAGAAATAGGACCTTCCTATCCACTTTATCCAAGCCCCTCATAATTTTATACACCTCAATTAGGTCTCCCCTTAGCCTCCTCTGTTCCAAAGAAAACAACCCCAGCCTATCCAATCTGTCCTCATAGCTAAAATTCTCCAGTGCTGGCAACATCCTCGTAAATCTCCTCTGTACCCTCTCTAGTGCAATCACATCTTTCCTGTAATGTGGTGACCAGAACTGTACACAGTACTCTAACTAGTGTTTTATATAGTTCAAGCAAAACCTCCCTGCCTCGTCTAATAAAGGAAAGTATCCCATATGCCTTCTTAACTACCTTATCTACCTGTCCTGCTACCTTCAGGGATCTGTGGACATGCACTCCAAGATCCCTCTGTTCTTCTGCACTTCAGTATCCTACCATTTATTGTGTATTCCCTTGTTAGCCCTCCCCAAATGTATTATGTCACACTTCTCTGGATTGAATTCTATTTGCCACTTTTCTGCCCACCTTGACCAGTCCATTGATATCTTCCTGCAGTCTATAGCTTTCTTCCTCACTATCAACCACACGGCCAATTTTTTTATCATCTGCAAACTTCTTAATAATGTCCCCCACATTGAAGTCTCATTCATTGATGTCTACCATAAAAAGCAAGGGATCTAGTACTGAGCCCTGTGGAATCACACTGGAAACAGCCTACCATTACCCTTTGCTTCCTGCCACTGAGCCAATTTTGGATCCAACTTGCCACTTTCCCTTGGATCTCATGGGCTTTTGCTTTTCTGCCCAGTCTGCCATGTGGGACCTTGTCAAAAGCCTTTCTAAAATCCATGTAGACTACATCAAATGCGCTACCTTCATCGACCCTCCTTGTTACCTCCTCAAAAAATTCACTCAAGTTAGTCAGATACGACCTTCCCTTAACAAATCCATGCTGACTGTCCTTCATTAATCCGTGCCTTTCTAAATGATGATTAATACTGTCCCTCAGAATTTTTTCCAATAATTTGCCCATGAGGTTAGGCTGACTGGCCTATAATTACTCGGACTATCCCTTTCTCCCTTTTTAAACAATGGAACAACATTTGCAGTCCTCCGGCACCACACCTGTAGCCAGAGAGGATCAGAAAATGATGGTCAGAGCCTCTGCTATTTCCTCCCTTGCTTCTCTGAAAAGCCTGGGATATATTTCATCTGGGCCTGACAATTTATCTACTTACAAAGATGCTAAACCACTTAATAGACATAGAAACATAGAAGATAGGAGCAGGAGTAGGCCATTCAGCCCCTCGAGCCTGTTCCGCCATTTAATGAGATCATGGCTGATCATTCAAATTCAGTACCCTGTCCCTGCTTTCTCCCCATATCCCTTGATCCCTTTAGCCTTAAGAAATATATCTAACTCCTTCTTGAATATATTTAATGAATTGGCCTCAACTGCCTTCTGTGGTAGAGAATTCCACAGGTTCACCACACTCTGGGTGAAGAAATTCCTCCTCCTCTCAGTCCTAATAGGCTTACCCCTTATCCTTAGACTGTGACCCCTGGTTCTGGACTCCCCCGCCATCGGGAACATCCGTCCTGCATCTAGTCTGTCTAGTCCTGTTTGTACTCTCGCGTATTAGGTCCCGAAGTGCCGGTTTCCTGCATGCGCGGGAAACCGGCACTTCGGGTATTGCGAAGGGGGTGGTTCCTAAGTGAACCGCGTGCGCGCTACCGGTTGTGCGCACGCAGCGCACTTAGTTTTTTTTTTCAGGTTTGAACGCGCAGGTAAGTGTTGAAGATTTTACACATAAAGAAAGCAGGCGTAAGACCCCCTTTTAACAAGGTAAGTAGTTAATTAAGTATTTTAAATTTTTTCAATAGGTTTATCTTTTTTAGAGACTTTAAAGAAAGGTAAGTTTATTTTTATAACTTTTAAAAAGAATTTAAGTTTTTTCAAAAATTAAAATTTTTGTTTAAAGTGGTTAATTTATTTAACTATAGTTATTTTATTAATGTAATGGCTTTTAAAAAAAATTTAATTGAGGTTTAGCTGTTCTTTTGGGGGCTTGTTGTATTCATAGTTTTGACAGCTCTTGCTGTCAAAACTATGAATGAAAGATGGTGTGCTGCCATTGGCTCTAACTGGCCCACGTGATCCCAGAGGTAGCATCGAACTAACTGCGCCTCTGGGACACGCACACACACACTGCGCACCGGCACCAGGGAGAGGCCCAGGAACTGAAGTTCTTGTGGGCCAAAACCATAAAGGTAGGCGCGGAGTGAGATATCGCGGGGGATCCTTACCCCCGCGGCAACCATTGAACTCCAATTTCTGGGCCAATGTGATATATATATATACACTGTAAATAAATGCACCATGATTTTGAAAAATCTGCCACTTTTTGTAAACAAAATCAAACTGCCTGAATACTAAACTCCAAAAATCATCCTGGCACAAAAGATCAGCAACTCAGGGGTACGTTTCAAAACAAGACAAATTCTGAGACAGCGTACTATAAACTGACCACTGCCTCCTTTTTAGCATAGTAAACAGGTAAACAAAAAGAAAAAGCAGGCGATCAGGATTGTAACAGAGGTGTCCATCAGAGAACAGTGTAAAATAGAAGAGTCCAACATTCAAACAGTGAATTGAGATGGAAGCATGTACAAAGAGATGATCTCATTTGGAAATAGGTCTGATTATTAAGGAAGACCAGGAAGAACAGTGATCCTCTCCATTCAGTAAGAGCTGTTACAAAAACACACCCAAGAGAATCTGTGTGTGGAGGCGGGAGACGTCGGTAGGGTTCTTAATGAATACTTTGCGTCTGTTTTCACAAAGGAGAGGGGCTAAGCAGACATTGCTATCAGGGAAGAGGAGTGTGAAATATTAGATGAAATAAACATAGTGAGAGAGGAAGTATTAAAGGGGTTTAGCAGCTTTAAAAGTGGGTAAATCCCCAGGCCCGGATGAAATGTATCCCAGGCTGTTCAGCGAAGCAAAAGAGGAAATAGCAGAGGCCCTGACCATCATTTTCCAATCCTCTCTGGCTTCAGGTGTGGTGCCGGAGGACTGCTAAAGTGGTATCCTTGTTTAAAAAAGGGAGAAAAGGATAGACCGAGTAATTACATAGAAACATAGAAGATAGGAGCAGGAGCAGGCCATTCGGCTGATCATCCAAATTCAGTACCCTGTCCCTGCTTTCTCCCCATATCCCTTTAGCCTTGAGAAATATATCTAACTCCTTCTTGAATATATTTAATGAATTGGCCTCAACTGCCTTCTGTGGTAGAGAATTCCACAGGTTCACCACTCTCTGGGTGAAGAAATTCCTCATCTCCTAAATGGCTTACCCCTTATCCTTAGACTGTGACCCCTGGTTCTGGACTCCTCCGCCATCGGGAACATCCTTCCTGCATCAAGTCTGTCTAGTCCTGTTAGAATTTTATAAGTTTCAATGAGATCCCCTCTCATTCTTCTAAACTCTAGCGAATATAAGCCTAATCGACCCAATCTCTCTTCATACGTCATTCCTGCCATCCCAGGTATCAGTCTGGTGAATCTTTACTGCACTCCCTCCATGGCAAGAACATCCTTCCTCAGATAAGGCGACCAAAACTGCACACAATACTCAAGGTGTGGTCTCACCAAGGCCTTGTACAACTGCAGCAAGACATCCTTACTCCTGTACTCGAATCCTCTCGCTATGAAGGCCAACATACCATTTGCCTTCTTAACCGCCTGCTGCACCTGCATGCTTACCTTCAGCGACTGGTGCACAAGGACACCCAGGTCACGTTGCACTTCCCCTTTTCCCAATCTATTGCTGTTCAGATAATAATCTGTCTTCCTGTTTTTGCCACCAAAGTGGAAAACCTCGAATTTATCCACATTATACTGCATCTGCCATGCATCTGCCCAATCACCCAACCAGTCCAAATCATACTGGAGCTTCTCTGCATCCTCCTCACAGCACACACGCCCATCCAGCTTTGTGTTGTCTGCAAACCTGGAGATATTACATCTAGTTCCCTCGTCTAGATCATTAATATATATTGTGAATAACTGGGGTCCTAGCACCGATCCCTGCGGTACCCCACTAGTCACTGCCTGCCACTCGGAAAAAGACCCGTTTATTCCAACTCTTTGCTTCCTGTCTGCCAACCAGTTCTCTATCCAAGTCAGTACCTTACCCCCAATCCCATGTGCTTTAACTTTGCACGCTAATCTCTTATGCGGGACCTTATCGAAAGCCTTCTGAAAGTCAAAATACACCACATCCACTGGTTCTCCCTTATCTATTCTACCAGTTACATCCTCAAAAAATTCCAGTAGATTAGTCAAGCCAGTCAGCCTAACCTTGGTGGTGGGAAAAGTATTGGAAAGAATTCTGAAGGACAGGATAAATCTTCATTTAGAAAGACATGGATTAATCAAGGATAGTCAGCACGGATTTGTTAATGGAAGGTCGTGTCTGACAAACTTGATTGAATATTTTGAGGAGGTAACAAGGAGGGTAGATGAGGGTAGTGCATTTGATGTAGTGTATATGGAGTTTAACAAGGCTTTTGATAAGGTTCCACATGGCAGACTGGTCACGAAGTTAAAAGCCCATGGGATCCAGGGCAAAGTGTCAAGTTGGATTCAAAACTGGCTCGGAGGCAGGAAGCAGAGGGTAATGGTTGATGGGTGTTTTTGTGACTGGAAGGCTGTTTCCAGTGGGGTTCCGCAGGGCTCAGTACTAGGTCCCTTGCTTTTTGTGGTATATATCAATGATCTAGACTTGAATATAGGGGACAAAAATGAGAAGTCGCACAACACCAGGTTATAGTCCAACAGATTTATTTAAAATTACAAGCTTTCGGAGCTGTCGCCCCTTCCTTCCGAAAGCTTGTAATTTTAAATAAATCTGTTGGACTATAACCTGGTGTTGTGCGACTTCTCATTTTTGTCCACCCCAGTCCAACGCCGGCATCTCCACATCATGAATATAGGGGGTATGATTAAGAAGTTTGCAGATGATACTAAAATCGGCTGCGTGGTTGATACTGAAGAAGGAAGCTGTAGACTGCAGGAAGAGATCAATAAATTGGTCAGGTGGTCAGAAGAGTGGTAAATGGAATTCAATCCGGAGAAGTGTGAGGTAATGCATCTGGGGAGGGAACACACATTAAATGGTAGGACACTGAGTAGTGTAGAAGAACAAATGGACTTGGAGTGCATGTCCTCAGATCCCTGAAGATAGCAGGCCAGGTAGATAAGGTGGTTAAGAAGGCATATGGAATGCTTGTATTCTATGCCACAGCTAATAAAGGCAAGAGCAGGGGGGTTATGCTTCAACTGTATAAAACACTAGTTAGGCCTCAGCTAGAGTACTGTGTGCAGTTCTGGTCACCATATTACAGGAAAGATGTGATTGCACTCGAGAGGAGGAGATTTACAAGGATGTTGCCATGAGGAGAGAATCTTAGCTACGAGGAAAGACTGGATAGGCTGGGTCTGTTTTCCTTGGAACAGAGGAGGCTGAGGGGAGACCTTATTGAGGTGTATAAAATTATGAGGGGCCTAGATAAAGTGGATAGAAAGGACCTATTTCCCTTAGCAGAGGGGTCAAAAACCAGGGGACACGTATTTAAAGTAATTGGTGGAAGGTTTAGAGGGGATTTGAGGGGAAATTTCTTCACCCAGAGGGTTGTGGGGGTCTGGAACTCACTGCCTGAAAGGATGGTAGAGGCAGAAACCCTAACCACATTAAAAAAGTACTTGGATGTGCACTTGGGATGCTGTAACCTGCAGGGCTACGGACCAAGAGCTGGGAAGTGGGGTTAGACTGGATAGCTCTTCGTTGGCAGGCACAGACATGATGGGCCAAAATGGCCTCCTTCCATGCTGTAACTTTCTATGATTCTATGAAAGTATTCCATCACACTCCTTACTTGTGTCTTATAGATGGTGGAAAGGCTTTGGGGAGTGAGGAGGTGAGACACTCGCTGAAGAATCAAGCGGGCTGCTTTGTCCTGGATGGTGTCGAGCTTCTTGAGTGCTGTTGGAGTTGCACTCATCCAGGCAAGTGGAGAGTATTCCATCACACTCAGATGGTGGAAAGGCTTTGGGGAGTCAGGAGCTGAGACACTCGCCGCAGAATACCTAACCTCTGACCTGTTCTTGTTGCCACAGTATTTATGTGGCTGGTCCAGTTAAGTTTCTGGTCAATGGTGACCCCCAGGATGTTGATGGTGGGGGATTCGGTGATGGTAATGCTGTTGAATGTCAAGGGGCGGTGGTTAGACTCTCGTTTGTTGGAGATAATCATTGCCTGACACATGTGTGGTGCTCATGTTACCTGCCACTTATCAGCCCAAGCCTGAATGTCATCCAGGTCTTGTTGCATGCGGGCATGGACTGCTTCATTATCTGCGGAGTTGCGAGTGGCGCTGAACACTGTGCAGTCATCAGCGAACATCCCCATTTCTGACCTTATGTTGGATGGAAGGTCATTGATGAAGCATCTGAAGAGGGTTGAGCCTGGGACATTGCCCTGAGAAACTCCTGTCGCGGTGTCCTGGGGCTGTGATGATTGACTTCCAACCACCACAACCATCTTCCTTTGTGCTAGGTATGACTTCAGCAAGTGGAGAGTTTTCCCCCTGATTCCCATTGACTTCAATTTTACTCTGGCTCCTTGGTGCCACACTCGGTCAAATGCTGCCTTGATGTCAAGGGCAGTCACTCTCACCTCACCTCTGGAATTCAGCTCCTTTGTCCATGTTTGGACCAAGGCTGTAATGAGGTCGGGAGCCGAGTGGTCTTGGCGGAACGTAAACTGGGCATCAGTGAGCAGGTTATTGGTGAGTAACTGCCGCTTGATAGCACTGTCGACAACACCTTCCATCACTTTGCTGCTAATTGAGAGTAGACTGATGGGGCGGTGGTTTGGCTGGATTGGATTTGTCCTCCTTTTTGTGGACAGGACATACCTGAGCAGTTTTCCACATTGTTGGATAGATGCCAGTGTTGTAGCTGTACTGGAACAGCTTGGCTAGAGGCGCGGCTAGTTCTGGAGCACAAGTCTTCAGCACGACTGCTGGGATGTTGCCGGGGCCCATAGCCTTTGCTGTATCCAGTGCGCTCAGCTGTTTCTTGATATCACGTGGAGTGAATCGAATTGGCTGAAGACAGGCTTCTGTGATGGTGGGGACCTCAGGAGGAGGCCGATATGGATCCAGGGCACTGCAGCAACTCTCCAAGGCTTCTTCGGCAGCACCTCCCAAACCCGCGACCTCTACCACCTAGAAGGACAAGGGCAGCAGGCGCATGGGAACACCACCACCTCCAAGTTCCCCTCCAAGTCACACCATCCTAACTTGGAAGTATATCGCCATTCCTTCATCGTCGCTTGGTCAAAATCCTGGAACTCCCTCCCGAACAGCACTGTGGGAGTACCTTCACCACATGGACTGCAGCGGTTAAAGAAGGCAGCTCACCACCACCTTCTCAAGGGCAATTAGGGATGGGCAATAAATGCTGATGACACCCACATCCCATGAACGAATAAAAATAAAGTGTATATATATTTTGAGAGCAAAAAGAGATCACTTGGAGAAATAAAAATATAAAGTCCAAACTGAGAAAATGCCATTTGGCCCATCAAGTCCAAAGTCCACATAATTATAATGTCGTGGACTTTCTCCCCAACTACCTATTTCATGGAACAAGTTTCTTCTCCCATCTCCACTGGCTTTCTTTATTTTAAATTGCTGACCTGGATTCTGAAATTGACAGGCAATTACTCTTACTCTGCGATTGACCTAAGCTGTTTACAACCAACTACAATTACCTGATTTGCCTGCTTATAGCAGTGACCTTCAAGTG
This sequence comes from Squalus acanthias, assembly GCA_030390025.1. Taxonomy (NCBI): domain Eukaryota; kingdom Metazoa; phylum Chordata; class Chondrichthyes; order Squaliformes; family Squalidae; genus Squalus; species Squalus acanthias. The sequence continues at coordinate 43,999,079 of CM059437.1, read as the reverse complement.
CAGACCACGTAAGCAACTAAACATCACAGCCATACTCCAGACTGGTGGTAGCAAGATCATTTAAGATGCTTACCATTAACCTTCACAGCACCATACTATGCACAGCTGAGGTCAAACTTCAACCAAATATTATCTAGGGACACTGCCATTTTCAACCAATAATTTGGTTTACAAAGTCATGAAAAAAGACTAATCACACTGAAGCACTCATTATCTAGTTACTTTGCCTAATCCTTTAAATATCATGGGCCATTTCAATCAGTATCTCGTTCTGGACCTTTCACCAAATTACCTATAATTGGTTCCCAAATAGGTTCTTTACTGCTACCTGCTTTCAAGTTTCAGCCAATATATTCAAGCATTTTTGTGTACAGTGTACACAAAATATCATGTTCAGCTATATGTCATATAGTCACTGCTCATATGCATTATGGTAGACACAATTTGAAAAAGTGTACACAGGAGCTTGTGAAAAAATCCATGTAGCTTGCACTGCATTTGGGACTGGAACTTTCTTTCGATATTTTCTTGTGCTCTGAAATGTTCAATTTTATTTCTTTGAATTTGTAGCAGCCAACACAATACACATTCTTTTACCAGATAGTTTGCAATTTTTGAAAGGTGTTAGGCTTTGGCCAGAGGTAGGAAGCAAAACCCTGCTCCAAGAGTTTCAGTGCCTCAGATGGCAATAGCGTCAGACCATTTATATCAGAGGAACGGTTCCACTAGCACTCTTGCTATTAGCAGCAACTCTAACACATAAAAGGGGCATTAGAGCATCTCATAAATCCATCTTAGTTGAGACCGAAAGTGCGGCAATCACGATGCTACGCTTTCAAAACAGTGACAATATATACTGTTGCTCAAAGTACATTTACTCTAAAGGAGAACACTGACGTTGGTGCACCTATCCTGCCAATGGATACCCGCCCTGCTGTATGTCTCAGAGACATGGACCATGTACAGCAGGCACCTCAAAGCACTGGAGAGGTACCACCAACGCTGCCTCCGCAAGATCCTGCAAATCCATTGGCAGGATAGGCGCACCAACGTCAGTGTTCTCGCTCAGGCCAACATCCCCAGCATCGAAGCTTTGACCACGCTCGATCAGCTCCGATGGACGGGTCACATCGTCCACATGCCCGATACGAGACTCCCAAAACAAGCGCTCTACTCGGAGCTCCGACACGCAAGAGAGCCCCAGGTGGACAGAGGAAACGCTTCAAAGACACCCTCAAAGCCTCCTTGAAAAAGTGCAACATCCCCACTGACACCTGGGAATCCCTGGCCCAAGACCGCACAAAGTGGAGGAGAAGCATCTGGGAAGGCGCCGAACACCTCGAGTCTCTTCGCCGAGAGCAAGCGGAAGCCAAGCGCAAGCAGCGCACGTCAACCCACCCACCCGCCCCTTCAACCACCGTCTGCCCCACCTGTGACAGAGACTGTAGGTCCCGCATTGGACTCATCAGTCACCGGAGAACTCATTTTTAGTGTGGAAGCAAGTCATCCTCGGTTCCAAGAGACTGCCTAAGAAGGATTTACTCTAAGGACCATATTTTATCATACTTCCTAAATGCTGCTAATAGTTGTATAATTTGACTGCAAAATACATTATACAGTAATTTAAAGCAAAGGAAGCACTTTCTAATTTCAATAGTGCACATAAGTCGATCAAAAGCTCAACTGTACAGGGAAACTGTAGTGGACCAATAAATGAAGTAGGTGCCAAAGAATTCCACAGCAAATATTTGGACACAAATGAATACAAGTGCAAATATAGTACTAAGCCATAGATTACATAGAATTTACAGCGAGAGACTACATAGAATTGTGTTTATGCTCCAAACGAGCCTACTCCCATTCGACTTCATCTCCCCCTATCAACGAATGCTTCTATTCCTTTCCCCCTCATGTGCTTATCTCGCTTCCCCTAAATGCAGCTATGCTATTTGCCTCAACCATTCCTTGTGTGGTAGTGAGTTCCACATTCTCACCACTCTCCGGGTATAGAAGTTTCTCCTGAATTCCTGTTGGATTTAAAGTAATTGGCAGAAGAACCAGAGGTGGCAGGAGAATTTATTTTTTTTTTTTTTTTTAAAAATTTTTTTTACACAGCAAGCTATAATGATCTGGAATGCACTGCCTGAAAGGGTGGTGGAAGCAGATTCAATAATAACTTTCAAAAGGGAATTGAATAAATACTTGAAGGGGGAAAATTTGCAGGGCTATGGGGAAAGAGCAGGGGAATGGGACGATTTAGATAGCTCTTTCAAAGAGCCGGCACAAGTACGATGGGCCAAATGGCCTCCGTCTGTCCTGTATCATTCAATGGAGTCCATCTGGCTACTCCCAAATTCCAACAAATACCATACTATACTGCACGTCCTGTGATTTAAAAAAACCTACAAGAACATAAGAAACAGGAGCAGGTGTCGGCCAATCGGCTCCTCGAGCCTGCTCCGCCATTCAATAAGATCATGGCTGATCCAATCTTGTCCTCACCACCACTTTCCCGCTTTCTCCCCATACCCCTTGACTCCCTTGTAGTTCAAATGTCTGTCAATCTCCACCTTGAATATATTCAGTGACTCCACCTCCACAGCTCTCCGGGGTAGAGAATTCCAAAGATTCACGACCCTCAGAGAAGAAATTCCTTCTCATCTCAGTCTTAAATGGGCGACCCCTTATTCTGAAACTATGCCCCCTAGTTCTAGATACCCCCACTAGGGGAAACATCCTCTCAGTCCACACAATGGCCCAGATATTCCGATCCCTACGGGTGGGTACGCGCTCTGTACCCACCCATAGGGACATCGTAAATGCCAGTTTCATGCGCTGAAAACCGGCATTTCCGATCTGTCAAGAATGCTCTCGACATATAGAAACATAGAAAATAGGTACAGGAGTAGACCATTCAGTCCTTCGAGCCTGCACCGCCATTCAATGCGTTCATGGCTGAACATGCTACCTCAGTACCCCATTCCTGCTTTCTCACCATACCCCTTGATCCCCCTAGTTGTGAGTATTATATCTAACTCCCTTTTGAATATATTTAGCGAACTGGCCTCAACAACCTTCTGTGGAAGAGAATTCCATAGATTCACCACTCTCTGGGTGAAGAAGTTCCTCCTCAGCTCAGTCTTAAATGGCTTCCCCTTTATCCTTAGACTGTGACCCCTGGTTCTAGTTTTCCCCAACATTGGGAACATTCTGCCCGCATCTAATTTGTCTAAACCAGTCAGGATTTTAAATGTCTCTATAAGATCCCCCCTAATTCTTCTGAACTCCAGAGGATACAAGTTCAGTTGACCCAATCTTTCTTGATATGTCAGTCCGGCCATCCCAGGAATCAATCTAGTGAACCTTCGCTGCACTCCCTCAATAGCAAGAATGTCCTTCCTTAAGTTAGGAGACCAAAACTGCGCACAATACTCCAGGTGTGGCCTCACCAAGGCCCTGTACAACTGCAGCATCACCTCCCTACTCCTGTACTCAAATCCCCTTACTATGAAGGCCATCATTCCGTTTGCTTTCTTGACTGCCTGCTGCACTTGCATTCCCACCTTCAGTGACTGATGTACCATGACGCCCAGGTCTCATTGCACCTCCCCTTTCCCTAATCTGCCACCATTCAGGTAATAGTCCGCCTCTCTATTTTTACCACCAAAGTGGATAACCTCACATTTATCCACATTGTACTTCATCTGCCATACATTTGCCCATTCACCCAACCTGTCCAAGTCACTCTGTAGCCTCCTAGCATCCTCCTCATTGTTCACACTGCCTCCCAATTTAGTGTCAGCCGCAAATTTGGAGATATTACATTTAATCCCTTCGTCCAAATTATTAATATATAATGTAAACAGCTGGGGTCCCAGCACCGAACCCTGCGGTACCCCGCTGGTCACTGCCTGCCATTCTGAAAAGTACCCATTTACTCCTACTCTTTGTTTCCTGTGTGCCAACCAGTTCTCAATCCACGTCAACACATTACCCCCAATCCCATGTGCTTTAACTTTGCTCACCAATCTCTTGTGTGGGACCTTGTCGAAGGCCTTCTGAAAGTCCAAATACACCACATCTGCTGGTTCCCCCCTGTCCACCCTATTGGAAACATCCTCAAAAAATTCCAGAAGATTTGTCAAGCATGATTTCCCTTTCACAAATCCATGCTGACTTGGACCTATCATGTCGCCACTTTCCAAATGGTCTGTTATGACATCTTTAATAATTGCTTCCATCATTTTACCCACGACCGATGTCAGGCTGCTTTCTCCCTCCCTCCTTTTTTAAAAAGAGGGGTTACATTGGCCACCCTCCACTCCATCGGAACTGATCCAGAGTCTAAGGAATGTTGGAAAATGATCGTCAATGCATCCACTATTTCCAAGGCCACCTCCTTAAGTACTCTGGGATGCAGACCATCAGGCCCCGGGGATTTTTCACCCTTCAGTCCCATCAATTTCCCCAATACCTTTTCCCGACTAATAAGGATTTCCCTCAGCTCCTCCCTCTTACCAGATCCTCTGACTCCTTTTATTTCCGGCAGGTTGTGTGTGTCCTCCACAGTAAACACCGAACCAAAGTACTTGTTCAATTGATCTGCCATTTCCTTGTTCCCCATTACGACTTCCGACTGCCCTAGAGAAGGGCCTCTGCGGGTGGATAGTTCAGCTTTTTGGAGACCCTCCGCCCACAGAAAACCCTTACAATTCTTACGCCTGGTAAAAGCAGGCGTAAAGTCTGCTTTTACCAGGATAAGAGTTGAAAAAAGTTTTTAAAAAACTGATTTATCATTTAAAAATACTTTAAAAAAAGTTTATTTTTAACCCTGCATTTAATTATTTTTTTCAAAAAATTAAATTTTTGTTTAAAATGTAATTTCAAGTCATTTTAAAAATGTGATTTTTTTCTTCATGTATTTAAAGTTTTACTATGTTTTTGGTGTGATCTCCATTCATATATTTGACAGGTCTTCCTGTCAAGTGTATGAAGGGAGATTCCCTTCTTTGATTGGCTCCCCATGATCCCAGGGACACTGCGAACTACATGCGCCTCTGGGATACGTGGACCCTGCGCACTTGGAGTTTGGAGAGGCCCAGGATCGGAAGCGTGTGCGTCCCAGGAGCCCTCAGGTAAGGGCGTAGATTTTTCCAGATCGCAAGCCTCCCGCTTGCGGGAGGCCTGCGATCAGAAAATACGGCCCATTGTCTTTAATGTAAGGAAAGGTTCCAAGCTGCTCGACAAGGCAAGGTTCGTGCACTGAGCCGAAGGAGTTGGAAGAAGCATTGAGGGGGTCACCAAATGCACAACTGAAAAGATAGGCTATGAAGACTGGGAGAGATATAACAAAGTAAAGGAAGAGATTACCAGAGCGTCCATGCGAAGTGGTCGAAGGCTCAATCACCAATTAAACCAGAGCTGGGAAGAGTTGAAGATGCAAACTGGAATTTAGGCCTGGAGAAGGTTACTAGAGGCAGGGTGGAATGAGGACATGGATAAATTTGTAAATGAAACCAAGGAACTATGGGACAAGAAACCAGTAGAGATTGGAGAGGACAGAGGTAATAGGCAAGCAAAACTTAGTATTGGATGGGATGCAGCCAGCAGAGATCTGTAAGAGTTGGAGTTTGTGTACAAAGTAGCTCAGGTGATTGGGAAGGGTAGTATTGAAGTTAATCCTGGAGGTGGCAAGGCATGTTTAAAGTATTTCTGTAACAGTGTCAACCTTAGCTCTGTGGCAACACCATTACCTTAGTGCTGGCACCTTTGTCTCAATCAGAATGTCGTAGATTCAAGCCCCATTCCAAAGACTTGAACACATCATCTAGGCTGATATTTCAGTGCAGTACTGAGGAAGTGCTGCACTGTTGGAAGTGCAGACTTTTGACTGAGATGTTAAATCAAAGCCCCGTCTACCCTCTCAGGTGGACATAAAAGATGCCATGGCACTATTCAAAGAGGAGAATGAAGTTCTTCCCAGCGTTCTGGTCAACATTTATCCTTCATCCAACATCACTAAAACAGATTATCTGGTCATTTATCTCATTGCCGTTTGTGGGACCTCGTTTAAAACACTTTAGCTACCAACAACAACTTGTATTTATATAGCGCCTTTAACGTAATAAAACGTCCCAAGGCGCTTCACAGGAGTATTATAAGACAAAAATGTTCAAAAGACAAGTTCTAGTTCTACAATTTGAAAAGGAGACTATAAGAGGTAATGGGAGGGTGCGACTGGGAACTTTAGTGCATCATATAAAAGAGTAAAATGGGAGAGGTGCCAGCCTTGGCTCAGTGTCTGGGTTCAAGCCCCACTCGAAAATTAAGCAAATAATCCAGGCTGACACTTCAGTACTGCACTGTTGGAGGGGCCATCTTTCGGATGAGATGCCAAACCAAGGCCCTGTCTGCCCACTCATACCCAAGTACAAAAGCAAAATACTGCAGATGCAGGAAATCTGAAATAAAAACAGAAAATGCTGGAAATGCTCAGCCAGTCAGGCAGCATCTGTGAAGAGAGAAACAGAGTTAAAGTTTCAGGTTGGTGACCTTTCACCAGAACTGGAAAATGTTAGAGATGTAATAGTTTTTAAGCAAGTACAGAGGCAAGGAAAGAGGGGAGGTGAGGAAAGAACAAAAGAGAAGGTCTGTGATAGGGTGGAAGGCAGGAGGGATTAAGTGACAAAAGGGACACTTTCAAGTGTTGGTTCTGTGTACTTTAGAAAGGTATAGACTCAGGGGCAATTTGATTGAGGTTTATAAAATAATGAAGGACTGTTCACATGGACAAATTATTTCAAATAGATAGGTTAAGGAGGACATGTTTACAAGTTACGCAAGGGCAGATTAGATTGGATGTTAGGTAGTTCTTCTTTGCCCAGAGACTACTAGACCTGTGGAACAAGTAGCCGTCTCGTGCAGTAAATACTGATTCACTGTATATCTTCAACGAGAGCGGGATCGGTTTCTGGCTGGAGATAATAACAATTCTGACAAAAGGTAGGTACCCTGTAATATAAGTTAGGGTCAATGTGGTCTCCTGGACTAGCTTTGATTGCCTAAAGGGATTGGAGGAATTTTACAGATTTTTGTTCTCTAATTAGCCTGGGTTTTATCTGTTTTTTTGTCTCTCCCAGAAGATTACACGGCTCCGGGTGGGTAAGGAGTATCTGTATCATGATGCATAAGGCATCATGACTGTATGGGACAGGCTGCATGGGACAGCTGGTCTTTTTCTGTCAGACACTTTTGTATGTTCATATGTACGTTACAACAGTGACTACATTTCAAAAATAGTTATTGGTTGTGAAATGCTTTGGGACGTCCTGAGGTAGTGAAAGGTGCCATATCAATGTAGGTTACTTTGTGGTAAAGAACAAAGGAATACAACAGTATGGAAGAGGAAATAGATAGTCTTGGCGACGGGATTGAATGTGGGATTTGAAGTTCAGGGTCATTCAGGATCAAGGTACTGTACCATTGGGTTCAGCCTGAGCCAGCAACCGAGGGGGGGGGGGGGGGGGGGGGGGGGGGGATAGAATTGATGGCAAAGTTGTAAACTTTCTGGCAGGACCCAACAAGATGGCTTTGGTCTCATCAAGGTTGAGCTGGGAAAAGGTTTTGCTCATCCACAACTTGATGTCAGAGGCGGTTGGACAATATAGATCCAATTATGGAATCAAGTCTTAACTGGAAAGGTAAAACTGGGCATCATCAGCACATGTATGGAATCTGACCAAATAATTATGGTTAACATTACTGATACAACAATAGGAGGGCACTAAGGATGCAACCTTGGGCTATGCCAGAGATGAACATCCAGACACAGGAGGACAAGCCAATGCACAAGATGTACTAACCAAGTTGTGACAGGTAGGAATTAAACCATGAAAGTGTTATGCTATTGAGATGAATCATGGAGGAAAGACAATGGAGGAGGATGTAGTGGTTGGCCACATTGAAGGATACAGATAGTTGAAGAGGACAAGTAATAATAACACACACAGCCCAGACACTGAGGATATCATTGGTGATTATGATCAGGAAGTCTCTGGGGGTCATGGAAGGCAGACTGAAGGGATAGCAGGGGAATTGGCAGGCGTTCATGTGTTTGAGGATATTAAAGAGAAAAAGGAGGTTAAGAAATTAGATGGTAGTAGAGAGATTGGAGGAGTCAAGGGTGGGCAATTTAAGCATGAGTGAATTGATGACAATTTTGAACGAGGGAAACAAAGGGAAGTAAAGTTGAAAATTGCAGAGGCTCTGGCCACAATCTTCCTTGGATATGGGAGTGGTGCCAAAGAACTGGAGGATTGCAAATGGTACACACACCCCTGTTTAAAAAGGGGAGAAGGATAAACCCAGCAGCATTAGTGGTGGGGAAGCTTTGAGAGACAATAATCCGGGACAAAATTAACTGGCATTTGGAAAAGTATGGGCTAATAAATTAAAGTCAGCATGGTTTGTTAAGGGCAAAACGAGTTGTTGTGATCTGGAATGCACTGCCTAAAAGGGTGGTGGAAGCAGATTCAAAATGTGTTTGACTAACTTGATTGAGTTCTTTGATGAAGTAACGGAGAGGGTTGATGAGGGTAGTGCGATTGATGTGTATATGAACGTTCAAAAGTACTAAATAATAGACATGTTAGCAAAATTGAAAACCATGGGATTAAAGGGACAGTGGCAGCATGGATACAAAATTGGCTAAGGGACAGAAACTGGAGAGTAGTGGTGAATGGTTGATTTTCAAACTGGAGGTAGTATACAGTGGTGTTCCCCAGGGGTCAACATTGGGACCACTGCTCGTTTTGATATACAGGAAACTCTTTATTAACCGGCACCGACGGGACCGGCGTGGTGCCGGTTAATCAAAAAGTCCGGATAACGGAGAGTTATATCTCCCAACGTACGAGAGCCCCGTACACACTGACATGCGCCTGCATTCGGAGCTCCGTCGCCCCGGGGACCGCCAGCTGACCATCTGTCGTGTCCGCTGCCGACCCGGGCTGCACATTCCCCTCCCAATCTACATGCTCCGATACAAGGCAAACGCCTCGGGGTTTTTTTTAAAGTTATTTTTAAAGGAGAGATGAAGGAAAACCCCGGTTACCTACTCAAGAATTTTGCCGGTTAAGAGAGATTTCCGGTTATTTGGGTGCCGGTTAAAAGAGAGTTTCCTGTATATTAATGACCTAGACTTGGGTATACAGGGCATAATTTCAAAGTTTGCAGAGGATATGAAACTCTGAAATGTAGTAACCAATGAGGAGGATAGTAACAGATTTCAGGAGGACATAGACAAACTGGTGAAATGGGCAGACACATAGCAGATGAAATTTAATGCAGAGAAGTGTGAAGTGATAAATTTTGGGTAGGAAGAATGAGGAGAGGCAATATGAACTAAACAGTATACTTTTAAAGGGAGTGCAGGAACAGAGAGACCTGCGGTTGTATGTACACAAATCTTTGAAGGTGGCAGGACAAGTTGAGAAGGCTATTAAAAAAGCATATGGTAATCCTTGGCTTTATTAATAGAGGAATAGAGTACAAAAGCAAGGCAGTTCTGCTAAATCTTTACAAAACACTGATTAGGCCTCAGCTGGAGTATTGTGTCCAATTCTGGGAACCACACATTAGGAAGGATACCAAGGCCTTGGAGAGACTGCAGAAGAGATTTACTAGAATGGTACCAGAGATAAGGGATTACAGTTATGTGGAGAGACTGGAGAAGCTGGGGTAATTCGCCTTAGAGCAGAGAAGGTTAAGAGGAGATTTGATAGAGGTGTTTCAAATCATGAATGGTTTTGATAGAGTAAATAAGGAGAAACTGTTTCCAGTGGCAGAAGTGTCAGTAACCAGAGGACACAGATTTAAGTTGATTGGCAGAAGAACCAGAGGCGACATGAGGAAATATTTTTTACACAGCGAGTTGTTGTGTTGGAATGCACTGCCTGAAAGGATGGTGGAAGCAGATTCAATAGTAACATTCAAATGAGAATTCGATAATTATTTGAAGGGAAAAAATTTACAGGGCTATGGGGAAAAAGCAGGGGAGTGGGATTAATTGGATAGCTCTACCAAAGAGCCGGCACAGGCACAATGGGCCAAATGGCCTCCTTCTAAGCTGCATCATTCTATGATAAAGCCCAAGTGAAAGGAAAAATAGTGATGTCATCAAGTATCGGGTTAAGTAAAAGTAATGGCTAGGAAGGAGATGATAAGGGAAAGACTACAGAGTACTGTGGTATCAGTTCTGAGATCAGGGGTAAAGGTCAGACTACCAAAGAACTAGTTTAGGTCCCTCCAGCTCCAAATTTTTTTTCCCAAACATACAATTTGATGTGATCAAGTTTTTATACTTCATTGGTTATATTGTGTGATATACTGTGATGCAGATATGAAAGCTAAATACCCCAACATTATCAGTGCCTTCAGGGAGTGCGGAACCCAATATAGTGCTAATAACATTGTGCATTTAATATACAGACTCAGAAGTTATCCTATCATTCTCCCTATTTCCCCCATCAAGCAAGTGTTTATCTACACATTCAGACTTTGCAGGCTAAAAATTCATTATAGCCCAGGAATGGGCGGTATCTTTAGAAAAGTTTGAGAATTAGCGCCAGGCGCTAATGCTTTAGACTGCACGCAAAATTCATTCTCACTGCTCAAAGAAATGATTGGAGTGCTAAATCAACTATTAAAGGCCTAGCTTAGTGGAGTTACACTGAAAGGGTGGATCAATATCGGGTGCAGTCTAATCACAACTCATCATTGCCACAGGCTTTTCCCAGTACTTAAAGGGGTGGTTCATTGATACTGCAGCACCGCATTCTCAGCATTGCTGGTTGTGCAGCTGCCTCAGCAAGGAGAAGCACAACAAGGAGAAGGAGCCGGAGGACTGAAGCAGGTGTACTCATGGCAGATCCACCTCAGTTGGGTGGTCAGGGTGATTGAATGCTTCAACAAATGCTACATACCACCATCTGTACCACAAGTTTCACACACTGCCCAAAGCACCACACCCCCAGCGCTCACCCACCAACACTCACACCCACATCTCACGCCTTGCAAACAATGACGGCTATTCAACTATGGCAGGCACAAGGGTCATTCGTTATTAGAATGAATGTGATATGTGATATATGTTTATGCATAAATTTATTAATGGAGTTTAAATATTTTGTGGTCTCTCATTTCACCTTTGCGCCCAGGAGGACGCTGTGATATGGCATGATACAGGGATGGTATGATGAGCATGTGGTGAGCAAAAGGGATCTGGGGTTTAAGTCATCCTGGTGAGAGGCTGGAGGTCTGTTAGGAGGAGGTGGCAGAGTTCTGTGACCACCACCTTGGTGATGCTGAACCGTCTAATACACTGCTCCTTGCTTAACTAGGAGAAGTGCAGGTAGGAGAAGTGCAGTTGGAATACCCTCTGAGGTTAAGGCCTCCTGGTGAGAGCCCTGATGTCCCTCCTCATTTCTCTGCGCACATGTTCCTGTATTTCTCACTGCCTCCGCTCCCTCCGCCGTAGATCCTGGTGGGCGAGGTCGACTGCCAGTGCAGCCCCCATTAATGTTGCCAAGTGTAGCAGTTTCAATCTTTGAGCAATAAATGTAGCTACTTTACACTTGCCAGAAGACTGCTGATACAAAAGAAGCTTGAAATTACTCAGACAAATTGTTCCACTGGGTGAACCGGACAAGAAACCACTGAAACAATCCCGCCCTGACAGCTGCGAGTGATTAATGCTGATGTCTTTAAATAACGCTGCTGGAGCCGGCTTCCTGCAGCAGCACGCCAGCTCTCCCTGTCGCTGTCTGGTCGAGGCGCTAAGGTAAGTGGCGACAATGAATTTTCCAGATCGGGCGCCCAGTGAGCGTTGCACGCTCAGTGACGTCACAATCTGCCTGGCATTGAAGTCCCCCCTACCGGCGGCGCAACGAGGGGGCCGGATTTGCCATGCGCCGCTGGATTCGACTCGCCCCGGCGCTACTGCATCAACGCCACATTACTGCCATCTGCAGGCGTTAACAGCTCTAAGCTACCAAATTTTTCCCCTTGAATCTTTAAACATGCTTTCAATTACACTTGTTCCATATATATTGTAGTGTATTAGAAAGACACCTGCACAATTTGAACAGCACAGTCCCAAATAGAAGACTGTGGCTTAATAAGCTTTTTGAACATTATCAGTGCCAAATAAAGATCAAAGGATCTTGGTCAATAGAATTAAAAATATATATCATCATATTTATGTAGGGCAGTAGACAAGGCTTTAAACTAATGAAGGGGGGGGTGGGAGGATTCAGGAAAGAGTAAATTTAAAAGAAGCGAGAGAAATGTCAAGGCTCTAGAGCAGAGTAGAGATTTGGGTAAAAATAAGCAGAGTGGGTCAGGAAGGGACAGCGAGAGTAACAAAGGTAATAAGGCATCAGTGACTAAGGTGACATCAGGGAAAAATAGAAATATGTCAAAGCTAAAGGCACTATATCTGAATGTGCGAAGCATTCGCAACAAAATAGATGAATTAATAGATCAAACCTATTAATTTCTATCTGCTCTAATAGCCATTATGGAGATGTGGTTGCAATGTGGCCAAGGTTGGGAACTAAATATTCCAAGATACTTAACTTTTAAAAGAGATAGGCAAAATGGAAAATGAGGAGGGGTAGCCCTGATAATAAAGGATGGGATAAAGACAGTAGAGAGAAAGGATCTTAGCTCCGAAAATCAAGAAGTAGAATCAGTTTGGGTAGAGCTAAGAAACAGCAAGTGGCAGAAAACATTGGTGGGAGTTGTTTATAGGCCCCCAAACAGTAGTTGTAATGTAGGGCAGAATATAAATCAGGAAATTAGAGGTGCATATAACAAGGGTAATACAGTATTCATGGGGACTTTAATCTACATATAGACTGAGCAAACCAAATTTGCAGTAATAGTGTGGAGGACGAATTCATGGAATGTATGCAAGATAGCTTTCTAGATCAGTATGTTGAGGAACCAACTAGGGAATAGGCTATTTTAAATCTAGTATTGTGCAACGAGAAACGGTTAATTAATAATCTTGTAGTAAAAGGGCCTTTAGGGAAGAATGATCATAATATGATAGAATTTTATATTGAGTTTGAAAGTGATTTAGTTAAATCTGCAACTAGGGTCTTAAATCTAAACAAAGCAAACTACATAGGTATGAGGGATGCGTTAGCCAAGGTAGATTGGGAAGCTACATTAAAAGGTAGGACGGTAGAGAAGCAATGGCTAGCATTTAAAGAATTAAAATAAAAGAGGACAAGTTGATAACTCTGTAAAACAAAAATAAGAGTCCACGTTTTATAAATAAACTACAAAATCAAAGAGTTCGCAGTTCGAATATTGTATCCAGTTTGAGATGCCTTACTTTAAGAAACAAGTTAAAGCCATGGAGAGGGGTGCAGAAGAGAATCTATAAGATTGTAGGACAGATGAGAGATTCACCTGTACTCTCAATTTCAGCATTCAACCATTAAAAACAATCTAGATATTTGGTAGTCGCCAGCAAGTAAGTTCTTTCTTAAACCCAATTATCTCCTCTTCTCCTTCGGGGACCCTCCAATGAGTCTGTACTGTGAATGTTACAGGCTATTTAACGATCATGTCTACTTGCAACACCAAATTTCTGATTGGTCCTCTTGGAGGACCAGACACACCCAACAGTTTGTCTTGAATGTATAATTTGATCCTGCTTGCTGGAAAGTAATCAAGATCGCTGCAATGTGTAATTTGATCCATTCATTGTGACAGCCAGGCTCCAGAGCACTCCACTACTGCTTTCAGAGAACAGACAGGGTTCACTCTCTCAGATTAGGAGCACTCACAGCGCTCACACTGCTGAGTTCAGTTAGGAAGGGGTGAGGAAATGGAGGGATTTTAACGTAAGGATGATCATTTTAAAATGAAGGTGTTGGAGGACAACGTTTCCCCCTAATTTTTTTTGGGTGCGCTGTCCCTTTAACGGGATGCGCGGCCCATTCAAAATTTCATGCATGTGCAAAATCTCCCATTCAAAAGCCAGTAAACAGCATGTGCTGGACCTCCTGAGAGCTGGAACGTTGTTGGTGGACTATGAGCCAATGTAGGTCAACAAGCACAGGGGTGATGGGTGAATGGGACTCGCTGTGTGTTAGGGTATGTGCAGCAGAGTTTTGAATGAGCTCAAGTTCATTGAGGGTGGAAGATGGGAGGCTCACAGGAGAACATTGGAATAGTCGAGTCCAGCAAATAACACATAAATGTAATGTTATGCATGTTGTAGGACCAACACAGAATCAATGTCCCCTCTAATTTTGTTTGACCCTGCGCGGCTCCTTTATGGGGCTGTGCGGGCATTCAAAATAACGCGCACACACAGTTTTTGTACTGAAAAGGCAGCAAGCCGGTTGCACAGAATACGCTGTGTAAATAATCACTCCACAGAACACATGGCAGAATCGAATCCTGCCTCACCCAATATTCAGAAACTAACAGTTGCACCGAGAAGTCACTCAATAGCATTCAGGAGCACTTGCTGATTTTACCCTCCCTAATGAAAAGCGACGAGGTCAACTGTAGAGTTGGTAAATCTGCTAAATCAGCTAACTCAACACAAACCTTGCGACAAACTTGAAACATTCCACTCACTGGAGAAACTCACTAAGCCATCCTCCAAAGTTTAAAAGGTACTTTGAAAAGTCATGTTTCTTAATTGTATTGTCCTATTTCTATTACTTCAATTTTCTATCGCAGAAATGCATCACAACTCTAACAACACCCCTCATTTTGAGATTCTTACAAATATCTAAAAATATCCGGCACGGGCTCGACGGGCCAAATGACCTTCTTCCGTGCTGTAACCATTCTATTATTCTATGAATGAATCATTTGATTGGTCCTGTAAGCAGCTTATTCATCCCCTGTGACTCAGAAACATAGAAGATAGGAGCAGGAGTAGGCCATTCGGCCCCTCGAGCCTGTTCCACCATTTAATGAGATCATGGCTGATCATCCAAATTCAGTACCCTGTCCCTGCTTTCTCCCCATATCCCTTGATCCCTTTAGCCTTAAGAAATATATCTAACTCCTTCTTGAATATATTTAATGAGTTGGCCTCAACTGCCTCCTGTGGTAGAGAATTCCACAGGTTCACCACTTTCAGAAGCACTCATTCATTTCTCAGAAGGAGTCCGAATTTAAATAGCAATAAATATGAACACATAGTTCAAATGCTTTTCCAAAATACAATAAATGATGTCTATGCCTTGGTTAAAATTATAGCTGACCATGTCACTTGTCCATTACAAAGTCCTTAGTTCTGAAAAAGTCTGCTGGTTCTATTATACTCCATGTTACTAACAACAACAACAACTTGCATTTATATAGTGCCTTTAATGTCGTAAAATGTCCACAATTTAACACTGAGTCACATAAGGAGATATTAGGACAGATGACCAAAAGCTTGGTCCAAGAGGTAGGTTTTAAGGAGTGTCATAAAGGAGAGAGGCGCAGAGAGGTGGAGAGGTTTAGGGAGGGGCCTGGGATGTTTTGGCATGGAGCTCTGTGGTCAAGTGCAGTTCCCGGAATACCCAAGAACACACAGTACTGTAAATCTAAAATAGCCAACATTTGGAAAAGCTTTAATGACAGCAAACATTAACACGAGATTAAATATAGGACTTCACTGATATTTATGGTTATTGACTGCATTCAGCTGCACATTCAACCACTGAGTCACCAGGACAGCTGAAACAAAGCTATTTAAAATGGCTACCTCAATAACTGGCATCTTTATTGGAGACAACACCTTCACTGCAATTCTGACACTAAAATGTCAAATGCTCAAACCTCCACTGGTTGAAACTCAGTTGCTGTGTTTTTCCACAGGCTTGTTGGAAGCAGACGTTGATCAGTAATGTCACATTTCAGGATACACCTTGAAAACTGCTCATCAAGCCCCCTCCATCCAGAGTCCTATGTTCCTATATTCTTATAAATTACATTTTTATTTTATTTTTAGCCTCTCACCATCATGGTGATGATACAGTATAAGGTGCATTAATTCCTTTCCCCACTTCCTCTGAAAAAAAGCAGTTTTGCTAATATCTCCTTACATCTGTCAATCCACTTCTTAAAACAGAACCAGGAGAAGTTAGAAGGAAGAAACAGTTTAACAGAGAGAGAAAATGGGAGCAGAAGTGCAGAGTGAAACCTGATGTTCTCTAAAACAGAGAATAGCCACTTAGTTATTATGCTTTCACACAGCATTAAATAGCACAAGACAAGTGTGTATAAAAAAAGTTAAAATAGGTGGATCGGAACAAAAGCATGCCAAGCTGCCTCACAAAGATTTCATCAGTGTTTTTCGAGGATCAGGACAAGGTGGTGACTCAGGACTCAAAGAACAGATAACAGTGGTAAACAGGTCATGGCAGTATGGAACAAATTATGCAATGACTTCATGATGGGAGTCACCATTAAAGACTGGGGTAAAAAGAGCAACGAGTAGGAAAAAGGTCGAAACATTAACTCGGTTTCTCTCTCCACAGATGCTGCCTGACCTGTGAATATTTCCAGCATTTTCTGCTTTTTTTTTTAATCAATTATCCTAATCTAGACTGGGATAGTAACAGTGTAAAGGGCAAAGATGGGGAGCAATTCCCAAAATGTGTACAAGGGAACTTTCTTGATCAGTGTATTTCCAGCCCAACGAGGAAAGAAGCAGTGTTGGATCTAGTTCTGGGGAATGAAGTGGGGCAAGTGGAGCATGTTTCAGTGCGAGAGAATTTGGGGAACAGTGATCATAATATCAAGTTTAGAATAATTATGGAACAGGACAAGGTACAAGCAAGCATAAAAATACTTAACTGGAGGAGAGCTAACTTCTGTGAGTTGAAAAGGAATCTGGCCCATCTGGATTGGAATCAAAAATTGGTAGGCAAAACAGTAATTGAACAATGGGAGGCCTTCAAAGAGGGGGATGGTTCAGGTACAGGGTAGACAGATTCCCATGAGGGGGAAAGGAAGGGCATCCAAAGCTAGAGCTCCATGGATGACTAAAGATATAGAGGTTAAAATGAAACAGAAAAAGGAGGCTTCTGACAATTGTAAAGTTAATAATTCAGTAGAGAACCAAGCTGAACATAGAAAGTACAGAGGAAATCTAAAAAGAGGGAATAAGAGGGGGGAAAGAGTGAGTGTGAGAATAGATTAGCAGCTAACATCAAAGGGAACTCAAAAGTCTTTTATAAACACAAATATTAAAAGGGTAGTCAAAGGAAGGGTAGGACTGATTAGGGACCAAAAAGGAGATCATGTGGAGCATAGCTGAGGTACTAAATCAGTACTTTGCATCTGTCTTCACTAAAAAGAGGTTGCTGCCAATGTAACAGTAAAGGAGGAGGCAGTAGTAATATTGCATAGGATAAAAATAGATAAAGATATTGGCCCGGATTTTCCAGGGCCTATGACAGCGTATGCAGTCGTAAGTGCCCCGCAAGTTTCAGGTTTCCGCATGCGATGCGCATGCGTGAAAACCCGGAACTTGCAATCTGTCAAGTTTCAGCTTGACAGATCATACGAATCCGCAGGAAATTGACATTCGCTGGCAGATTGGGCTATTTGCCCAACGAATCTGTTAAGAGTTTTTTGAAGATGTAACTCGTAGGATGCATAAGGGGGAACCAGTGGATGTAGTGTATTTGGATTTTCAAAAAGCATTCGATAAAGTGCAACACAAGAGGTTATTACACAAAATTAAGACTCATGGGATTGGGGGTAATATATTAGCATGGATTGAGAATTGATTATGGTCAGAAAACAGAGTAGGAATAAACGGGACTTTTTCAGGTTGGCAAGCTGTAACTAGCGAGGTACTGCAAGGATCAGTGCTTGGGCCTCAGCTATTTACAATCTATATTAATGACTGAGATGAAGGGACTGAGTGTAACGTTTCCAAGTTTGCTGATGATACAAAGTTAGGTGGGAAACTAAGTTGTGAGGAGGACGCAAAGAGGCTGCAGAGAGATATAGACAGGTTGACTGAGTGGGCAAGAACATGGCAAATGGAATACAATGTGGGGAAGTGTGAAGTTACCCACTTTGGTAGGGGAAAAAAAAGCAGAGTATTTTTTGACTGGAGAGAGACTGGGAAATGTTTGCATTCAGATGGACCTGGGTGTCCTTGTACATGAATCACAGAAAGTTAACATGCAGGTACAGCAAGCAATTAAGAAAGCAAATGGTATGTTAGCTTTTGTTGCAAAGGGATTAGAGTATAAAAGTAAAGACGTCTTACTACAATTATACAGGGCATTGGTGAGGCCACACCTGGAGTACTGTATACAGTTCTGGTCTCCTTACCTAAGGAAAGACATACTTGCCTTAGAGGGAGTGCAACGAAGGTTCACTAGACTGATTCCTGAGATGAGGGGATTGCCCAAGGAGGAGAGATTGAGTAGACTAGGCCTATATTCTCTAGAGTTTAGAAGAATGAGTTGTGATCTAATTGAAACATATAAAATTCTTAAGGGGCCTGACAGGGTTAATGCTGGGAAAATGTTTCACCTGGCGTGGGGAGTCTAGAACACGGGGTCACAGTCTCAGAATAAGAGGTAGGCCATTTTGGACTGAGATGAGGAGAAATTTCTTCACTCAAAGGGTTGTGAATCTTTGGAATTCTCTACCCGAGTGCTGTGGATGCTCAGTCGTTGAGTATATTCAAGACAGAGATTGATGAATTTTTGGGAATTAAGGGATATGGGAATAGTGCGGGAAGGTGGAGTTGAGGTAGAAGATCAACCGTGATCTTGTTGAATGGAGGAGCAGGCTCGAAAGGCCAAATGGCCTACTCCAGCTATTTTTTATGTTCTTATGAATGCCCACTAAACTCTTATGCCTGGTAAAAGCAGGCATAAGGCCTTCTTTACCAGTGTAAGGGTTTAAATAATTTTTTTTTTTAAATGATTTAACCATACATAAACCTTTAAAATTAGTTTTGCTTATTTTTTGGCCCCTTGCAAAATGTGTAAATTTATTTTTCAAAAAATTACATTTTTGTTTTAAATGTTTAATTAAATTGCATTTTAAATTAATATTGACCATGTGATGATTTATTTTTATTTCGTTGCTGTGATAAGTGTGTTTTTAGGGGATTCCTATTATGCTTATGGGGATTCTATAAGCAAATGGAATCCTCACAAGCACAATGGGAATCCCCCTTTGTGATTGGTTGGGCCAGCCCACTTGATCCCAGGGACACGTGCGAACCGCATGCGCTCCTGGGATACGTGGGCCTTTACGCAGGCGTATGCCTGCAGGCCCAGGAGCGCGAGTCTTCGAAGGTACAAAAGCACCAGGTAGGTGCGGAGTTTACTTGCGGTTCAGAGGCATTTGCCCACGGGAAGCCTCCGACTGCAATTTCCAGCACAATGTACTTAAAAGGTTAGCAGTCTTCAATGTAGAAAAGACACCCGATCCGGATGGGATGCATCCTAGGTTACTGAGGGAAGTAAGGGTGGAAATTGCAGAGGCTCTGGCCACAATATTCCAACCCTCCTTGGATCTGGGGGTGGTGCCAGAGGATTGCAAATGTTACAGCCCTGTTCAAAATGGGGAGAGGGATAAACCCTGCAGATGACTCGGAAATGTAAACAATGAGGAGGATAGTAACAGACTTCAGGAGAACATAGACAAGCTGGTGAAATGGGCAGACACATAGCAGATGAGATTTAATGCAGAGAAGTGTGAAGTCATTTTGGTAGGAAGAATGAGGAGAGGCAATATGAACTTTTAAAGGGAATGCAGGAACAGAGAGACCTAGGGTTGTATGTACACAAATCTTTGAAGGTGGCAGGACAAGTTGAGAAGGCTGTTAAAAAAACATATGGGATCCATGGCGTAATTAATAGAGGAAGAGTGCAAAAGCAAGGAAGTTATGCATAACCTTTATAAAGCACTAGTTAGACCTCAGCTAAAGTAGTGTGTTCAATTCTGGGCACCACATGTTAGGAAGGATGTCAAAGGCCTTGGAGAGGGTGCAGAAGAGATTTACTAGAATGTTACCAGGGATGAGGGATTGCAGTTATGTGGAGAGACTGGAGAAGCTGGAGTTGTTCACCTTAGAGCAGAGAAGGCTAAGAGGAGATTTGATAGAGGCGTTCAAAATCATGAATGGTTTAGATATAGTAAATAAAGAGAAACTATTTCCAGTAGCAGAAGGGTCGGTAACCAGAGGACACCGACTTAAGATGATTGGCAAAAGAACCAGAGATGACATGAGGAAGCATTTTTTACACAGCGAGCTGTTGTGATCTGGAATGCACTGCTTGAAAGGGTGGTGGAAGCAGATTCCTAAGTAACATTCAAAAGAGATTTGGAAAAATACTTGAAGGGGAAAAATTTACAGGGCTATGGGGAAAAGGCAGGGGAGTGGGATTAATTGGATAGCTCTACCAAAGAGTCGGCACAGGCACGATGGGCCGAATGGCCTCCTTCTAAGCTGTATCGTTCTATGATTCGAGTATTGGTTACAGCCAGTCTGGTAAGGAGTATGAAGTACTCAACTTACCTGTAACATACATGAGGCAACAAAAATATTTTGACCACACAAAAGAAGTCACTAACCATCAAAACAAGTATTATAGTATCTGGAAAAGAGGACTGGCATAAGCAGGATATACAGCTAAAAGTAGCTCAGTACTGGAAAGGGAAGTTCAATTTGGTACCAACTCAAGTTAAGAATATTGTCATGCTTCAGATGTGCACGATATTGAGAAGTAGCAATTGTACCGTGATTCATACTTCACTATTTGAACAATGGAAATTCATTCCACTTCACAAATCATTACGTTGCACCATTTCATTGAGGAACAACAAAACCTTTTTATACCTTGCCAGCACGTTGTTCACTGGAGAGCTCTTTGCTCCAGTCTTTTGACTTCCAGTTCTTCACTGAATTGGACTAATCACACCTTCTTCATTCTTAGCTGACAACATAGCAAGTTTTTTTTTGCCTTACGGTTCATTTTTTTTGTTTTTGCAATTTTTGAATTACAGAACAACTTGCATTTATTATAGCGCCTTTAACGCAGTAAAACATCCTAAGGGGCTTCATAGGAGCATTAACAAAATTTGACACCAAGCCACATAAGGAGATATTAGGACAAGTGACCAAAAAGCTTGATCAAAGAGGTAGGTTTTCAGGAGCGTCTTAAAGGAGGAAAAGAGAGAGAGATAGTGAGGTGGAGAGGTTTAGGTAGGTAATTCCTGAGTCTATGGCCTAGGCTGTCAATGGTGCAGCAATGAAAATCAGGGATGCACAATACGCCAGAGTTGGAGGAGCGCAGAGAACTCGGAGCGTTGTAGGGCTGGAGGTAGACATACATAGAGAGATAGGGAGGCCTTCGAAAGATTTGAAACAAGGATGAGAATTTTAAAATCGAAGCATTAGCGGACTGGGAACCAATGCAGGTCAGCAAGCACAAGGGTAATGGGTAAACGAAACTTGGTGCGAGTTAGGATATGAGCAGCAGAGTTTTGGATGAGCCTAGAATTCGGGGGGGGGGGGGGGGGGGAGGGGTTGGGTTGGTGTAGGCCGGTCAGGAGAGCATCAGAATAGTCGAGTATGGAGGTAACAAAAGCAAGAATCCAACAGCAGATGGGCGATGTCATGGAAGTGGAAGCAGGCAGTCTTTGTGGGCCGTTTAATAAAAAATAATTTCCCCCCCCCCCTTTCCTTGAGTCTCCTGCTTTCCCTAGCCACGAAAATGAAATGAAGACCTGCTTCCAAAGTTCTGCCACTGCCACTAAAATTGGAGATATGCAAGAACCACATGATGGCCTGGGATAAATCATTCTCCATTTTCTAATATCCAATGTTTCCCCAAGCTGGCATAAGAACATAAGAAATAGGAGCAAGTGTAGGCCATTTGGCCCCTCGAGCCAGCTCCGCCATTCAATAAGATCATGGCTGATCTTCTACCTCAACTCCACTTTCCTGCAACAGCCCCATATCCATTGATTCCCTTAATATCCAAAAAATCTATCGATCTCTGCCTTGAATATACTCAATGACTGAGTCTCCTTTGGGGTAGAGAATTCCAAAGATTCATCACCCTGAGTGAAGAAATTTCTCCTCATCTCAGTCCAAAATGGCCGGCCCCTTATTCTGAGGCTGTGACCCCTGGTTCTAGACTCCCCAGCCAGGGGAAACATCCTCCCTGCATCTACCCTGTCAAGCCCTGTAAGAATTTTGTATGTTTCAATGAGATCACCTCTCATTCTTCTAAACTCGAGAATATAGGCCTAATCTACTCAATCTGTCCTCATAGGACAATCCCCCCATCCCAGGAACCAGTCTGGTGAACCTTCGTTGCACTCCCTCTATGGCAAGTATATCCTTCCTTAAGTAAGGAGACCAAAACTGTACACAATAATCCAGGTGCGGTCTCACCAGGGCCCAATATAATTGCAGTAAAATGTCTTTACTCTTATACTCAATCCTCTTGTAATAAAGGCCAACATACCATTTGCTTTCCTAATTGCTTGCTGTACCTGCATGTGAACTTTCAGTGATTCGTGTACAAGGACACCCAGGTCCCGCTGAACAACAACGTTTCCCAATCTCTCACCATTTAAAAAATACTCTGCTTTTCTATTTTTCCTACCAAAGTGAATAACTTCACATTTCTCCACATTATATTCCATTTGCCTTGTTCTTGCCCACTCACTTAGCTTGTCTATTTCCCCTTGAAGCCTCTTTGCATCCTCCTCACAACTTGCATTCCCACCCAGCTTTATCATCAGCAAACTTGGATATATTACATTTGGTCACCTCATCCAAATCACTGATATAGATTTTTAATAGCTGAGGCCCAAGCACTGATCCTTGCAGTTCCCCACTAGTTACAGCCTGCCAACCCGAAAATGACCCGTTTATTCCTACTCTATGTTTTCTGTCCGTTAACCAATCCTCAATCCATGCTAATATATTACCCCCATTCCATTTTCGGCAGCACCTCCCAGACCCACGACCTCTACCACCTAGATGGACAAGGGCAGCTGACACATGGGAACACCATCACCTCCAAGTGACACATCATCCTGACCTGGAAGTATATCGCCGTTCCTTCATCGTCGCTGGGTCAAAATCCTGGAACTCCCTCCCGAACAGCACTGTGGGAGTCCCTTCACCACACGGACTGCAGCGATTCAAGGGGGCGGCACACCACCACCTTCTCAAGGGCAATAAATAAATGCTGGCCTTGCCAGTGACGCCCACATCCCAGGAACGAATATAAAAAAAAAATCAGGGATAGCTTTCTTAATGCAATACAAGTACTGAGCTCCTAAAAAGCCAATATAAAATGTTAAATAAATTTTTTAAAATACTAACTATTCACTCGTGCTAACCCTTTATTGGCTACATTTTAAAAGACAAAGTCTTTAATTTTACCCTTTCCTACCCACTTATTCCTATTTTTAAGTAAAAGCAAAACAATTTTACTTGCCTCATGACTTTTTTTTGGGAGGGGACAGCAACTTGTTTTCTCAAAAGATTTTC
Source organism: Squalus acanthias (assembly GCA_030390025.1). Classification (NCBI taxonomy): domain Eukaryota; kingdom Metazoa; phylum Chordata; class Chondrichthyes; order Squaliformes; family Squalidae; genus Squalus; species Squalus acanthias. Next base: position 43,975,504 of record CM059437.1, on the reverse strand, counting down.
CATTAGCTATACTCTGGCTTTAAAGGGAACCATTACAGTTAGTATACACTGTAATGTACATTTTGACAAAACTTTCTGGAATTGTAATTTTATTCATTTAAAAAAAAAAAAGAAATTACACATTTTAAAATGTGAAATTGGACTATCTCTTGATGTGACTTTTTAGGTAAATATTTGGACACCATAGAAAATACATTGAGGCGTGCAGCAAAGAATAGTTATGTAGCTGTCACAATGAGGTGCTCTAAACAGTTACAACAGTATGAAAGTATAAATCAATTAAAGAACATTAGAGTCTGTTATTCTAGTGGAATATTCTAAAATACAATCTACAAAGACAGGCAGTGCATCAGTTGATAAATTGGCCATAACATAAAATTCAGTTACTGATAGCCAATTATTTTCATCACATTGAAGTAACCTATTCAAGTTGGAATTAGGTTAGCTATAGATTTTGAGATTCTCAATATTAGCGGCCACTAGCACATTAAAAGCGCTTTATGTACATTCATCGCATCAGTAAGAATCATTACTCTCCTTCCCTCACATTTGTCTACAGCAGCACTGCTGTCCAATTGTAACCAAAGCCAAAAATGAACAAAGTGATGTCATACTTTCTCTCTACCCCCAAAAAATAAGACAAAAAACTGAATACTGACAACAGTAGTGTCAGCTGTGGCTCAGTTGGTAGCACTCTCACCTTTGAGTCAGAAGGTTGTGGGTTCAAGTCCCACTCCAGAGACTTGAGCACAAAAATCCAAGCTGACACTCCAGTGCTGTGCTGAGGGAGTGCTGCACTGTCAGAGGTGCAGTCTTTCGGATGAGACGTTAAACCAAGGCCCCGTCTGCTCTCTCAGGTGGATGTAAAAGATCCTATGGCACTATTTTAGAGAAGGGGAGTTATCCCCGGTGTCCTAGCCAATATTTATCCCTCAATCAACATCTCTAAAAAACAGATTATCTGATCGTTATCACATTGCTGGTTGTGAAAGGCGCTATATAAATGCAAGTCTTTCTTTTCTTTTAACAACTTGCATTTATATAGCGCCTTTAACATAGTAAAACGTCCCAAGGCACTTCACAGGAGCATTATCAAACAAAATTTGACACCGAGCCACATAAGGAGATATTAGGGTAGATGACCAAAAGCTTGATCAAAGAGGCATAAATGACCTGAATATTGGAATACAGAGTAGAATTTCTAAATTTGCTGATGACACCAAACTTGGGGGGGGGGGGGGCGGGGGGAACAGTGAGGATGATACCAATCGACTGCAACAGGACATAGAAAGGCTAGCAGAATGGGCAGACAAGTGGCAGATGAAATTTAATACAGAGAAGTGTGAGGTGATGCATTTTGGCAGAAGGAACTGAAAGAGGCAATATACACTTAATGGCACAGTTTTAAAGAGTGTGCAGGGACAGAGGGACCTGGGAGTTAATGTGCATAGGTCCCTGAAGGTGGCAGGACATATTGAGAGAGTGGTTAACAAAGCATATGGGATCTTGGGCTTCATAAATAGAGGTATTGAGATGTGAAGGCCCTTGAGAGGGTACAGAGGAGATTTACTAGAATGGTTCCGGGGATGGGGATTTTAGCTACAAGGACAGGTTGGAGAAGTTGAAGTTGTTTTCATTAGAGCAAAGGAGGTTGAGGGGTGATTTGATAGAGGTGTACAAGATTATGACGGGTTTGGATAGGCTAGACGGGGAAAGGCTGTTCCCACGAGGTGATGGTACAAGGACTAGGGGACACAGATTTAAGGTTTTGGGCAAAAGATACGGGGGGCACGTGAGCAAAATCTTTTTTACGCAGCGAGTGGTCAGGACCTGGAACTCGCTGCCGACGGAAGTGGTGGAAGCGGACACACTCAATGTTTTCAGGGGGGGGACTGGATAGGCACTTGTGGGAAATAAACTTGCAGGGCTACGGGGATAGAGCGGGGAAATGGGACTGACTGGATTGCTCTACAGAAAGCCGGCACGGACTCAATGGGCCGAATGGCCTCCTTCTGTGCAGTTATGACTATGACTCTATGAGGTAGGCTTTAAGGAGCGTCTTAAAGGAGGAAAAAGAGAGGTAGAAAGGTTTAGAGAGGGAATTCCAGAGTTTAGGGCCTTGGCAGCTGAAGCACGGCCGCCAATGGTGGAGCAATTAAAATCGAGGATGCGCAAGAGGACAGAATTGGAGGAGCGCAGATATCTCGGAGGGTTGTAGAGCTGGAGCAGGTTACAGAGATAGGGAGGAGCAAGGCCATGGAGGGATTTGAAAACAAAGATGAGGATTTTTAAAATCGAGGCGTTGCTTAACCAATGTAGGTCAGTGAGCACAGGGGTGATGGGTGAACAGGACTTGGTGAGAGTTAGGATATGAGCAGCAGAGTTTTGGATGATCTTAATTTTATGGAGGTTGGAAGATGGGAGGCTGACCAGGCGAGTTTTGGAATAGGCATACACAGCGCTCCCGGCCTCCGCCCCCCCTCAGCCCCAGGTTGGACTCGGTATACTCTTGCTAACAACAGGATTGCAAGGGGGCTTGCACTTGGTTATTTTAACAAATCTGCTAAGCAACCAGCCAGTTCTGCAAAGTGTATGCACGTGATCGAATTCATCATACAGTGCTGCAGGGTGCAACTGCTCCAAATTCACACAAACAGAAAGATAGAGGAAAAAGAAAGGAATACAAGTGCTGAAGTGACCTAATTCAGCAATCCATCTAATCCAGCAGAAAGGATTCTTTATGTCATTTAGACAATATTTCTGCCCAAGGTGAACATTACAGTGTGCTCAGGCCATTAAAACAGAAGCAGTGTTTTCTCCACCTGCCAAAAGAAACGCTTTAAGACATGACCTAAAATGTCAACAATAGAAAGATATTGCCATGTGGAGCAAATCATCATCTTTGCTTTTCACTTCACCACAATCACATCCGTCTCTGTCCATTAAAGTCATATTTGTCTCTTTATATTAACTCAGTCACCTGAATACCAGAGATGGTGCTGTGAATTTTTATTATTCATTCCATGATTCTCCCTTCTCTTTTCTTTCTCGTAGCTATTCAAATCAATGCCATTACATTCTGGACATACAATGGGGCAAGTAGACCACAGAGTTCATGTTTAGGTGTTAGTAACAATGCGTTTAAATCCATTATGATTTGCTTTCCTCCTATTATTTTTAATGCCAAACATGAGAATGTGTGTATTTTAATAGTTTTCTCCATTCATATAAGTGTACACTTAGGCTAAGTATTGCAGTGGCAGAACTTGCCCTACAAAATAAATTGAATCAGTTAACAGGATGCATCTGTTCTTTCACATACATCTGGAAGAATAACATTAGATCACAAATTATGTTTTAATTTTTAAATCTAAGTGTGAATATTGGTTGAACAGTGTTGTGAAATTCTGCACACAATCTAGTCAGGGCAGAGTTATTTTCCAGCTTGGTGAGGATGGGGGAGAAATGGAGAAGAGTGAGAGAGGTAGGATTTCTGCATATGCATTGGGGGTCTTGCATTATTTAAATAACATGCAGCCAATTCACTGGTTTTGGCATGTGTATCCAGCCCCCAGCTGCAAAAGGTTGGACATTCCAGCTGTAGGGCAATCGGCACCTACAAAAGCTTATGCCAGTAAGGAAAAAATACCTCGTTCTTGCATGTATGGGACAGCAATACTCTAGGCAAGGGAATTAAGTTAGAGTATGAAGCACTACTCAAAATAAGTTCAAAAATTGAGCAATTTGGTTGCTTGCTTTTTTTGGTGCTTACTTGTTCACTGCTACCTTTTTTGGCTCGTTGCTAGTTGTTCATTGGTAAGTTATCTTATCTGTTTAGTCATATTTAAGGCAATCACCACCATTCAGTTATCAGTAACTTATTGCTTTTTTTATGAATATATTTCAGCTAATCTAACTTTTTTGCCCCACTTTGGAAGTGCGATGGACACATTAATGCTGACGGACATTTTTCTATGTCCTATGGGCACATGCTAAACATTGATTTTTAGATAACCAGACAGATACCCATAGAAGACTACAGACATAATCCATTTATTCAAAGATAAAAAATTAAATATAACCTTAACAGAGCTCAAAAACGCAATCCAGTTCTTAAATAATCTTTATTACAGGCATAATTACATACAGGAAACTCTTTGGTATCCGGCACCGACGGGACCGGCGTGGTGCCGGTTGATCAAAAGTTCCGGATAACGGAGAGTTATATCTACCGAGGCTATTTTTAACAAACAAAAATAAAAAAATCAAGAAATGTGCAGTATACAGTATTTGGGTACTCACCTACAGAATGTTGTGTTAAATGGATGGTGGAAGATGCTTGATTAAGTACAGTACTGCCAGTTGAGGGTAATCCATAACTCTTTAATTACTTAACAGTAAAACAAAACTTACACACAGTAAAATGGCCGATCAGAAGAGACTCCCGGCAGCGCGGGAGAATCAGACTCCTGTTACTGCAGTGTTCGGACTTCCGACAGCGCCAGGAGGCCGAGTAGTGGCACTTTGGAGAACTACCCCCACTGACTGACTCGGCGTTCGCGGGAGACTCGGACTCGGCAACATTGCCGATTATTTGAGAGGAGTTTTCGGAGTACTCGCCGTTCGTGGGAGACTCGGACTCGGCAACATTGCCGGTTATTTGAGAGGAGTTTTCGGAGGATGATTTTTGTCGGTTAAGAGAGAATTCCGGATATTTAGGTGCCGGTTAAACAAGAGTTTCCTGTATCGTGCTACAGCTTCACTTGGTCACAGAACAACCATTCCAAACCTGGCATTAATTGTTACCATATAGTTGGCTCACTAACAGGAAGGGGTTGGTGAGAATTGTTCCCTGTTCAACAATTTCTAATCAGCTTTTATATTGAACCTCAATTTACCAAAGCTTTTCAAGTACTCATTATATTCACCTACTAGATGTATCCAGTGTACTCATTAATTTTTGATAATACTCATCTACTGCCAAGATGTTTTGCAGTAAACTCTTTCCTCTATTTGTTCGCTGTGAATATTCTTGTTGCTATCCTCTCAATGTTTGATGCTTCCCTCAAAACACAGTTTTGAATGAAAAAAAATGCTGCCTGGCCTGCTGAGTATTTCCAGCATTTTCTGTTTTTATTACAGTTTTGAATTGACCTGCATTGGGACTGGGTCCGAGTCAAAGTCAAGTTGCTTTAAAAAATTACCCATTCTTTGCATGATATATGCAATCTCGATACACCACTAAGTGTCGCTTGATTAGTTCTGCGAAAATTGCACAATTTTCGCATGCATAAACAAATTGGTTCATAAGATCTCTGTCCAGTCTGAAATTCAAATCAATTATGGCTCATTAACAAGGACTTGAACTAAAACCAATAAAGTAGTGTTTCACTGTGAAGAATTTTAAGTGACACGTTCAGAGGTTCAAACATACAATAGTTTGTGAAAAACTAAGATCCCAATTTAGAACAAGAGAAAGCCCATCAAGACACAATTTCCAAACAGCTTGCATTAAACAGAACACCAACAAGTAATTCCTTAATGAGCCAAAAGCTTATGAAAGACTGATATAGCTGCAATATGCACACAAATAGATCTGCGTTTGAATCCAATTTCAAACAGGTGCTAGAGATATTCCAGGTGGTAAGGATTTAGGATTAACTGACTTGGCACAACACAACAGTACAAACTTTTTCCACTCTGATGGAGATCCTATGGACCTGACTGGGAGACCGGAGCGGAGAGAGAGCGCAAAAAAATCCAGGAGTGACATCACAGGATAGCTGGTAACTGATTGGTTGGTAAAGGTCACACCTTGTTTTTTGCTCTTCAAGTTGGGGGCTGGGGTTCGACAGCTGGTTAGAGCTTGGAGATTAGTAACTGTTAAAACTATATTAAATTAATAACTTGAATTAGATACATCTTAGTCTTAAGTTTCTGTAAAGTTAGTTAATAGTCGAATAAATAAAGGCATGGCAAGGCAGTTCAGTCCAGCGGAATGCTCATCCTGTGCCATGTGGGGACTCCAGGACACTTTCTGTGTCCTGGACAACCACGTGTGCAGGAAGTGTCGTAGGCTGGAGGAGCTCGAGTTCCAGGTTTCAGAGCTTGAGCAGCAGCTGGCGTCACTGCATGCATCCGCGAGGCTGAGAGCTACGTGGATAGCACGGTTCAGGAGGTGGTCACCCCGCAGCTAAGGAGTGCGCAGGAAGAGAGGGAATGGGTGACCGCCAAACAGAAGAGGAGGACCAGGCAGGTAGTGCAGGAGTCCCGAGTGCAGCTCGCTCTCCAACCAGTATTCTGTTTTGAGTACTGGTGAGGGCGATGGTTCTTCTAGGGAATACAGCCAGAGCCAAGTCCATGGCACCGCAGGTGGCTCAGCTGTAAAGGGGGGGGGGGGGGGGGGGGGGGGAGCGGGGGGGAGAGATAGGGAAAGCAATAGTGGTAGGGGATTCAATAGTTAGGGGAGCAGACGGGTGTTTCTGCAGCCGCAGACGTTGATTCCAGGATGGTATGTTGCCTCCCTGGTGCCAGGGTTAAGGATGTCACTGAGCGACTGCAGAACATTCTGAGGGGGGAGGGTGAACAGCCAGAGGTCGTGGTCCATATTGGTACCAACGACATAGGTAGAAAGAGGGATGAGGTCCTGCAGGCAGATTTTAGGGAGCTAGGAAAGAGAGAGTAAAAAGCAGGACTTCAAAAGGTAGTAATCTCCGGATTACTCCCGGTGCCACACACGAGTGCGTATAGAGATAGGAGGATAGAGCAGATGAATGCATGGCTCGAGAAATGGTGCAGGAGGGTGGGATTCAGATTCCTGGGGCATTGGGGCCGGTTCTGGGGGAGGTAGGACCTGTACAGCAGAGCCGGTACCAGCATCCTCACAGGGAGGTTTGCAAGTGCTGTTGGGGAGGGTTTAAACTAAGTTGGCAGGGGGATGGGCACCAGGGTGTAGCATTAGAAAGGAGAAACAGAGGGCACAAAGGATTGGGAGAGACGGATAGCACTAAACTAAGAAATAGTAAGGCATTAGGTGGGGTCAGACTGGATGGTCTAAGATAGGTTTATAGTGTACGTATGTGAACGCACGAAGCATAGCAAACAAGGTTGGTGAGCTGCAGGCGCAAATAGCCACATGGGAATATGATGTCATGGCAATAACTGAGACCTGGCTCAAAAAATATTCCTGGATATAGTGTGTTCAGGAAAGATAGGAGGTGGTGTGGCAGTATTTGTTAAGGAGAATGTTACAGTGCTGGAGAGAGAGGATGTCCTGAAGGGGTCAAAACAGAATCTATATGGCTAGAGTTAAGAAATAATAGAGATGCCATTACACTACTAGGCGTATTCTATAGGCCACCAACTAGTGCAAAAAATATGGAGGAGCAAATTTGCAGAGAAATTAGAGAGACATGCAAGAACTATAAAGTAGTGATAATGGGGGACTTCAACTACCCTAACATGAATTGGGATAGTAATAGTGTAAAGGGCAGAGAAGGGGAAGAATTTATGAAGTGTGTTCAGGAGAACTTTCTTGATCAGTATGTTTCCAGCCAAACGAGGAAGGAGGCATTGCTGGATCTGGTTCTGGGGAATGAGGTAGGTCAAATGGAGCAAGCGCCAGTAGGTGAACATTTAGGGAACAGTGATCATAGTATCATAAGGTTTAGATTAGCTATGGAAAAGGACAGGGAGCAATCTAGAGTAAAAATACTTAATTGGAGGAAGGCCAATTTCAGTGGGATGAGAACGGATCAGGCCCGGGTAAATTGGAATAAAAGAGTGGCAGGCAAAACTGTAGTGGAACAATGGGCTGCCTTTAAAGAGGAAATAGTTCGGGTACAGTCGAGGTACATTCCCATTAGGGGGGAAAGGTAGGGCAACTAAAGTCAGAGATCCCTGGATGACGAAAAACATAGAGTAAGATGAAGCAGGAAAAGGGGGCGTATGACAGATGTCAGGTTGAGAATACATCCGAGAATCAGGCTAAATATAGAAAGTTCAGAGGAGAAGTGAAAAAGAAAAAATGAGGGGCAAAGAGAGGGTATGAGAATAGAATGGCAGCTAACATAAAAGGTAATCCAAAAGTCTTCTATAGGCATATAAATAGTAAACGCATAGTAAGTGGAGGGATGGGGCCGATTAGGGACCAAAAAGGAAACCTACGCATGGAGACAGAGGGTATGGCTGAGGTACTAAATGAGTACTTTGCATCTGTCTTCACCAAGGAAGAAGATGCAGCCATAGACATAGTGAAGGAGGAAGTAGAGGAAATACTGGATGGGATAAAAATTGATAAAGACGAGGTACTAGAAAGGCTGGCTGTACTTAAAAGTAGATAAGTCACCAGGACCGGATGGGATGCATCCTAGGATGCTGTGGGAAGTGAAGGAAGAAATCACAGAGGTACTGGCCATAATCTTCCAATCCTCCTTAGAAACGGGGTTGGTGCTAGAGGACTGGAAAATTGCAAATGTTACACCCTTGTTCAAAAAAGGGTGTAAAGATAAACCTAGCAACTATATAGCAACTGAGTTCTAACGAAGGGTCTTCTACCTGAAACGTTAACTCTGTTTCTCTCTCCACGGATGTTGCCTGGCCTGCTGAGTTTTTCCAGCGCTTTCTGTTGTTATTTCAACGAAAGGCCAGTCAGTTTAACCTCGGTAGTGGGGAAGTTTTTAGAAACGATAATCAGGGACAAAATTAACAGCCACTTGGACAAGTGTGGATTAATTAAGGAAAGCCAGCACGGATTTGTTAAAGGCAAATCGTGTTTAACCAACTTGATCGAGTTTTTTGATGAGGTAACAGAGAGGATTGATGAGGGCAATACGGTTGACGTGGTGTACATGGATTTCCAAAAGGCGTTCGATAATGTGCCACATTTTAGCCTTGCCAGCAAAGTTGAAGCCCATGGAATAAAAGGGACAGTAGCAGCATGGGTACGAAATTGGATAAGTGACAGGACACAGAGCCCTGAACTAGAAAATTTCATTCACTTTGCTTCCAATTTCCACCCTTCCCTCACCTTCACATGGTCCATCTCCGACTCTTCCCTTCCTCGACTTCTCTGTCTCCATCTCTGGGGATAGGCTGTTGACAAACATTCACTATAAGCCCACTGACTCCCACAGCTACCTGGACTACACTTGCTCCCACCCCACTTCCTGTAAGGACTCTATTCCATTCTCTCAGTTTCTCCGTCTCCGCCGCATCTGCTCTGACGATGCCATACTAGTGCTTCCAACATGTCTTCCTTTTTCCTCAACCGAGGATTCCCCTCTACCGTGGTTGACATGGCCCTTGACCGTGTCCGTTCTATTTCCCGCAGTTCTGCTCTCACCCCTTCCCCTTCCCCTCCCTCCCGGAACCACAATAGGGTTCCCCTAATCCTCACCTTACACCCCACCAGCCTCCACATTCAACGGATCATCCTCCGTCATTTCCGCCACCTCCAGCGTGATCCCACCACCAAACACATCTTCTCCTCACCTCCCCTTTCAGCATTCCGAAGGGACCACTGCCTCCGGGACACCCTGGTCCACTCCTCTATCACCCCCAACACCCCTTCCCCCGGCACCTTCCTGTGCAAGCGCAGGAGATGAAACACCTGCCCTTTTACCTCCTCCCTTCCCACTGTCCAGGGCCCCAAACACTCCTTCCAGGTGAAGCAGTGAGTTACTTGTACTGCTTGCAATTTAGTATAGTGTATTCACTGCTCACGACGCGGTCTCCTCTACACTGGGGAGACCAAACGCAGATTGGGTGACCGCTTTGCAGAACCCCTCCGTTCAGTCCGTAAGGGTGACCCCGAGTTTCCGGTCACCTGTCACTTTAATTCTCTGCTCCACTCCCACTCTGACCTCGCCGCCCTCGGCCTCTTACACTGTTCCAATGAAGCTCAACGTAAGCTCGAGGAACAGCACCTCATCTTTCGATTAGGCACTTTACAGCCTTCTGAACTCAACATCGAGTTCAACAATTTCAGGCCATAACCTCTGCCCCATCAATTTTTTTTCTCTCTCTCACATGGCAGCTATTGATCATTCTGCCATTGCCATTTACACTTCATCTAGAGTCATCTTTTGTTTCTTAACTTGTCCCATTACCATCTCCTTTCGCCTTGCACCATCATCCCTTTTGTCTTTTAATCTCTCCTGCCTTCCACCCTATCACAGACCTTCCCTTTTGTTCTTTCCTCCCCTCCCCCCACACTTACTTAAAAACCTGTTCGATCTCCAACCTTTTCCAGTTCCGACTAAGGGTCATCGACCTGAAACGTTAGCTCTGTTTCTCTCTCTACAGATGCCGCCTGACCTGCTGAGTATTTCTAGCATTTACTGTTTCTATTTCAGATTTCCAGCATCCGCAGTATTTTGCTTTTGTAGTAGTGGTGAACAGTTGTTTTTTGGACTGGAGGAAGGTGGTGTTACCCAGGGGTCGGTTCTAGGGCCCTAGTTTTTCTTGATATATATTAATGATTTGGATGTGGGTGTACAGGGCACAATTTCAAAATTTGCAGATGACACAAAACTTGGAAGTATAATGAACAGTGAGGAGGATAGTGATGAACTTCAAGAGGACATAGACAGGCTGGTGGAATGGGCGGACACGCGGCACTTGAAATTTAACGCAGAAAAATGCGAAGTGATTCATTTTGGTAGAAAGAATGAGGAGAGGAAATATAAACTAAAGGGTACAATCCTAAAGCGGGTGCATGAACAGAGAGACCTTGGGGTATATGTGCACAAATCGTTGAAGGTAGCAGGGCAGGTTGAGAAAGCAATTAAAAAAGCTAACGGGATCCTGGGCTTCATGAATGCAAGACATGCCAGATCATCAACACAGATACCATCATCACACGTGAGGACACTACCCACCAGGTACATGGTACATACTCATGTGACTCGGCCAACGTTGTCTACCTCATACGTTGCAGGAAAGAATGCACCGCAGCATGGTACATCGGCGAGACCATGCAGACACTGAGACAACGTATGAACGGACACCGCGCAACAATCGCCAGGCAGGATTGTTACCTCCCAGTCGGGGAACACTTCAGCAGTCAAGGACATTCAGCCTCGGATCTGCGGGTTAGCGTTCTCCAAGGCGGCCTTCGAGACACACGACAACGCAAAATCATCGAGCAGAAACTGATAGCCAAGTTCCGCACCCATGAGGACGGCCTCAACCGGGGATCTAGGTTTTATGTCACGCTACAGGACGTGACTCGACGTCGTTGTCTGGTTCACAGATGTGATTTCCAGTTTAAAAAAAAAGTAAAAAGCTTAACTGCAGACTGCAGCATTGGACACGTTGGACTCCCTGTGACCCCACCTCATTGTCTTAGCTGTACTCTGCTGTGTCTTTGATGTAATGCCTCCCTGATGGATTGTATCTCTGCAGACACATTGTTCTCTGTCTATATATACTTTGTAACCGATTTGTATTCCCTCACTGTACCTGACGAAGGAGCAGAGCTCCGAAAGCTCGTAATTTCAAATAAAACTGTTGGACAATAACCTGGTGTTGTGCGACTTCTCATTTTCATGAATAGAGGTAGAGTACAAAAGCGTGGAAATTATGATGAACCTGTATAAAACACGGATTCAGTCTCAACTGGAGTATTGTGTCCAATTCTGGGCAATGCACTTTAGGAAGGTGTGAAGGCCTTAGAGAGGGTGCAGAAAAGATTTACAAGTATGATTCCAGGGATGAGGGACTTCAGTTACGTGGATAGACTGGAGAAGCTCGTGTTGTTCTCCTTAGAGCAGAGAAGATTGAGAGGAGATTTTATAGAGGTGTTCAAAATCACGAGGGGTCTGGACAGAGTAGATAGAGAGAAACTGTTCCCATTGGCAGAAGGGTCGAGAACCAGAGGACACAGATTTAAGGTGATTGGCAGAAGAACCAAAGGCGACATAAGAAAAAACTTTTTTACTCAGCGAGTGGTTAGGATCTGGAATGCACTGCCTGAAAGGGTGGTGGAGGCAGACTCAATCACGGCTTTCAAAACGGAGTTGGATAAGTACCTGAAAGAAAAAAATTTGCAGGGCTACGGGGAAAGGGTGGCAGAATGGGACTAGGTGAAGTGCTCTTGTAGAGAGCCGGCATGGGCTCGATGAGTTGAATGGCCTTCTTCCGTGCTATAACCATTCTTTGATTCTATTGGGAACCTTACATAAATTTGTCACGGTATCCATTACCACAGGTAGAGCAATTGCCATCTTTCAATACTCAGATGTATCTGCCGTCGTGTTTACCCCTGCTAAATGCTAAGCCACGAGTGTCGTATTGTAATCCAAGTATCAGTTGGACTGCATCCTGAGAGTTCAAAACCAAGTTGATACCCTATTATTGACATCAGCTAACACTGTGTTGTCTGTCCAGATGCGCATTGATTTGCCCTATACTAAAGTCTGAAAATATTCTAAGACTAGTCTGATCACTCCCAGGCCAAGTGCTGGGTGGACTGTTGAAACATACATTTGTTTTGTGCCCATTCCTTTCCAAAGGCAGCTCCCACCCCGTCAGGCATGCGTCAGTCACCAACAGCTGCACAGCAGACTGCACAATCCGCTTCACAAGTTAATCACTGTGTGTGAAAAACTTCCTAATTCCAGTCCTGATTTTACCTTTCACTAGTTTGAACCTAAGCCACATATCCTACAAGCATTCCAGCTATACCTTTACTATACTGTTTACTGCTTTATATACATTTGAAGTCCCCCCTTAGTAAAGCTTAAGAGACCAAGTTTCTCTATTGTTTGCTGATAACTCAGTGATTGCTCCCAATGCTAACATAAGAAAATCTTGCAAATAATCTGACCAAATGGCCGCAAAATGTTGGCTTTTGTCCTTGAAATGAAGAGAAATATTTCTTTCTTTTTTCCAGGTCCCATGCATCCAAAGTGGCCCTATCCCAAAATGCCACACATTGCTGAGTTGAAAGATGTGGAATCATGGGAGACCCAGAGTCAGAGATGGGCTCAAATGGGTCTCTCCTTTCATCTATTAGCTATTTTGAGATATTTGTGATTGTCTGCAAATTCTGCTGATACTTCTTACAACCTCTCACAGCTTTTCTATCAAAGGTTAATTTTACCAACTACTGCTGTAGGAATGGTGTTAAATGTAGCTCCGTCATCCAGCAAAATAAAATGCCAAAACCATGGGCCTCCGTCACCTGCTACTATCGCAATGGCAGCCTGCATTTGGGTGTTGAATATCCTGATGCTTGAAGAATTAGCATCTTGTCAGCAACAAATTGAAAAACAATCAGGGTGGTTTATCAAGGCTCCCCTAACTCAAGTAGGTAAGTATATACCTGCTCAAATATTTAAATGAGATTGTTGTGTTTCATAATGTACCAAATGGAAATGGGGTGGGCATCCGAATGCACAATCTTGTACCCTATCATGGTAGTGGGCCAGCAAAGCGCAAAACATAAAATTAAAATCAGAACACAACCCTATAGGCAAAGTGCCCTAAAGCAAAGCTCAAAAACTAGGAACACAAGACAATTAAAAAAAAAAAATCAACCTTGTGAAAAACAGCCGATTAAATAACAGGAAACAAAAAAACTTGTCGGTCAAAAAGGTAAATCCTAAACCACTTTGATCCAGCCCATGTCTAATTCTAAGAAGGATAAGATAAGATAATAGATGGAATGAAAAAGGCGAAACTGAAAAATTACCTTAAACTAAATTGAGAGAGTAAGACATGGGGACAAAAGTTCAAACTAGTAAATGGAAAATTTAGGATTAAGATCAGTAAATTCTTCTTCACATAAACATAAGGACTGGACTTCCAGATAAGAGGAGAAGAGGCAGAAACTCAAATTATTTAACAAACAAATTGGATGCTACAATGGGTGGGGACTTTAGGGTCTTTCTGGATGGATGAACTAAGAGCCAAATGGCCTTCCTCATCCATAGTTATCTTGTGATTTTAATTCTAAATAAAGTATTTTTATTTCAAACAATTATATTTGATAGATGCTCAGAAATAATGGTCCAGTGATTGAGTAAAAAAAACATGTTATGCCATATATATGAAGAAATGTGCAGTTGTTAGACCTTTTTCTCCGACAAAGTCAGCCTATATCCAGATGACATGCAGTGACATTTTACCATATTTAAAAGGATTCTGTGGGCAGCAATGTTATGGAATAAAGTATGTAACATTCCAAAGCAGTATTTCCCACCAATACGCTGGGTTTAACGCTGCTTTCATAACAAAGTAGGACTGTATGCTTCTAAAGCAATAGTCTTGAACAGTTATCAAACAAAGCCATGAGATTTCAATGGATAAAACTGAAGGACTATAACCTCACTTGCCACTGAATCACCCTGCAGCAAGGTGAAATGGATCAAGCTTGACCTGTGAAATACTGTTGAACAGATCCAATCCACATCTACTTTTCATTCCCATACACAATACCATCAGGCCATGTATGAAATCATCCTACACAATGGGGCGGATCTTGCTGGAGTGGGGCAACTCGCAACGTACCCAGTTAGTTAGACTTTTTCTGCACCCTTATGCTCAAAACGTTTTGCACCTTAACTTACTGGAAGTGTGAGCCGATAGCAGCACGGCAAGGGCAACAGGGCATTTGGGACCTCTGAATGGCAGGACCAACAGTGTATCTCCTTAACCAATAACATTTAAGGATTGAGAAAGAAATAGAGGAATGACTAAGGAGGAGGGTGAATTAGAGTCAAATCAGTTACAGAAAGAGAAATAAAGAGAGGGAAAGAAAGATTGGATTGAGAGAAAAAAGAAAGAGAGAAAAAAATGACAGAGGGAAACCATGAAAAAAAACGTAAAATTTTAAATTTGAAATTTTTTAAATCACATCATTAAAAAGGTACTTACACTGTTAATTACCAGACTTGACTTTCTGTGGCGTACTTAATGGACAACTAATGTGCAAATCCAGCAAGTTCTTAAAAATAGTGGGGAGGCCAAGGGCTAGATGACGTTTGTGCAAAGCAAACTGCGGAGCAGCGTAAATCAACCAGCAAGTTCTGGAGATTCACAATTCATGGTGTATCTCTTAATCCCCTGAACTTACTGAATGATGTGCACATTAATAACGGCGGGTCAGCCTAACATTTTTCTAACAAAAAAGAAAAACTGTAGGTGTTCTCCTTGAAACCAGAAATTTCTACCTTGTTCCACTGATAATGAATATTTAATCGTGGCAGAGGTGAAGATTGGCACACTAGGAGAAAAATTGGGAGCAAAGACTTAGTATATTGTGATATGTGCTGGGTTGGAAGTAGTACAGGTGGCAACAACTAATTATCCTTTCATGTTGACTGGGCATTATGCCACTGTTCATTATGCTCACCTTCTTACTAATGGCAAATTGTTTATCGAAGACAGTACACAACTTGCTGCTTTTCTGAATTTAAAATGTGTACAAGAAAACTTCCTTAATAAGTACAAAAGCAAAATACTGCAGATGCTGGAAATCTGAAATAAAAACAGAAAATGCTGGAAATACTCAGCCGGTCTGGCAGCATCTGTGGAGAGAGAAACAGAGTTAATGTTTCAGGTCGGTGACCTTCAGAACTGGAAAAAGTTAGAGATATAATGGCCCGGATTTTGCGGTAGGTACGACTGTGTACTTTCAG
Source organism: Squalus acanthias (assembly GCA_030390025.1). Taxonomy (NCBI): domain Eukaryota; kingdom Metazoa; phylum Chordata; class Chondrichthyes; order Squaliformes; family Squalidae; genus Squalus; species Squalus acanthias. The sequence continues at coordinate 43,959,860 of CM059437.1, read as the reverse complement.
AGTATGGCGTCATACCGCCTTTGAAATCCACCGCAAGTTTGGGATTTCCGCATGCACTAAATCCCAAACTTGCTGTCTGTCAACGTGCGTGTTGACAGGCCATCCACTTCGCCACCGAAAACCTAATTGCTGGCACAGAGTTGGGCTACTTGCCCACCAACTGCCCAGCAATTACGTATGGAAATTTTATGGCTGGTGGAAACAGGCGCAGGGCCTGTTTCCACAGCGTAAGGGAAAAAATGCTTTTTTTTTAATTAAGTGACATCCAGGAACATTAAAAGCATTAATGAGAAGAAATCCTAGTGTATGTTAAAGCTGCAGGTTTTTTTAAAATAAAGTTTACATTTCATAACATTTACATTGCAGAAGCACAGTATTTGTTTAGAAGTGGGAATTATGAGTAATGAATTGGATTCCCACGATAAAAGTTAAATCTGTAATGTATTTTAAAGGCTGTAGTATGTAGTAATTTAAATGAATGAAAGACAATCTGTTTTCTGATTGGAGAACCAGGCCCACATGCTCCCAGGTACGCTTCTGCACAGGCTGCGTCCCTGGGATCCGTGGGCCATTACGCTGCTCTCCTACTTGCAGCATCAGAGCCCAAGTTTACGCAGGAGGGCCGCCATCAGGTAGGTGTGTATTCTTTTTGCAGGTCGGCAGCGTACTCTGGAGGTGCACCACCGACCACAATTTTTGGCCCAATAGGATTTAAGCAAGTGCAGAGGCAGGGAAAGGGGGGGGGGGGAGAGAGAGTGGAGGAAAGAACAAAAGGGATGGTCTGTGATAGGGTGGAAGGGAGGAGAGATTAAATGACAAAAGGTATGATTGTACAAGGCAAAAGGAGATGGTAATGGGACAAGTAAAGAAACAAAAAATGGGTCTAGAAGAGGTGTAAATGGGAATATCAGAATCATCAGCAACAGCTGCCATCTGAAAAAGTGGGGGCAGAAATTGTTGAACTCAATGTTGAGTCCAGAAGGCTGTAAAGTGCCTAACCGAAAGATGAGCTTACATCGAGCGTCATTGGAACAGTGTTGGAGACCGAGGATGGAGAGGTCAGAGTGGGACTGGAGCAAAGAATTAAAGTGACAGGCGACCAGAAGCTCAGAGTCACGCTTGCGGACTGAGCAGGGGTCACCCAATCTGCGTTTGGTCTCCCCAATATAGTGGAGACCACATCGTGAGCAGCGAATACAGTAGACTAAATTGAAAGAAGTACAAGTAAACCTAGGAGGAGTGTTTAGGGCCCTGGACAGTGGGAAGGGAGGAGGTAAAACGGCAGGTGTTGCATCTCCTGTACTTGCACGGGAAGGTGAGGGGGTGTTGGGGGTGACTGAGGAGTGGACCAGGGTGTCAGAGGGAACGGTCCCTTAGGAATGCTGAAAGGGGAAGATGTGTTTGGTAGTGGGTGACTGAAATGGCAGAGGATGATCCTTTGAATGTGGAGACTGGTGGGGTGGAAGGCGAGGACAAGGGGAACCCTATCATTGTTCTGGGAGGGAGAGGAAGGGGTGAGAGCACAAGTGCGGGAAATGGAACGGACACGGTCGAGGGCCTTGTCAACCACGGTCCTTAATAAGTCTAAGTCCTTCATTAAGGAAGCAGTAGCAGGGCATTTGGAAAATCATAATGCAGTCAAGCAGAGTCAGCATGGTTTTATGAAAGGGAAATCATGTTTAACAAACTTGCTGGAGTTCTTTGAGGAGGTAACGAGCAGAGTGGACAAAGGTGAACCAGTGGATGTGGTGTATTTGGATTTCCAGAAGGCATTCGATAAGGTGCCACATAAAAGGTTACTGCATAAGATAAGAGCTCACGGAATTGGGGGTAATATATTAGCATGGATAGAGAATTGGCTAAGAAACAGAATTGAGAGGTCGCACAACACCAGGTTATAGTCCAACAGTTTTATTTGAAATCACAAGCTTTCGGAGCTATCGATTGCTCCTTCCTCAGGTGAGGAAGGAGCAATCGATAGCTCCGAAAGCTTGTGATTTCAAATAAAACTGTTGAACTATAACCTGGTGTTGTGCGACCTCTCAATTTTGTCCACCCCAGTCCAACACCGGCATCTCCGCATTAAGAAACAGAAAGCAGAGAGTCGGGATAAATGGGTCATTTTCCGGTTGGCAAACGGTAGCTAGTGGGGTGCCACAGGGATCGGTGCTGGGGCCTCAACTATTTACAATCTACATTAATGACTTGGATGAAGGGACCCAGTGTAATGTAGCCAAGTTTGCGGATGATACAAAGATGGGTGGGAAAGCAAGTTGTGCAGAGGACTCAAAGAACCTGCAAAGGGATATAGACAGGCTAAGTGAGTGGGCAGACATTTGGCAGATGGAGTATAATGTGGGAAAGTGCGAGGCTATACACTTTGGCAGGAACAATAAAAAGCAAATTATTATTTAAATGGAGAGATTACAAAATGCTACAATTCAGAGGGACCTGGGGGTCCTTGTGCATGAAACACAAAAAGTTAGCACGCAGGTACAGCAAGTAATCAAAAAGGCAAATGGAATGTTGGCCTTTATTTCAAAGGGGTTGGAGTATAAAAGCAGGGAAGTCCTGCTACAACTGTACAGGGTATTGGTGAGACCACACCTTGAATACTGCGTACAGTTTTGGTCTCCCTATTTAAGGAAGGATATACTTACATTGGAGGCAGTTCAGAGACGATTCACTACGTTAATTCCAGAGATGAGGTTGACTTATGAGGAAAGGTTGAGCAGGCTGGGCCTATACTCATTGGAATTTAGAAGAATGAGAATTATTGAAACGCAAGATACTGAGGGGGCACGACAAGGTAGATGCAGAGGGGGAAATCTAGAACGCGGGGGCACAGTTTTAGAATAAAGGGTCGCCCTTTTAGAACTGAGATGAGGAGGAATTTCTTCTCTGAGGGTCGTAAATCTGTGGAATTCTCTGCCTCAGAGAGTTGTGGAGGCTGGGTCATTAAGGTAGACAAATTTTTGCAAGATAAGGGAGTGAAGGGTTATGGGGAGCAGGCAGGGAAGTGGCTTTGAGCCCAAGATCAGCCATGATCTTAGTGAATGGCGGAGCAGGCTCGAGGGGCCAAGTGGCCTATTCCTGCTCCTATTTCTTATGTTCTTATGTAAGTATGTTACTAGCCAAATGAGGAAGGAAGCAGTGCTGGATCTAGTTCTGGGGAATGATGTAGGGCAAGTGGAGTGTGTTGCAGTGGGAAAATATCTGGGTAATAGTAATCATAATATAATTAGATTTAAAGTAGTTATGAAAAGGGACAAAGAAAAATCAACAGTGAAAATACCCAACTTGAAGAGAGACAATTTCAGTGATTCAAGAAGGGATTTAGCACAGGTAGACTGGAAACAAAGATTTGCCAGGAAAACAATAAATGAGCAATGGCAGGCCTTCAAGGTGGAGATAGTTTGGGTACAAATCAAGCAAATTCCCAGGAGGAGGAAAGAGGGGGCATCCAAAGCTAGAGCTCCCTGGATGACAAAGGAGATAGAGGTTAACATAAAACAGAAAAGGGGGGTTTATGACAAATGTCAGTACAGAATACAGTATAAAACCAGGCAGAATCAGAGTGCAGAGGTAAATTGAAAAATGATAAGAAGGGCAAAGAGAAAATACAAGAAAGATTAGCGGGTAAAATAAAAGGGAACCCAACAATCTTTTATAAACATATAAAAAGTAAAAGGATAGCTAAAGGAATGGTGAGGCCGTTAGGGACAAAAAAGGAAATCTTCTTGTGGAGGCAGAGGGCATGACTGAGGTACTGAATGAATACTTTGCATCTGTCTTCACAAAAGAAGAGGATGAAGTTAATGTACAGTGGAGGAGGGGGAAGGGGGGGGGAGTAGAGATATCGGATAGGATAAAAATAGAGAGAAAGGAATTGCGAAATAGGTTGGCATCACTCAAAGTTAACAAGTCACACGGTCCAGGTGGGATGCATCGTAGATTGCTGAGGGAAGCTCAGGTGGCGATGGCAGAATCTCTGACCACAATCTTTCAAACCTCTTTGGAGCTGGGAATGGTGCCAGAGAACTGAAGGATTGCAAATGTTACACCCCTGTTCAAAAAAGGGGAGGGGGATAAACCTGGTAACTATAGGCCAGACAGTCCAACGTCAGTGGTGGGAAAACTACTAGAGACCATTGTCAAGGACAAAATTAATTCTCAATTGGAGAAGCACGGGTTAGTAAGGGAAAGCTAGCATGGATTTGTTAAAGGAAAATCGTACTTGACTAACTTGATTGAGTTCTTTGATGAAGTAATAGAGAGGGGTGATGAAGCAGTGCAGTAGATGTGTATATGGACTTTCAAAAGGCATTTGATAAAGTACCACATAACAGACTTATTTGGAAAATAGAAGCACATTAAATGGACGATGTAACTTGGGTACATAACTGCTCAAGGGATAGGAGGCAGAGAGAGTGGTGAACGGATGTTTTTCTGACTGAAGAGAAGTATGCAGTGGGGTCCCCCAGGGTCAGTATTAGGACCATTGCTTTCCTTGTTATATATAGATGACCTAGACCTGGGTATAGGGAGTACAATTTCAAAGTTTGTGGATGATACAAAACTTGACAACATAGTAAATAGTGAGCAGGATACTAGCAGACTTCAGGAGGACATAGACAGACTGATGAAATGGGCAGACATATGGCAATGCAATTTAATATGGATAAGTGTGAAGTGATGCACTTTGGGAGAAACAACATGGAGAGGCGGTATAATCTAAATGCTACTACTTTGAAGGGGGTGCAAGAGCAGAAGGACCTAGGAGTACATATTCACAAATCCTTGAAGGTGGCAGGGCAAGTTGATAAGGCAGTTAAGAAAGCATATGGGATACTTGACTTTGTAAATAGGAGCATTGAATGCAAAAATAAGTCAGTCATGCTAAACCTTTATAAATCAATGGTTAGGCCTCAGCTGGATTATTGTATACACTTTTTTTTATTATTCATTTACAGGATGTGGGCGTCGCTGGCAAGGCCAGCATTTATTGGCCATCTCTAGTTGCCCTTCAGAAGGTGGTTGTGAGCCACCTTCTTGAACTGCTGCAGTCCATTAGGTGAAGGTACTCCCACAGTGCTGTTGGGGAGAGTGTTCCAGGATTTTGACCCAGTGACTATGAAGGAATGGCGATATAGTTCCAAGTCAGGATGGTGTGAGACTTGGAGGGAAACTTGCAGGTGGTGGTGTTCCCATGTTCCTGCTGCCCTTGTCCTTCTAGGTGGTAGAGGTCACGGGTCTGGGCACCACACTTTAGGAAGGATGTCAAGGTCTTGGGGAGGGTACAGAGGAGGTTTACCAGGATGGTACCAGGAATGAGGGACTTCAGTTTTGTGGAGAGATTGAAGAAGCTGGAATTGTTCTAAGAGCAGAGAAGGTTAAGGGGAGACCTAATAGAGGTATTCAAAATAATGAGGGGTTTTGATAGAGCAAGTGGGAAAAACTGTTTCCTCTGGCAAGTGGGTCAGTAACCAGAGATCATAGATTTAAATAATTGGCAAAAGAACTAGAGGGGAAATGAGGAGAAATTATTTTACACAGAGGGTTATGATGATCTGGAACGCACTCCCTGAAAGGGTGGTGGAATCAGATTCAATAGGAACTATCAAAAGGCAATTGGACATGTATTTGAAGAGAACTAATTTTCAGGGTTGTGGGGAAAAAGCTGGGCTTTGGGACTAAATTGGACAGCTCTTTCAAAGAGCCAGGTACAACAGGCCAAATGGCCTCCTTCTGTGCTGTAAGATTCTATGATTCTATATCAAGTTACTGATAGAACACATCTTGGTAATCTGATTGAGGATTTTTCCACCAAAGAGGCAAAAGTACAAAAAACACTTTGCAAACCTGCAGGCGCAGGCTCAGGCTCATGACATTAAAACAGGACAAACCAGTAAATAAGAAATTTGTGCAAACAGAACGGAGATGCCTGAGCTTCAAGGGACAAGTTGCCAAGTGGTACACAGGCTGCAGTGTGGACACTCCTGCTGTAAAGCCTGGGGCAGGATTGGACTCAACTGTTGAAGTAGGAACTTTCTTGGTCTGTAGGACTCAGTGCTCACCAACTTACCAGTAGAATATTGGGCAGTCCATTAAAGGAGTAAAATAATAAATTCACGTGACAGTGAAATTTCATCACATTACAATAGTTCTTTCACAAGTGCAGCATACTCAACCATTGCAAGTGTGATGTTATCTTGGTTTTTCTCATGCCTGACAAAGCATTTGTAACAGAAGTATTCTATTCCATACACATTTAGAAGTATATGGTGAAGACCATAATAATTCAGAAATTGGAGAATGCTTTTGAAATCAAAACATTTTCTCCAGTCTACAATCCATCCACCACCAGACAAGATTGATATTTTACCACTAGTACAATTAACAAAAACGCCTGCTCTGGACATCCACCTGCAGCAGCAGCACCAGCAATGCAAGATAACAAAGAAGTACTATTCTTGCGAACAAACTGGTTCTCATAATTCACTCCTATTCTAATCTTTAGTAAGATATACATATATAAAGAACATTAAGAAAGGCTTAGGCCCTTGAAAATATTGTGGATGTTTGTTCAGAATTCACCTTATTCTATGATTAGTCCCCAGTCCCTTAAGTTGCATGAAATGCTGATTTTACAGTCAATGCAGTTAATTTCCCCTGGAGTACATATGACATGTAATGAATCACTGACCCGGAATCAGTGCTGAAAACCCTAACATCCTGATTTTTCTTATCACTGGAAGAGGAAAACACACAAATCATTGTCATCTGCATCCTGAACAAACTCTGACCCAGCACCACTGTATAAATAAGCTTCATACAGCATGTTTGTATTGGGCTCTCTTTAGATAAGTACACACTCACCTTATTTCCAAGAAATCCAGCAGTTTCTCGATCAAAGAATCAGTCATAGCCGACTGTGAAACAGGATTTATATTTGCACAAGTGAAACTAGCCAGATTATGGTTGGCTTTATGAGTGGAAAAATAATTCACAGCCCACTGCCAGCCAGGTTATACTTTATTTCTAGCACAAGTTCAAAAAATCCCTTTTAATGTAATTTATTTTAATGCCAACTAGATGAGCATTTGTGGAGAGCGCTTTTATATACCTACATTGTGTCATTTCAGCTAGCTTTCAATTCTCTCAGCATGACTAGCAGATGAATTGATAAACCACCAAACCTGACCTCAAAACTCAAAAGAAACAAAACTTGCGCTTACCATTTCAACTTCATACATCAGGTTTTAAGGGTGGTACTATTATGGTGAAACTGTTTGTTAGTTTGGAAATTCAACCACAGTGATTGATGCACTCTCAGAAATGTTATTCCATTCCAGTAACTGAATAATAATGGCTTCACAAGTGAAATATGAAACATAGCTCAGTTACCAGACTTCTGTTTATAAACAGAGCTGTTTCCACCCTTAGTTTAAACTGAAGCTAACTGACTACTCAATACAGGCCAGTGCTCATGTACACAGAGGAAAGGTTCTACAGATTAAATAACACCAGAAAATGCTGGAAACACTCAGCAGGCCAGGCAGCATCCGTGGAGAGAGAAACAGAGTTAACGGCCCAAAAATTAGTGCCTCTACGCGAGAGTACGCACTGTGTACTCTCGCGTATTCTGTCTCCAATTGCCGGTTTTCTGCATGCACTGCGCATGCGCTGAAAACCGGCACTTGGTGATTTCAAAAGGGGCCGGTTCCTAAGTGAACCGCGTGCGCGCTACAGGCTGCGCGCACGCAGTGCACTTAGTGCTTTGGACGCGCAGGTAAGCATGGAAGATTTTGCACATAAAGAAAGGAGGCGTAAGACCCTCTTTTAACAAGGTAAGTAGTTAATTAAGTATTATTTTGAATTTTTTTCAACAGGTATATCTTTTTTTAGAGACTTTAAAGAAAGGTAAGTTTATTTTTTATAACTTTTTAAAAGATTTTAAATTTTTTCAAAAATTTAATTTTTTGTTTAAAGTGGTTAATTTATTTAACTATACTTATTTTATTAATGTGATGGTTTTTTTTTTAAATTTAATTGAGGTTTAGCTGTTCTTTTGGGGGGGTATAGATTCATAGCTTTCACAGCACTTGATTGTGAAAGCTATGAATGAAAGATGGTGTGCTGCCATTAGCTCTAACTGAATCACGTGATCCCACAGCTCGCACGAATTAACTACGCCTGTGGGATACGCAAGCACTGCCCAGCTGATGTCTAGAACATCAAGTTCGTGCGAGCTGGGAATGAAAAAGCCGGCGCGCAGTGAGATATCGCGGGGAAGCCTTACCCCCGCACGAAGGCTCCCGCACTAATTTTTGGGCCAACGTTTCAGGTCTGGGACCCTTCATCACAGAATCCCCACAATGCAAATAGAGGCCATTTCGGCCCATCGAGCCTGCACCGACACATATCCCACCCTATCCCCGTAACCCCACTTATTTAATCCCCCCTAACACTAAGGGTCAATTTATCATAGCCAAATCAACCTAACCCGCACATCTTTGGACTGTGGGAGGAAACCGGAGCACCCGGAGGAAACCCACGCAGACACGGGAGAATGTGCAAACTCCACACAGACAGTCACCCGAGGTCGGATTCGAACCCGGGTCCCTGGCGCTGTGAGGCAACAGTGCTAACCACTATGCCACCGTGTTGCCCAAACTGGAAAAAGCTGGAGATGTAACAGATATTAAGCAGGTGCAGAGACAGGGGGTGGGTGGGAGGGGGAGGAAGGAATTGAAGGAACGTACTGTGCTAAGGTAAGAGGCAGGAAAGCAGGGGGTTATGCTTCAACTGTATAAAATACTAGTTAGGCCTCAGCTCGAGTACTGCGTGCAGTTCTGGTCACCACATTACAGGAAAGATGTGATTGCACTAGAGAGGGTACAGAGGAGATTTACAAGGATGTTGCCGGGAGTAGAGAATCTTAGCTATGAGGAAAGACTGGATAGGCTGGGTCTGTTTTCCTTGGAACAGAGGAGGCTGAGGGGAGACCTTATTGAGGTGTATAAAATTATGAGGGGCATAGATAAAGTGGATAGAAAGGACCTATTTCCCTCAGCAGAGGGGTCAAAAACCAGGGGGCACAGATTTAAAATAATTGGGGGAAGGTTTAGAGGGGATTTGAGGGGAAATTTCTTCACCCAGAGGGTTGTGGGGGTCTGGAACTCACTGCCTGAAAGGGTGGTAGAGGCAGGAACCCTAACCACATTTAAAAAGTACTTGGATGTGCACTTGGGATGCTGTAACCTGCAGGGCTACGGACCAAGAGCTGGGAAGTGGGATTAGGCTGGATAGCTCTTTGTTGGCTGGCGCGGACACAATGGGCCGAAATGGCCTCCTTCCGTGCTGTAACTTTCTATGATTAAATGTTGCAAATGGGGATGGCAAAATCATACAGCATGAAAAATGGGAGCAGGGGTTATAGTTTGTAATTGTTGAACTCAATGTCGAGTCCGGAAGGCTGTAAAGTGCCTAATCGAAAGATGAGGTGCTGTTCCTCGAGCTTACGTTGAGCTTCATTGGAACAATGTAAAAGGCCAAGGACAGAGAGATCAGAGTGGGAGTGAATCGTAGAATTAAAGTGACAGGCGACCGGAAGCTCAGGGTCACCCTTACGGACTGAACGGAGGTGTTCCGCAAAGCGGTCGCCCAATCTGCGTTTGGTCTCCCCAATGTAGAGGAGACCGCATCGGGAGCAGCGAATACAGTATACTAAATTGCAAGTACAAGTAAATCGCTGTTTCACTTGGAAGGGGTGTTTGGGGCCTTGGACAGTGGGAAGGGAGGAGGTAAAAGGGCAGGTGTTGCATCTCCTGCGCTTGCACGGGAAGGTGCCGGGCGAAGGAGAAAAGCTGTTAGGGGTGATTGAGGAGTGGACCAGGGTGTCGCGGAGGGAGCGGTCCCTTCGGAATGCTGAAAGGGGAGGTGATGGGATCACGTTGGAGGTGGCGGAGGATGATCCATTAAATGTGGAGGCTGGTGGGGTGAAAGGTGAGGACAAGGGGAACCCTATCGTGGATCTGGAAGGGAGGGGAAGGGGTGAGAGCAGAAGTGCATTTGCAACATTTTATCTTTCCTGCCTCTTACTTTAGCACAGTATGTTCCTTCAATTCCTTCCTCCCCTCCCACCCACCCACCACTCCCTGTCTCTGCACCTGCTTAATATCTGTTACATTTCCAGCTTTTTCCAGTTCTGATGAAGGGTCCCAGACCTGAAATGTTAACTCTGTTTCTCTCTCCACGGATGCTGCCTGGCCTGCTGAGTGTTTCAAGCATTTTCTGTTGTTATTTCAGATTTCCAGCATCTGCAGTATTTTGCTATTGTTCTACAGATTAAATGCATAAATTGTAAGTTATGTTTAATGGAGTGGTATATTTATATTTCTTACAAAAATAATGTATATGGCAGATGAAATTCAATGCAGACAAGTGTAAAATGCTACACATAGGACAGAAAAATAGATGGCATACACACTCCTTTAATAATGTTGAAATAGCTAAGGATGAAGCTGAAAGAGACCTAGGAGTCTTAGTAGAGTTGACCCTAAATATGTCCAACCAATGTGGAGCAGCAATCAACAAGGTCAATAGGATGTTGAACTACATTGCCAAAATAGTAGAATATTAGTTAGAGAAGGTAATGATTAAACTATATAGTGCTCTGGACAGATTGTACCTTGAATATTGCATCCAGATATGATCACCAAGAAATAAGAAGAGAGGCATGAGGCTGGTCCCTAATGTCAGAAGTCTGAATTATGAGAAAAGACATGAAGAAACTTGAGTTTATCAGCCCAGAGAGAAGGTGATCTTAGAGGTATATTAGATTACATAACTGCAAAAGGTAGTATCGTGAATGTTTGCACAGTCATTAGCATATAGAATATGGACACTTTTGAGGTCAAAATTTGCAATAATGTACACCTAAAAACAACCAGCATTACTATAAAATAGATCTGTCAAGTCCAGATAGCCTTCTTGCTCGACCAACTCCGATGAACATTATACAAACGAGACAGAGGTAGGACAAGACAATATAGTAAATTAACAAGAAAAACAAACCAATAACTGGAGAAAAACATCATACTTAAAAAGTTCAGATACTTCAACATAGAGCCTCGGTCATCTAATTTGAGCATCCACTTTATGTCTCTCCTTAGGCATTTAAAAAGAGTGTTTTTGGTGTCAAAGTCAGTCGAAAAAATTCCTGATGAAAGTAGTATTATTTTTCCTTCCCTTAAATGTTTAACTTTTAAACATTAATAGCTTTGCAAAGGACAAGCAGTCCAAAATGTATTTAAATAGTTTAGAAAATATAGTAGCACATTATAACCTCTCAGCATTTTGGAATAGCAATTCATTTTTAGAAATATCAAAGACTTGCTCTGGGCACTTTTACAACATTGATAGCTGGAAGTTTTAGATCAGAAAAAGGTGCCTTTTTGTACTTGTTATATTCTATTGCAAAGCTGTGATTTGCCATATTATTGTTTTCAGATCCCTGTTTTAGAGGTCGCCTTGTATAGATTGTTCTATTTTTAAATTTTAGTTGGTAGCTGTGTAGCAGACCAGCCCTTGAACAGCAATTTCTGTTTGGCAATCACATACAGCACATCATTTCAGGTTACTACTTCTGCACAATGGCAAAGCTTTTATGATATTTTAAAACGAAATGCAACTGCCAAAGATGGTTAGGTACTCCATCTTAACATATACAGTGATTTGAGACAGACACAGACAGCAATGCATAAAAGCAATGGCTAATATTTTATATTAAAAGGCCTCTCGGCTCAACTCAATTACACACTACAGCTCAAAAGACGAGACAATTAGGTCACGTTCCTAAACAGTTGATTTCAGAAAAGTTAGCTAGTCAGTCACACACTAATCATTAATATATAATGCTCAAATTTGCCTATTAAAAGTAAAGTTCAAAAAACTAGGGCTTTGCCCCCCCCCACTTTAAAATAAAGTGATTAGGTTTTACTGTACCATCAATATAATATATTAGAAGTCTAACATCTGCATACCCTTCCTATCTATAAAATCATACAACCTGTTCACACACCTTTGGGTCAACTTTTTCATTCTAAATTCCTGTGTCCACATTTATAATGGTAGCTGTCGATGTAAACTTGCTACAATGTAATTACACCCTTCCACCAGTGATAATGCTACAATACCTCAGTCTTGCATCTCCCAGATCCCAAGCCTCCACTAGAATCATAGAATGATACAGAAAAAGAGGCCATCGCGCCTTTACCGGCTCTCAAAGAGTTATCAACTAGTCCCACTCGCCGGCTCTGTCCCCACAGCCCTGTAATTTTTTTCCCTTCAAGTATTTATCCAATTCCCTTTTGAAAGCAACTACTGAATCTGCTTCCACCAGGCAATGCATTCCAGATCACAATTCGCTGTGTAAAGTTTTTTTCCTCAAGTCGCCTCTAGTTCTTTTGCCTATCGCCTTAAATCTATGTCCTCTGGTTACCGACCCTTTTGCCACTGGAAATAGTTTCTCCTTATTTACTCTATCAAAACCGGTCATGATTTAAAACACCTCCATCAAATTTCCTCTTAACCTTCTCTGCTCTAAGGAGAGTAACCCCAGCTTCTCAGTCTCTCCACATAACTGAAGTCCCTCATCCCTGGTACAATTTCAGTAAATCTCCACTGCACCCTCTCTAAGGCCTTGAAATCCTTCCTAAAGTGTGGTGCCCAGAATTGAACACAATACTCCAGCTAAGGCCTAACCAGTGCTTTATAAAGGTTTAGCATAACTTCCTTGCTTTTGTACTCTATACCTCTATTTATAAAGCCAAGGATCCCGTATACTTTTTTTTTTAAAAACAGTCTTCTCAACTTGTCCTGCCACCTTCAAAGATTTGTGTACATACACCCCCAGGTCTCTCTGTTCCTACACTCCCTTTAAAATTGCATCATTTAGTTAATATTGACTGTAAAATCAGCATTTCATTCTAAGGCCTTCGATAAGGTACCACATAGTAGACTCATGACTAAGACCGGAGCATGTGGAGTCAGGGGACAAGAAGCCGAATGGATAGCAAGCTGACTACACAACAGAAAACAGAGAGTAGGGGTTAAGGGTAGCTACTCAAACTGGCAAAAGCTGGGAAGTATCGTTCCACAAAGATCAGTGCTGGGACCACTGTTGTTCACAATTTACATAAACAATTTGGACTAGGGAATCGGAAGCACAATTTCAAAATTTGCCGACGACACCAAATTGCAACAAAATATAAGACAACATTAATAAACTTGCAGAATGGGCGTGTAATTGGCAGATTCATTTCAATATAGGCAAGTGTGAGATGTTGCATTTTGGTAGGAGAGTAAGGAGACCACATACTGCTTGGATAATAAGAGTCTAAATTGGGCAGAGGAGCAAAAAGATCTAGGGGTACAGATTCACAAATCACAAAATAGTGACGCAGGTTAATAAGGCCATAAAAAAAAACAAGCATTGGGGTTCATTTCTGGAGCGATAGAATTGAAAAGCAGAGAGGTTATGTTAAACTTATATCAAACTTTGGTTAGCCCACACTTAAGAGTGCTGTGCATAGTTCTGGTCTCCATATTATATAAAGGATATAGAGGCACTGGAGAAAGTGCAAAAGAGATTTACAAGGATGATACCAGAACTGAGAGGTTATACTTATCAGGAATGGCTGAACAGGCTGGAGCTCTCTTCTCCAGAAAAAAGGCTGAGGGGTGACCTAATAGAAATCTTTCAAATTATGAAGGAGTTTGATAGGGTAGGTGTAAAGAAGATGTTTCCACTTGTGGGGAGATCAAAACTAGGTCTTTACCCAGAGTGGTAAGAATATGGAACTCGTTACCACAAGGACTGGTTGAGATGAATAGCCTAGACGCATTTAAGGGGAAACTAGATAAGCACATGAGGAGAGAAAGGAATAGAAGGATATGTTGATAGAGTTAGATGAAGAGTAGTGAGAGGAGGTTCGTGTGGAGCATAAATGCCAGCATAAGTCAGTTGGGCCGAATGGCCTGTTTCTGTGTTGTAAATTTTATGTAATTCCTACCAAAATGTATCACTTCACACTTCTCTGCATTAAATTTCATCTGCCATGTGTCTGCCCGCCCATTTTACCAGGCTGTCTGTGTCCTCCTGAAGTTCTGTTGCTATCCTCCTCATTGTTTACTAAATTTACAAGTTTCATGTCATCTGCAAACTTTGAAATGATTCCCTGTATACCAAGTCCAGGTAATTAATATACATCAAAAAGAGCAATGGTCCCAATACCAACCCCTAGGGAACACCACTGTATACTTCCCTCCCATCTGGAAAAACAACCATTCACCACTACTCTCTGCTTTCTGTCCCTTAGCCAATTTTATATCCACACTGCCACTATCCCTTTAATCCCATGGGTTTCAATTTTTCTTATAAGTCTATTACGTGGTACTTTGTCAAACGCCTTTTGAAAGCCCATATACACATCATTAACTGCACTACCCTCATCAACCCTCTCCGTTACTTCATCAAAGAATTGTAGAGAAACTCTTTGGCTCCAACCAATTCTACCTCTTCGCTTTCCAAGTTACCATAAATTTTACTGTTTAACTATAAATAATAATATTAAATCGAAGTATTACACAAAAATAAGGACTGAATGTATGACTTCAAAATGGGGATTGAATTATATCTGTGTAGCCTGGTTCAATGATTCCACCATCCTCTAACCCCGCTTTACCTAAAGACTACACTTGGGCTTGACTCCCTACATTCAACACCACAGAAGAGCAATTGGTAATTTAAAATAATTTAGATAATGGTTTCCGATATCCTGTACACATAATTCAAATCAATGGTTAAACCCTTCAGAAACTTCTACTATTCCTTCATTCATTTTTGCACCAAGTCACTTTTTTGTCATAAAGTAGTGCAATAGCTCCAATTCACTTCATCTTTTATACTTAGTCCAGTAAATATAATGGCTGCCTCTTTATTCCAGAAAAAGATTATAGTCAACCAAAGACTGTGTACTGCACATATATTCCATCACAATCTTCTATCAACTTGACGTTGGTCTCTCCAACCTTAATTTCAATACTTCATGGGTTATTCCCCATCAATGTCACAAACAGCCTGCTGCAGCCGAATCCTGTCAATTTCAGATCAAAATTTTGTTATTACAAGTAAAGGTATCACAACGCAGGGAACTTATAACCACCAAATGTAAATTAACCTCAAAATACATACAAACTAAAAAAGGGAGTATTTCATCCCTGAGTTCAAGGTTCAGGCTATAATTGAAACCCTTTAAATACCACCCCCAAATCACTGTAACTAAATCAACCCACTGGGACCAGAAATGTAGAAGGTGCAAAATGAAGGTGGTGCTGGTAAAACATTGAAATGTAAACCACAAACACGTATTTCAGTCTCAGGCACACAGTTAGCAACCAGGTCCATCTGTACTAAAAATCCTCCCTTTCAAAGGATGCATTGTTCAGCCCATAGGATACAATTACCACATAATTATTTTCACTGCAGAATTGCCATGTAACTATTTTCACTGCACAGAATTTAAACAGCGAGCACATTCTGAAAACTATCTTCCTTCACCCATTCACTAGAGAAAACAAACATCCCCTGAACAACTTCCAGCCATGAAAAAAACAGGAGATCTCAACTAACCAATTGTAACAGTTCATGCAGTCACAGCAGTTCTGACAATGACAGAATTCTAATTTTATTTTTTTCTGCTGTAACTCTTACAATGCACAGGAAATTCTCTTGTCTATGCTAAGACCGGATGCCAGCAATACCAGCTAACAAAATAACTTGTCCATTCCCACTCCCGATTGTTATCCATCAATCCCTGGTGAAAGGGTGTGAGTGTGGGTGTTGGATACAGAATCAGGTTCAGTTGTGCTGTCCTCCACAGTTGGACAGTATGCCATTACTCACTCTAGTCTCACATGAAGAATGGGCATTTAAGCAAGGTATTCGAGGAAGCTTGGTCACTGTGGAACCATATTGTCTATGGGGGGCCGGGGGGGAAAAACTTGGAAGGAAAAATTGAAACAAATATCATTTTGATGACATGAAGATGTCGGTGCTCAGTGTTCTAGGTCTCAATTAGTTTTCAAAAACTATCCTTTGGAGCCAGTTTTCAGCTAGATGTCAACTTTCTTGATGTAGGTCCCATGTTTAAAATGCAACTGAGTGACAAAGTCAAAATAATAGATTATCTTAAAAATAGAAATAAGGACAAATTAATAAAAATATAAAGATAGGAAGAATGGGGGAAAATTATTGCAGGTGAAAGGCACGATTTTGCTGACCTCGGCGGGTCCGACATCGGTGGCGGGTCCCAACCCCGCTGCTGTCTCCATCCTGGCCTCTGAAATGAATTTACCTTGATTGGGCTTGTTAAGCCCGCCCAGCACGTTTGCCGGCCAATTAGAGGAAGCAGGTCTGGTGACATCATTTGATGACGCGTCATCAGCCAGTTTCCTTAAAGGGACCATGGCCAAATTTATTTTGACATTTGTGCTGTCAGTGTTCTACAGCATTGAAGTGCTGCAAACACTGACGAGCACTGCACAGAGGTGCACACCTGCACCCAGGTTCTACCATGACTCCCTCCATATGCTTATGGAGGGAGTCACAGCACGCAGAGAGGTCCTCTGCCTTCCCATGGGCGGAAGAGACCTCCCAGGTGATCAACACAGCCTGGTTGTACATTGCAGAGGAGGGTACAAGCAGGGATGTGGTCAGGAGGACCTGGGTGCAGTGCCGCAAACATTTCAATGATCTCAGTAGGTCACGAAACGTTAATACAAAGCCACACTCAACCTCATCCTGCTGTGCCTCTCATCACATCCCCATCACTCTGCCTTCCCTACCCTACTCCTGCACATCCTTACTCACACCAACTTACCTTGCACCTCCACCCATCCCTCTCTTTCTACATCATCACCTCACCAGCCACCTCTCACACTCATCCTAGTGCAATCATACCAACTAACAACACACAAGGGTAGGCACTTGGGTGTTTTATGCAATATTCATGTAAAGTTTGTTAATGTGGTGTCAAACACTGAAACCTTTATTTTCAAAACTTTCTGTTATTGGACAGATTTATGAGCACCTTTGGAAGTGACTTAGTGAGTTGCAGTGACTGGTGAGACATAACGGTACCCCCCACAATGGTGATGAGTGTGAAAGGAATGGCTTGGGCATTGTAGGGATGCTTTATGGTGTTGGTGTGGGGTGGTGCCAACCTGGCGCATCATGTAGCAGCCAGGATGTACAACGTCAAGTGAAGTAAATCTGGCCATAGGTGAGGCAATTCCTGGCCTCCCGGGCAGCAATGTGATCGGGTGCTGATGCCCTCTGTTCTGTGCAGCATCAGGTGATTGTGGAGAAGGTTGGTGGTGTTGTTGTTGGTGTGCCTGGTGCTGTTGGTGTTGGGGCTGATCGTGGTGGGATTGTGAGGACCAAGGTGAGAGAGTATAAAGGGCACCCATGCTGATGGAATAGATAGCAGGTGAAGTAGAGATGACAGAAGCGATCTATCAATGGTGAGAGAGGCAATGAGGTCAAACTGGATGGAGACTTGTGTAAAAACTTGCAGCATGGAGAATCTGTTGTGGAAATGCAGTGAGGAAGAGTTTGTGGTGGAGGGAAGCTATCTCTAAGGTGGGAGCTTTTACTGTACATTTGAAGCTGTCACCTCAACAGCTGATTAAATGGCCACTGAACTCCCGCCTCAGCTTGGCAGACGTGGTCCACGACCAGCGTGGGCGAGCTGTCAAATGCAGAAGGGGAACTGAAATTCATTCTTTAGTGGCTTGTTTAGAGTCACTTATTACCTGAATTGGGTCCCCCGCTGTGAACCCGCTGCTGCATGTCGGGTCTGCTCAGCGCTGACAGACCCGACATCGGGGAAAGGTGCATGGCGGCGGGTTCACAGCAGGGTCCCGACCTGCTGGGGGGAAAAAACGCTTTCCCACCCGAACCGCCACCAATCGCACCCGCTGACTCCCCGGAAAATCCAGCCCAGAGTTAAAGATAGTATTTTTTTATTTAAAACCCATAGATCTCCTGTGGCATTGCTCATTGGTCACCCAGGACTGGGTATCTGATTTCTGATGTTTCCATGGTCCTGCTGCTACCACTTTACAAAACTAGTTTATGACGCAAGTAAATTTTGTTTGGCATTTCCTCCTTCTCTTTTTTTTTTACTTTACTGCCCATGGAGGATCTGTAGCATTTGCTTAATATCTGCTTATTGTAGCTGCACAGGAGCAGGGTGAAAACTACAGCAGGGATGATGCATCTCTCAAACATCTAGGCCAAGGCTCAAGGAATGAAAATTGACTCAAGGACCCCAGAAAAACAGACTGCCTGTATAGTGGAAATCTCTTACAGGCATTTATAAAATTAACCATCAGTGTTGTGATTTTTTTCCCAGAATTGTGTCTGTATATAAAATAAATATATATATGAATCAATCTTTGCTGAGGTGGTGCAAGCAGACAGACCACAGCAGCTAACATTTCTAGGCTATTCAACCTCAACTTGCTGGATTTAGTGTGCTGCACAGCCAGTCAATAAAGTCTACCATGCTATGTATGCTAAATTCTAAATTTTGTATTTTAAGTGTTTATGGTCAATACTACAATAATTTTAAAAATATCAAATATTAGGAGTAAGCTTTACTGCTGTATTAGCATTTGCTTTGGCAATTTTATGAACGGAGTGACTGCTGCCAACGAACCAGAAGCAGCTGCCAATGACCGGAAGCTGCGCAGAAGCGTTCTGCGCATAAATCTGTGGCGGTTGAAGTATGAATGTATAATAATATAGTCATATCGCATGCCTATAGCTATGGAATCTATGGAGCTATGGGTTGGTTTAATATTTTTGGCGGGGGGAGGGTTGTGGAAATTTATTTGTACGGAGCGCAAGCTCCGTGTGAAAGGAAAGGAGAAGAAAAATAATAAAAATTGACGTTTATTGTGTTTTGCTGGCGCAGATTTTCTTTCCCTGACGCGGCTGTGTTCGGTAGTAGCGATCTCTTTTCACCACCCCTGCCCCTCCTTTCTCTCTGGAAGTGTTTTCTTTGTAAGGACGACAATATTTTCTTTTCAGTTAGCGAACAACCGAAAAAACACAAACTGCGCATGCGCAATTACTTCAACTTCGTTGGCAGCAGTCGCTGCCTTTTATGAATTGGAAAGAACCTTTAAAAAAAAAAGTGGTTTGCCAGAGAAACTGAAACTTACCTAGAATTGCTAATAGTCTAAGGGTTAAGCAGTCACATCTTCTGTGACATTCGTTTATTCAACATCAGTTTAATCCACAGCTAGTTCACCTCATTACCTATTTTCTGATCTATACACTTTTCTCTTTACACCCATAATGTAAATAGAAAACAAGCAAGGGATCTATGGGATATAATAACTACCCCATGAGTGGTTCCAACATCAGAATGCGTCAGTCAGTCCAGATAAACATAGTATCCAACAGATCCCCACCATGCACAAATCATTACTTCTGCAGAAATTGTTTCTGCAATTAGTTTTAAGCAATGGATTTTAGTAGGTTCGTATTTGTATAGTTGGACAAAAAAATAACTTTCTATCCTTTCGCAATGCACACACACACATATATATAGCTTTATAAAAAATAGGAAAACCAACATCAATATCATAGCTAAATTGTACAATTCTGGGAGTAGAGCCAAGCAGCAGTAAGATTTCCAAGACTAGCTATGTCCTTGGATTCAATGCCAGTATTGATGAGTCACTGGACAGGTCTCCAGACAGAGGCAGGGAATCTACTGCCCACAACTGAAAAACAACAAACCATTTTACATTTCTGTGAATCTGACAAATCCAAAATGTAATGTTTTCTTTGGTATTTAAGTATTTAATTCAAGCATTTCCAGGTGGCTTCATATTGGGCAGTTTAGGGCTACTGCCTGCATTGCTATTGGCAACACCAGGTTGAAACTGAATTACATTAGTCAGCCAAAAATAAAATGTGGGGATGGGGAAATGTGGATATAACAAGCCAATGAAAATGCTAGATTTAGCCTTCATTCCAGCCACTGTGACAGCCTTCAGTTTTAATTCATCATTATGCTATTTTTGCAAAAAAAATGCACTGGAAGAACAATTTCAATTTCTTTTAAATGAAGTCTTTGTATACTGAATTGCATTTGTAACACTTCAAAATACATTGGTTTTTCCCTCAAGTAAAATCAGCAATAAAAAATATTTTTCTTCAACCTGTTAAAAAAAATTGTGCCAATTTTGCCCCCCCTCATTCCCTTGAATGCACCAACTCAGGCTTAAGTACAGTTCCAGAGGAGCTGAGTGCCCTCATCCAAGTGACGAGTTTTCCTTGTCGCTGGGTCATAAGAACATAAGAAACAGGAGCAGAAGTAGGCCATTTGGCC
Source organism: Squalus acanthias (assembly GCA_030390025.1). NCBI lineage: Eukaryota > Metazoa > Chordata > Chondrichthyes > Squaliformes > Squalidae > Squalus > Squalus acanthias. The sequence continues at coordinate 43,939,386 of CM059437.1, read as the reverse complement.
CCTCGAGCCTGCTCCGCCATTTAATGAGATCATGGCTGATCTGATCTTGGGCTCAGCTCCATTTCCCTGCCCACTCCCCATAACCCTTGACTCCCTTATTGTTCAAAAATCTGTCTATCTCCACCTTAAATATATTAAATGACCCAGCCTCCACAGCTCTCTGGGGCAGAGAATTCCACAGATTTACAACCCTTAGAGAAGAAATTCCTCCTCATCTCAGTTTTAAATGGGCAATGCCTTATTCTGAAACTATGCCCCCTAGTTCTAGATTCCCCCATGAGGGGAAACATCTTCTCTGCATCTACCTTGTCGAGCCCCCTCAGTATCTTATATGTTTCAATAAGATCACCTCTCATTCTTCTAAACTCCAATGAGTATAGGCCCAACCTTTCTTCATAAGTCAACCCCTTCATCTCAGGAATCAACCTCGTGAACCTTCTCTGAACTGCCTCCAATGCAAGTATATCCCTCCTTAAATAAGGAGGCCAAAACTGTACGCAGTACTCCAGGTGTGGTCTCACCAATACCCTGTACAGTTGTAGCAGGACTTCCCTGCTTTTATACTCCAGCCCCCTTGCAATAAAGGCCAACATTCCATTTGCCTTCCTGATTACTTGCTGTACCTGCATGCTAATTTTTTGTGTTTCATGCACAAGGACCCCCAGGTCCCTCTGTACTGCAGCATTTTGTAATCTCTCTCCATTTAAATAATAATTTGCTTTTTTATTTTTCTTACCAAAGTGGATAACCTCACACTTTCCCACATTATACTCCATCTGCCAAATGTTTGCCCACTCACTTAGCCTGTCTATATCCCTTTGCAGATTCTTTGTGTTCTCTTCACAACTTGCTTTCCCACCTATGTTTGTATCATCAGCAAATTTAGCTACATTACACTGGGTCCCTTCATCCAAGTCATTAATATAGATTGTAAATAGTTCAGGCCCCACTAGTTACCGTTTGCCAACCGGAAAATGACCCATTTATCCCGACTCTCTGCTTTCTGTTAGTAATGGTAAAAATATTGGACTATGAAAGAAAACCCAGAAGTGCACAGGCCGCAAAAAGAGCTGGGTAATAAAGGGTTAATTCAAACATTGCAGCCGAAACTACGAACCTTCAAGAGACTGGATCACAGACAATCTAATATACGAATCTAAAGGGAAGATACAAGAACATTCGCATATTCATGTACCTTAATTGTCCACCTTAAACCATGGCCCCCGAATTATGGGCCAGAAATTCGGGTCTCCACGAGTGAGTACGCGCTGTGTACTCACCCGTAGACCCAACGAAAGTGCCGGTTTCGCGCATGCACTGCACATGCGCTGGAAACCGGAACTTCCGTTCCCCTGAAGGAAGGGGTTCAGAGGTCGAACGCGTGCGCCGGAGAGGCAGCGCGCACGCAGCGAACTTTGGGTTTTTTTCAGGTTTCTCCATGAGGGTAAGTACGGAGAAGCTGCGCGGGGAAAAAGGAGGCGCAAGGCCTGCTTTTAACAAGGTAAGTGGTGAATTAAGTACAATTTAAACATTTTTTCAACAGGTTTATCTTTTTTACATACTTTAAAGAAAGTTAAGTTTATTTTTAGCACCATTAAAAAGTGTAATTAATTTTTTCAAAAATTTTAATTTTTGTTTTAAAGTAGTTAATTTATGTAATTTATAGTTATTTTAAAAATGTGATTTTTTTTTTTTTTATTTGAAGTTTTAGTGAGGTTTTGGGGCCGATCTCTATTCATAGATTTGACAGGTCTTCCTGTCAAAATCTATGAATAAAGATTCCCTGCTCCAATTGGCTCTCCATGGCCCACGTGATCCCAGTGGACGCTTCGAACCAACTGCGTCCCTGGAATACGCAAGCACTGCGCGCCGGCAGCTGCAGGAGGCCCAGGAGCCGAATTCCACGCGGGCCCGAAGCACAACGGCAGGCGCGGTATGCAAGTACGCGCGCGATTCTTGCACCCACGGGAAGCCGGAGAGCTGAATTTCTGGCCCAATGAGTTTCAGTGCAGGCCGAGACAATGGGCCAGGCCTCGAACCTTTTGAATACGAATGCTAACAGAAACCAACAATTTCGCACATGCAGTCACTTTGGGAGGGTTGCATTGTCAAAAAGATATCTCAAATCAATGGACAATACCAGGAACAATTCAGACATTTCGATATGGCCATCGTATGCTCAGGAAGGGGCCAGGAAATACTGAAGGTTGGTTTTGGTTTAAAGTAAGATCACTTCGAAGACAGTGTGGGGGAAGCCGACGGCAGAACAACGAACAGAAAGATTCAGGCCTACAATCAACTCCAAGAGACAGCCGATCGGGAGTGGTGATTGTATATTTCAGCCAAATCATAGAGGGGGCTTTTATGATTGAGTCTGAGTAAGTTTGTGAGTTTCAGTCAGATCACAATAAGGGTTTTGTGATAGAGTCTGGGTAACTTTATATGTAACAGTCAAATCGCAGACGGGTTTAACTGTGTCATATTGTGTCGATGCAAATGACCCTTGCGTAGGGGTTTGTATTTTGAGGTTGTTAGCCTGATATCAATCGTAGGGATTTATACTGGGAAAGTAACTGTGTGTGTGTGTTCAATAAACGAACAAATCAAAGGTTGAGCCAAAACCCTGTGCCGTTCTTATAAATCCTGACGTCCAAAAACTGTGTGTAACGGGGGACTAGTATCGGAGAAAACCCCTTACAAGCCGATCCTCTATCCATGCTAATATATTACCCCCAAACCCGTGAGCTCTTATCTTGTGCAGTAACCTTTTATGTGGCACCTTATCGAATGCTATCTGGAAATCCAAATACACCCCACATCCACTGGTTCCCCTTTATCCACCCTGCTCGTTACATCCTTAAAGAACTCCAGCAAATTTGTCAAACATGACTTCCCTTTCATAAAACCATGCTGACTCTGCTTGACTGTATTATGATTTTTTAAATGTCCTGTAATATGTATATATTATAATATAATAATTATGTCAATGGCTTGTAATTCCCTATCTAACACCACTGTGGGCACACTATTACCACAGGACTGTAGATGTTCAAGGAGAAGGCCCACCATACCTTCTCAAGACAACTCGGAATGGGCAATAAATGCAGCCATGCCAGCAATGCCCACATCCCAAAAGCAAATAAAAGTGATAGGTTCAACAGCAATCAGCAGCAATCAGCAGGTTCAACAGCAAACATCAGCAGGCAATACAATACAATTATAGAGGGCATCAATGGAGTCCAGGGTGGTTCAGGCTACTATATAGTCTCACAATTGTTGCACCAGCTGAGATCAGCTAACTCAACACAGACCATGGATCCAAACTGAAACCGTCTCGGTATATATGGCCTAGTTTCACATCATGCAGTTATTTTACTCATTCAGCCATCTGGAGTATGATTTTCTTTTTAAATGAATAAATCAGATCTTTAAAAAAATAAATTTTCCTGCCCCCTAACATTTTGTAGCCATGGAAGGCTGAACTTCCACATGTTTCCAGGTCTGTATTAATCCCACTCGAGCTAAATGCCAGGATGTGAACAAGAATGGTCAACAACTTCATCACTAAATATTCCCAATCCTTCCAGTGGGAAGGACCTACTGCTCAACACCTCTTAGGAGTGAAAACTCCACAACACAGCGAGTCATGGCACAAATCCACATCCTACAAATAACCCATAGCATAATGCACTGAAGCAACAAAGTGCTACCCCATTAGATTACATACTAATAATGAATTGGATAAATAATTTCAATTCAGCACATTCTCTGAATGAATTAAAACATTTTAGCCATGCTCTAATGTAACAGTGGCAACACGTACAAAAATATCCAGAATACAGGATGGTGACCGGCAGAAAACCAGTTTTATTCACAAGATCATTACAGATGAGGAAGGCCATTTGGCTCATCTTAATTCATCAATTACCAACATTCCTTCTAAGTTGTGCAGTTCTCTGCCGGTCCCGCGCAGCCCAGGACCAGCATTTTCAATCTTAAATTTCGAGCATGCACGAAACTGCGAATGGGCCATGCAAGCCCCTTAAAGGGGCCACGCATCCAAAGAAAAAAATTAGGGGGAAGATTGATCACCACCATTGCATTATCCAATTGTTTCTTAACTGATTCCAGGGTTTTCATCTCCACTACTCCAGGGCCTCATTTCATGTCTGAGGAAAATCCTCCTGTTATCAGTCCTAAATTTACCTTTTACTAGTTTGAAAATGTGTCCCCTTGTCCACCTGTCACAATTTAATTAAAAGTAATATTCATGATTTACCTTCTCCATTCCCTTAACTATATTATATCCCTCTCTAAGGTCACCTCTCAGACACCTCCTTTCCAAGTTGCTCCAAGCTTTGTCTTAGCTCAGACCTTTGACACTGGAGATCAGCCTCTGACTCTCTGCACTGTGGCGCCTGAATGTCCTCCTTGTTTCTATTGTTATTCACAAGAGAATTTCACATTATCTATAAATTGTTCTGCAGCAGGGAATAAAACCTGTAATTAAGTTTGCCATCACCATATGCAATTAATTTGTTAATGTACATCACACTCTTCCATCACAGATCATTAAATGCTAGACATATGGTATGATTTGTTGTTTTAACAAGACTGTTGATGCACACCAAGTAAATTAGTGTTTGCGATGCTTCCTATCAGCATAACTCAAAAAGATTACCATATTTAATTTATTTTTAAACACTGGGCATCATGCAGGGATAAGATCAACTTCAGCTGTGATAACTCCATAGTCAACTAGCCAACAACGCTCACTGTCAAGGTTATGTCAATATTGGCCACTTGAGCCAGCTATCAGACAGTGACTAGTGCCCATGCAACTGTAATTCAACAGCAAGTCAGTGCCTTCAGGAGAGAAATCTGATGAATCAGCGATGAAAAAAAAATATTGTAAAACTGCTGGATGTCATTTTCATTTTGGCTGTCAAGGAATAGTTGCCTAACTGGATCCTGATGTATTAAAAACAAGATATAATCAAGCCTGATACAGAACAAATGGTTCTAAACCTGTTGGAAACTACAGGGGTTATTTTGGTGAAAGGGTGAAAACAGGCACTAAATGGGTGCTGTGCTACTAAGATACGCCTGTTTGAAAATCTGGTTTTAGCACGCAATTTTGGTCCTTACTGCTGATTACCATAATTTAACTTGGCTGGAGGTGCCAAAATCCTCAGCAACACCTTGTTTACTCCCAATCAGCTGGTCACTGTTAGGAGGGGGCTTTAGGTCAAGCGCTGTCCACCAAAATGTCATGCAGCCTCGTTAATGAGCGCGAGAAGGCAAATTAAGTGGCAATCAGCCCCTTAACGATCCTCCGGGTAACTGTTGCTAGTACGAGCGTCAACTCCTTTACCAAGATGGCGTCTTGTGCTAAACGCGGGCTAAACTGGCGTTTCAGCTCATGACCCCCATCTTGGCCACCTCTGAGGCTTTTTAGCACCTAAAGTAACCGGGGAAAATTGCCCCCTTAATCTATTGTTGGGTTTATATCATCCCTCAGCCAACCAGAACCCTGCTTTATGCCAACCAGCTAGCTACAAGCATGTTTTGCTACATTAAAGACACTCTATAAATGCAAGTTGTTATTGTTGTTCTCCTGAGGCAATGCTCCTCCCTTTCAAAACCAGTCATCACCTCTTCCCTCAAAAAAAAACTCCCCTCAGCTTCCTTATCCTTGCAAACTACTGCACCATCTCCTATCTCCCTTTCCTTTCTAAAGTCCTTGAATGTGTTGTCGCCTCCCAGATCCATGTTCATTTCTCAAACAACTTCCCATTTCAATCGTACTAGTCAGCTTTCCACCCCCCCCCCCCCCCACCCCACCCCACCACACCGAAACTAGCCTAACCAAAGTCACAAACAACATTCTCAGTGACTATGGTGCAATATCCCTCCTTGTCCTCTATGTAGTCTTTGACAGTTGATCACACCATCTCTCCTCCATTTTCCAGCTCAGTGGGACTGCCCTTGTTTCGTTCCACTCCTACTTATTCAATCGTAGCCAGAGCATCTCTACTTGGCTTCTCTTCCCACCCCCAAACTGTCATCTTGGGATCTATCCTTGCCCCCTACTCTTCCTCATCTACATGCTGCTGTTTGGTGATATCATCGGCCAACATGGTCGGTTTGCACATATACTAATGACACCCACCAACGTTCCCACTAGGCTGCGCTACGGACTGGACGTCCCGCGCAGGCCGCTCACCCCTTTACAATGAAAATAACCGAGCATACGTGAAAAATTGAATGGGCCGCGCAGCCAGTTAAAGGGCCCGCGCACCAAAAAAAAATTACAGGGAACATTGCCCACCACTCTCGACCCCTCCACTTACTGTTCTGTCCGGTCACACCGTTTATCCAACATACAGTGTGGGTTTAAGATGCAATTCCTCCCGCTTTTGGATTTATATAATTCCTTTCATGACCTCAGGATGTCCCATGGCACTTTACAGCCAATGAAGTACTTTTGAAGAGTAGTTACTATTGTAATGTAGGAAACATGGCAGCCAATTTGTCCACAGTAAGGTCCCACAAACAGCAATGAGATAATCTCGAACGTTCCCCAGCATAGCCCCACCCCCAAACTCTCCATTCTCCTCACTCGAATCTCTTGCACATTCTCCCTTTGCCCTTCAATCCACCATTGGTGGACGTGCCTTCAGCGAATTAGGACCCACGCTCTGGATTTCAAATGAGGTCATGCTTGACCAACCTTATTGAATTTTTTGAAGTATTAACAGAGAGTAGTACCAGGGTAATGCAGTAGATGTAATATAATTGGATTTACAAATGGCCTTTGATAAGATACGGCATAGTAGACTCATGACATCCTGAAGAGCCACAATTTTAAACCAGCAAAAGACATAGGGCCAAAAATTGATGCCGCTACGCGAGAGTACGCACTGCGTACTCTCGCGTATTCTCTCTCCAATTGCCGGTTTTCTGCATGCACTGCGCATGCGCTGAAAACCGGCACTTGGTCTTTGGAAAAGGGGGCGGTTCCTCGGTGCACCGCGTGCACGCTACAGGCTGCGCGCACGCTGTGCACTTAGTGCTTTGGACACGCAGGTAAGGACGGAAGATTTTAGAAATGAAAAAAGGAGGAGTAAGACCCACTTTTAACAAGGTAAGTAGTGAATTAAGTATTATTTTGAATTTTTTTTAACAGGTATATCTTTTTTAGAGACTTTAAAGACAGGTAAGTTTATTTTTATAACTTTTTAAAAGATTTTAAATTTTTTCAAAAATTTAATTTTTTATTTAAAATGGTTAATTTATTTAACTATACTTATTTTATTAATGTGATGTTTTTTTTTTTAATTTAATTGAGGTTTAGCTGTTATTTTGGGGGGGTGTAAGATTCATAGATTTCACAGCACTTATGTGAAACTTATGAATGGAAGATGGTGTGCTGCCATTGGCTCTAACTGAGTCACGTGATCCCACAGCTCGCACAAATTCACTACGCCGGTGGGATACGCAAGCACTGCCCAGCTGATGTCTAGAACATCAAGTTCGTGCGAGCTGGATCTGAAAAAGCCAACACGGAGTGAGAGATCGCGCCTGCTCCTTACCCCCGCGGGAACAGAGTGAGATCAATTTCTGGGCCATTATGTAGAGCCACATCCCCTTGGAAATCACATGGGAATGTGAAGGCTGGAAATGCAGATGCAGATTGTTTCCCATGGAGCTCCAATATGCTTTGGATTTCTGTCAGTGACATCACAGAGTAGCCTTGCAGTGAGGGTGAACGAACTTTACATGCTGCAAAAAATTTCATTGGAACTGCACCCCAGCACGATCCTATATTTAATGCCTCATTCTCCGAGAAAATAATGGATCTGTGTATGTGGCAGGGGGCGCCATTGGATGTACAGTCCTAGGAATTCTGAGTTCAAGTCACAGCCATATGCAACACTCATGTACATGAACCAGTCTGTATACCTACAAAACCACGGTGGTGCTAATAAAAATGAGACATTGGCTGAGGGAACAAATGCAACAGTATATACCAACACTACTACCACAGTGCAATAGTACCGTCTAACATTACTACCACTCACCAATCTGTCGCTATTTTGCTCACCAGCCATTTTGTAAGGTTTATAACTTTGTACCATGTACAGTGTCCCCTTGTACATCATGAATGTTGTAATCAAAGAATAATTAAAATAACACACTCCACGCAACAAAATCATCAGTTCTTAACTAACAATGGAGATCATTGCCTGTGTATAGCATTCGCTAATTTTGTGAGCAGAGTTAATAAAACTGTATACAAAGTAAAAAGTGCTAAGACAATTGGAAAACAAATCATCCATCCACCAAGATAGCACTCTGCTATATATAACACACTTAATATAAACATACACAATGAAGTAAATTTACAAGATCAACTGCTTTCCAACATGCCAGTCATGAGGATACTGTAGGGCTCCCAAACAGAGCCGAGAGAGGGGTCTGTGCATTCAGATTCATTCACAAATGCCACCTTGACAAGGCAACTATCCAATGAAGTAAACAAGAATTGGTTGGCTGATGCACCATTGTATTGCCACACTTCTCATTCTTCTTCTTAGGCAGTCCCTCAGAACTGAGGACGACTTGCTTCCACATTAAAAATGAGTTTGCAGGTGACTGATGAGTCCAATGCGGGACCTACAGTCTCTGTCACAGGTGGGGCAGAAGGTGCTTGGGTTGACGTGCGCTCCTTGCGCTGCCTGCGCTTGGCTTCCGCTTGCTCCCAGCGAAGAGACTCGAGGTGTTCGGCGCCTTCCCGGATGCTTCTCCTCCACTTTGTGCGGTCTTGGGCCAGGGATTCCCAGGTGTAGGTGGGGATGTTACACGTTTTCAAGGAGGCTTTGAGGGTGTCCTTGAAGCATTTCCTCTGCCCACCTGGGGCTCTCGTGCCGGACCTCCGAGTAGAGCGCTTGTTTTGGGAGTCTCGTATCGGGCATGCGGACAATGTGGCCCGTCCATCGGAGCTGATCGAGCGTGGTCAAAGCTTCGATGCCGGGGATGTTGGGCCTGAGCGAGAACACTGACATTGGTGCGCCTATCCTGCCAATGGATTTGCAGGATCTTGCGGAGGCAGCGTTGGTGGTACCTCTCCTCATTACTAGTCTGTACTGTGGCCATTGTTTCCAGGGGAACATTTCCCAGGGGAGCATGCAGAGCTGAAATAATCAAACATCCCACTGTGCTCAGATTATCTTGAGTTCTCAAGTCACTGCAAGTGGCTGAGAACTAATTTATGGAACCCCCAACTGTAACAATTTAATCAATCTTTGTTCCATCTGACTGAAGCCTCCACTGATCTATAATCACACTTTCAATCAGAAGTAACAAATGCAGGCAGGCAGAGAACAAAGTCTGCAAAACCTGTCAGACTGGACAGTGACAAACCAATTTACATTCAAAGTTTCCCAAACTGAAACACACGCACATACTTCTACAGCATTATACAAAAGAAATGTTAACTGTATTGCTGTCTATTCTTTATTTTCAGTTCCTACCCCAGAGTATTGCTCCCTTACCTTTTCTCCTCTCATCACCTGAAAGTACCAACTCTTGTTGTGGTACAGTAATTATGGACATTGGCAGCCCTCTGCCACCTCACTAAATTTGTCCTTCTTCAGGCGAGCCCAGATAATGAGATTCAGCAAGGTAGCTGATCATAGATGGCATAGATGAGAACCAAGCCCGATTCGGTTTCCAGTCAACATTCATTTGACAAAAAATTGAATTTATGTCTATATTCAGTTTTTTTTTTAATTTATATTTTCTACTGCTAGGAGGAGCATGCAAGGGGTTAATACTCAAGGACACACAAGACATCTAATCACCAGAAAGCTATTAGCTCAGAATCAACAACTCTGGGCAAGGACTCCTCAATTTGCAAGTTTGTTTTGGCCCACATAATGTTAATTGGTTAATCAACTAGAAGGCAGAGTGTCTTAAACTATCAGTTTAGCCAACAGAGTTAAGGTAGAGCAAGTTTACCATAAATGGATTTCTAATGAACGTACACCAGTTTGTTCTGCACAAGTGTTCAATAGCATTGAATAATTTGCATACGGAAAAAAACAGACATGTAAATGTACCTTACTTTGTCTGGACAGCGATAAAAGCCAGGCTCCTCCAATGTCTCAACAAGTTTGTCCAGTGAGTACCTAGACCATAGAGTACGGAGGCTCTGGTTTCAATCCCTGGATTTGGAATGGCGGCAACCCCCTCCAGAGTCACACAAAAAGAACGATGACTTGGGCAAGGTACTCTACGGTGACTGGTGTCTATGAAACCATATTCTAGCTAAGAGTCAATGATTTGAGAACATGTGGTGAGAAAAGTAGAGGGTATAAGGATTTTTATGAAGCTCTATGACCAAATAGCAATATATCTTTTATGGCATTTCAACAGGTTACAAGTTGCACAACGCAGTGGCTCAATGAAGATTCACACTCATAATTTTTCTCAGAGTAGGGGGAATCTACTCCATATGCCTCAGCAACCCAATTAAGAGTAAGAATTGATGTGTGATGGTTGGGGTTTGCCCCTGCGATTCCTATTGCTCAGAGATAGACAGGAGTCGCCCTTGACCCTATTCCCACTAAACTGCTGACCACTCAACTTCCCTTCCCAGCCCCCATGTTAGATGATATTGTTAACGGTTCTCTCTCCTCAGTTACTGTCCCCCTCCCTTCAAATCTGCCGTCATCACCCTTCTCCTCAAAAAACCAACCCTTGACCCCCTCTGTCAATGCAAACTACCGCCCCATCTCCAACCTCCCTTTCCTCTTCAAAGCCCTAGAACGTGTTGTCGCCTCACAAATCTGCGCCCATCTTTCCCGGAACTCCATGTTTGAATTCCTCCGATCAGGTTGCCGCCTCTGCCACAGTACCGAAACGGCTCTCATCAAAGTCACAAATGACATCCTATGTGACTGTGACCATGGTAAGCTATCCCTTCCCATCCTTCTTGACCGGTCTGCAGCCTTTGACATGGATGACCACACCATCCTCCTTCAGCGCCTCTCCTACGTCGTCCAGCTGGATTGAACTGCACACGCCTGGTTTCATTCTCATCTATTCAGTCATAGCCAGAGAATCACCGGCAATGACTTCGCTTCCCGCTCCGTTACATCTGGTGTTCCCCAAGGATCTATCCTTGGGCACCTCCTATTTCTCATCTACATGTTGCCCCGCGGCGACATCATCCGAAAACACGACGTCAGTTTCCACATGTACGCTGACGACACCCAACTCAACCTCACCACCAGCTCTCAACCCCTCCACTGTCTCTAAATTGTCAGACTGCTTGTCCGACATCCAATAAGTGTCAACCTAGATTACGTACTCAAGTCTCTAGAGGCCATCAATATAAGATAGTCACCAAGAAATCCAATAGGGAATTCAGAAGAAACTTCTTTAACCAGAGTGGTGAGAATGTGGAACTCGCTACCACAGGGAATGGTTGAAGCGAAAAGTATAGATGCATTGAAGGGGAGGCTAGACAAGCATATGATGGAGAAGGGAATAGAGGGTTATGCTGATGGACTTAGATGAGGGAAGACGGGAGGAGGCTCGAATGGAGCATAAACACCGGCATGGACTGGTTGGGCCGAATGGCCTGTTTCTGTGCCGTATATCCTATGTAATCCTATGTCTCTGGAGTGCGGCTTGAACCCACAACCGGCTGATTCAGAGATGGAAGTGCTATCTCTGAGCCACACTTATTGAAAACTCCTATAGTAACTGGTCAGGTAACACAAGCTGAAGAAAAAGAGAAAAACTGCTCACAAATTGAATGAGGTTAGGGAAGTAATAGATGTCTTTGTCTTAACTCTCCACATACCAAAATTTTCCTTGTTTAGATTGATCCATTTTTCACTGCACAATCTTCAATACATTAAATAAATTAAATCTAATTCTTCAATCTGTTAATACTTTTACTTCATAATAAATTCTCAGAACACTGTGGAAAATGTAAGTAAAGGAATTAACTGTGGATATGGTAAAAAAAACTTATTTTAACAAGAGCCTCTATTTTTATTCCTTCACAGTGCACTGCAATCCTATCTATAAAGTCTGAAATAAGTATTTTGGGCTATGAATATTTTGGTCACTTATCCTTCGTGCATGGATAAAGCAGCCTAATGGTTATGCTACGAGACTAGCAATCCAGAGGTCGAGTGTTCAAATGCTACCACGGAAAACTGAAACTGAGTTCAATAAATCTGGTAATGACCATGAAAGTTACCATATTGTTGTAAAAACCTAACTGGTTCATGAAAGGAGCCTCCCACCCCTACCTGGTCTGACCAGGCAGGATTGTTACCTCCCAGTCGGGGAACACTTCAGCAGTCAAGGACATTCAGCCTCGGATCTGCGGGTTAGCGTTCTCCAAGGCAGCCTTCGAGACACACGACAACGCAAAATCATCGAGCAGAAACTGATAGCCAAGTTCCGCACCCATGAGGACGGCCTCAATAGGGATCTCGGGTTCATGTCACACTACAGAACGTGACTCGACATCGTTGTCTGTCTTTCCAGTTTTTAAAAAAACACCAAAAAAAAACCCCAAAAAGTTAAAAGCTTAACTGCAGATGGCAGCATTTGACACGTTGGACCCCCTGTGACCCACCTATTGTCTTAGCTGTACTCTGATGTGTCTTTGATGTAATGCCTCCCTAACAGATTGTATCTCTGCAGACAAATTGTTCTGTGTATATATACCGTGTAATAGATTCCCTCACTGTACCTTTACCTGACGAAGGGGCAGCAGCTCCGAAAGCTCGTAATTTTAAATAAAACTGTTGGACTATAACCTGGTGTTGTGCGACTTCGCATTTTGGTCTGACCTACATGTGATAGACTCGTAATGCCCTCAGGATCACTGTGGATGACAATAAGTGCTGCCTTATCAGTATCACCAACAGTGATGCTATTAGTTTAATATTCAGGTTTAAAAAATTAGGACTGTCAGGTTTTCCAAAGTTCACATGTGCTATGTTGCCATAAGCTACATTTACCATATTGATAGTTCAGGATTGGGTAAAAATCACTCACTTAAGCCAATACTTAAATGTGCAATACACAAGCTTCCCTAATGTCTCAGTTGTTTAAGCCATACAAATCTGGGTTTGAGCCACATCTGTGCAGTTAGGCAATATCAGCTGGGGTAGCAATAGAGGTACTACAATTGGTTGCATTACTGCTCGGCAGTAGAAAAGCAGCCAAGGTTCTGGTTCCTGACCCCTGCTGGAAATGCACGTGTGGGAATATTGGACAGCAAATAGACACCCTACATTCAGTCTCTCTGTTCATTCATGAAGAATGGCATCCATGAGACAATCCAGTTTAGAAGAAAGAAAATCTATTATCCTGCTAAATGCATTTCACAGTATGAAAATTTCACAAGTACACCATAAATCTTAAAAAACACCAAGAATGAATCTACACGAAAATGTCATTATACAGTACTTGGGTGAAATCTAAGTAATGGCATTGCAAAGCACACAATAACAATTTGCGTTGATTTAGCTCTAACACTGAAAACTTCCCATGGTGCTTTAGAGAGGGGAGAAAGAAAAAAGTAAATTAAAATATACAGTACAGGGTTTCCAGAGGAAAACCCAACATCCACACACACACACACACACCAGTAGAGGTCAGAAGTAGGAGCCTAATAATTGCATTGTTTTTCAACATGGAAGTTCATTTAAAAATACATTGGTCATTGGGAAATAAATCTGACTCTTCAATATGATTCCATCAATTTTTATTTTAACACTTTGTATACATTATACACATTTTTAAACTTTTAAAATTAAAGACAAGTATAGTTTTTAAATGTATTAATTCATAGCATTTGTTGGCATTTTCTTTGAGACTTCGGGGGTAATTTTGACTTTGGCCGATAGTGTAAAATGGGCCATATCGATTCAGCTGCCTCATTATATATATCTCCCCATTTTAATTTCCATTGGAGACGAAAATCGGGAGATGTATAATGAGGCGGCCGAATCGATATCACCCGTTTTACACTATCATCCAAAGTCAAAATTACCCCCTTTGAGAGATTAGAATATTTCAGTGCAGAAATGTTACTTAAGCCCTCAAAAGGATACTGGTTACAAAATTCAGGCTGTGGCGGTGGCTTCCCAAACCTACAGTAGTTGTATTATCTTGGTAATGCTGTTATGCCTCTAGGTGATTTGTTGATTTACTTTACAACCCCAAGGCAACTCAGAGAGTAGAAAAACAGATAGTAATTTCACACTTTCCTTTGCTTAGTGCAATGCATTAAAAACCTGGAAGCTCAATTTGGAGGTGCAACAGAAATACCAAAAAGGAAAAAAATATATTTTTTTGTAACAGCATTAACTTGGATGAATTGTGTTGAGTGAGAAACCTGAAAATTGATCTAATATTAAAAATCTTAACAACTCCCTCACAATCTAAACAAAATAATCTTTTGTAAAATGTGCTATTCCTATATACTACTTAAATAGTGAAAACTTGGTGGATGAGGGAAGTCCCTCATGTAATATCTCTAAGTTTGCAGACGACACAAAGCTGGGTGGGCGCGTGTGCTGTGAGGAGGATGCAGAGAAACTCCAGTATGATTTGGACAGGTTGGGTGATTGGGCAGATGCATGGCAGATGCAGTATAATGTGGATAAATGCGAGGTTATCCACTTTGATGGCAAAAACAGGAAGACAGATTATTATCTGAACGGCAATAGATTGGGAGAAGGGGAAGTGCAACGAGATCTGGGAGTCCTTGTGCACCAGTCGCTGAAGGTAAGCATGCAGGTGCAGCAGGCGGTTAAGAAGGCAAATGGTATGTTGGCCTTCATAGTGAGAGGATTCGAGTACAGGAGCAAGGAGGTCTTGCTGCAGTTGTACAAGGCCTTGGTGAGACCACACCTTGAGTATTGTGTGCAGTTTTGGTCGCCTTATCTGAGGAAGGATGTTCTTGCCACGAAGGGAGTGCAGCGAAGATTTACCAGACTGATACCTGGGATGGCAGGAATGACGTATGAAGAGAGATTGGGTCGATTAGGCTTATATTCGCTAGAGTTTAGAAGAATGAGAGGGGATCTCATTGAAACTTATAAAATTCTAACAGGACTAGACAGACTAGATGCAGGAAGGATGTTCCCGATGGCGGGGGAGTCCAGAACCAGAGGTCACAGTCTAAGGATAAGGGGTAAGCCTTTTAGGACTGAGATGAGGAGGAATTTCTTCACCGGAGAGTGGTGAACCTGTGGAATTCTCTACCACAGAAGGCAGTTGAGGCCAATTCATTAAATATATTCAAGAAGGAGATAGATATATTTCTTAAGGCTAAAGGGATATGGGGAGAAGGCAGGGACAGGGTACTGAATTTGGATGATCAGCCATGATCTCATTAAATGGCGGAGCAGGCTCGAGGGGCCGAATGGCCTACTCCTGCTCCTATCTTCTATGCTTCTATGCTAGTAGACATTCTCTACTTAGACTTCCAAAAAGCTTTTGATAAGGTACCACACAAGATCGAAGCTTCTGGTATTAGTGGTAATATATTGAGTTGGATTCAGAACTGGCTGGCAGGACATCGGCAAACAGTAGTTATGGATGGATTTGGATCGGTTTGGAGACCGGTCACCAGTGGTGTCCTGTCAGTGTTGGGACCGTTGCTCTTTACTATTTTTATTAATGATCTGGATGTAGGTGTTGGGGCCATAATCTGCAAATTTACAGATGATACCAAGACCTGTGTTAGAACTGTAGATGATGCTCGTCTGCTTCAGGCAGATCTTAATGTGTTGGGAGATTAGGCTCAAGACTGGAAAATGATGTATAACTTAGATAAGTGCAGTGTTATGCATGTAGGCAGGGCAAATGCTTAACATTCATACACCCTTCAGGGAAAGGCATTAAAGATGGTGGAGATAGAAAGAGATTTGGGCATTCTAGTGCATACATCCTTAAAGGGACATGAGCAATGCCATGTAGCAATAGCTAGAGCAAATAGGGTGTGGAGGTATATCCATTGGACAATTGAGTATAAGACGAGGCATACTGTTTTGTCCTTGTACAAGACCTTAGTCAGGCCGCACTTGGAATACTGTGTCCAGTTTTGGTCTCCTCACATGGTGGGTGATATTGAGGCTTTGGAAAGGGTGCAGAGGAGGGCCACTAGAGTAATTCCCAGTCTAAAGTATCCTACTTATCAAGATAGGCTAAAAGAGTTGGGGCTCTATAACTTAGAGAAGCGTAGACTTAGGGGGGATCTGATTGAGGTTTATAAGATAATGAAGGGAACAGTTTGTGTTCCAGCTGACAGTTTATTTCAATTAAATAGGTTAGGCAGGACCAGGGGTCACAAATTTAAGTTGTATAAGACTAGGTTAGATGTCAGGAGGTGGTTCTTTTCCCAGGGAATAGTGGACCTGTACAATAAGCTGCCGTCTCATGTGCTGGACACAAACTCGCTGAATTCCTTCAAGCGAGAGCTGGATTTATTTCTGGCTAGGGCAGAGATCACCTCTTACAGAAGGTAGGTACTGCAGGGAATTCAGGGCCAGAGTGATCGCCTGGACTAGCTTCGATCGCCTAGATGGGTTGATGAGGAATTTGCCAGATTTTTTTTTCCTAAATTGGCCTGGGTTTTTTTGCCTCTCCCAGATCATCACATGGTTTTGGGTAGGGTGGAGTGTATATGTTGTGATACACAAAGTATCGCAATTGTGTGGGACAGGCTTGGTGGACCAGATGGTCTTTACCTGTCCGTCATTATTCGTATGTTCGTAAAGTATTTACAGCACAGAAACAGGCCATTCGGCCTAACAGGTCTATGCCGGTGTATATGTTCCACATGAGCCTCCTCACACCCTACTTCATCTAACCCCATCAACATATCCATCTATTCCTTTCTCCCTCATGTGCTTATCTAGCTTCCCCTTGAATGCGTCTATAGTAGTTGCCTCAATTACTCCCTGTGGTAGCAAGTTCCACATTCTATCCACTCTCTGGGTAAAGAAGTTTCTCCTGAATTTGCTATTGGATTTGAGTGACTATCTTATATTTATGCCCCCTAGTTCTGGTCTCACCCACAAGTGGAAACATCTTCTTTACGTCTACCCTATCAACCCCTTTCATAATCTTAAAGACCGTTATCAGGTCACCCCTCAGTCTCCAGTCTTCTCTTTTCTAAAGAGCCCCAGCCTGTTCAATCTTTCCTGATCGGTATAATCTCAGTGTTCTGGCATCATTCTAGTAAATCTTTTTTGCACTTTCTCCAGCGCCTCTGTATCCTTTTTATAATATGGAGCCCAGAACTGTTCACAGTACTCCAAGTGGGGTCTAACCAAGGTTCTATACAAGTTTAACTTAACATCTCTTCTTTTCAATGCTATCCTTCAAGAAATGAACTGCAGTGCTTTTTTATGGCCTTATTAACCAGCGTCACTACTTTTAGTGACCTGTGTATCGGTACCCCCAGATCCATCTGTTCCTCTACCCCATTTAGACACTTATTTTCCAAACATTTCAGGTATTCAGAAATGGAACTTAAGTAGCAGACGGGTATATTTTTAAAAATCAGTAAAAGGGGAGGGGGAGATATAAACATCTTTTCAGCATTTCCTGCCCCCTATTGGGGAAAAAGGGGTGCTGCCACCCCCTCCCCCAGTGAAGGCAAACTTATCCATCCATCCCCATTGAGACAAAGACATACAACTAGACCTGCCTCCCCCCTCCACTGAGGACAAACTCAACCTTCCCCCAGCTAAGAATAAATCCTCACCCTCCATTGATCTGAAGCTTACCCCGCTAGCCCAGTGCCTTCACTGTCCTTTGTTGCTCCCTTTCTTCCATCCTCCTGTCCAGATCCTTCCCTATCCATCTCTTCTCCCCCATCCTCTCTCTCCTACTCCTCCTGCTCCTCCCATCTGACCTCAACTGATCTGTCTCTTCCACCTGGGTCAACTTATCCCACTGCCCTCTAAGCTACTTTACTTGAATACTGGACTTGGTCTGGAACCCCAGTTCTCCACCCACACGGAGAAGCAGTTCCCTTCCCCAACCATTGGATCTCCTCCAGCCACCCCCACCGGGAGGCAATTTAGACCTTCTCGCCGCCCCCCCCCCCCCCACCCCCCCCACTACTATTCACTCACCCTATATGGAGAAGGAACTGCAGCCTGTCTCTCTTCACCCCCTCCCCCACCGCCACAACAAACACAGCTGAAAATGTATCCACTGAGAAGAAAATCGCTCCTCCTCCTCCCAAAACCCCTCCTCTCTTTCCCCATCCTGTTTCTCCCCATCCTCCCCTCCCAAGATCCAGTTGTCCCCTCACCCTCTGAATATATAAAAAATTGTGTTGATCACACTACCAAAAAAAAAAGACTGATCCATCAGGCTTAAAGGTGGGATTTTATATTGAAATTAATAACCCAAACTGAAGAAAATATTTAACGCATCAGCAGCTTTCCTTCAACATTTCTGAAAAACAGGACATTAGTACTAGAGCTCCTGTATGTACCATATCTTGATGCAGGGCTTTTTATTAGGCCTCACCTCCCTACTTAACCGACTGCACAATGCTTACAGGATTTCCCTCAAAGTTAACCCTTTCCCAGATGTCTTGCTTTTGTGTCCTCTCTCAGATACACAGAAATGAAAGAGATTCAACCACCCTAAACACTCAAAACACATTACAAATTGAAGAAGTAGTGCAAAGTTTTAAATGCCAAGTTTCACTTGTCATGTAATGAACTAAAAGTGGACTGAGCTCAAAATACCAAAATAGGTATTTTTATACAATGAGCTGGTTTAAATGCACACGGTCAGTTTAGCTCCTCAAGGCCTGGAAGTACACTTAGCATGTTGTATTTTCAACTGTTTTGCTTCCACTCTCCCTGCCGACAGATATTTTGTTATTGGAACAATTTGTTCCACATTACCAATGTGCCCAATTTAGTCAGTTACTGGTAAATGTTCTTCCGTGCACCATGTACACAATAAGAAAATAAAACTTTTGACAATCTCCATAGAGCAAACATTTTAAAGGATTAAATGCTCATTTATGAAGATTTTCATGAAGGGCTGGCAGAAAACAAATGGTTTTTTTCCCAGAAAAATTTCCTGCTTTCAGAGTACTTTTCTCAATCCAACTGAACATGATTTCACTGCACTTTTATCCAACTGCACTGCCAGTCTACCATTAGAATTAATAAGGACAAGTAGTATCATCTTGGCATCCAATTCCAGAATGTTTTTACATTCATATACAACTTCCTATATACAAATTATTTTTTTTACCATCAGAATAACATGACATGTTTAGAACAGTGACAATTATAAGCAACTATGTCTAGCCATATGCAAGTAAATAAGAGTACAGGCAGACAAACAAGTCATCACATGCAACGGTCACATTTTTCCAGTGCTCTTACTGCACTTCATTACTAGAATAAATGACTATGAAGTGATTTAGTGTTACAAAATGAAGTATGCTTATCAAATTCCTGAGATGACAAAAGATTTTTTTTCTATTAAGAGCTTTCAAAATCTTTAAAATAAAGCAAAATATTTCCATCTGTTTCAGGTGACAGACATTTTGCATTTGACAAGAGTAGATTAACATTAGAATGTTATATATGCAAAATTGCAACCACAACCTTTAACCTTGAAGCCAGCCCTGTTTTAAAAGAACTTACAAGTTCACAAATAACATCTCATATGTGCCTACTACATGCATTTATTTTTCTGTTAACACAAAATGAACAGAAGGATTGTTGTGAACCAGCTGACAATCTTTTATTCATTTCCCAATTTTTTCTCCCTCTCAAAAAGGTGGCATCTCCTATTGGGGAACTGTTCCAAGATACTAATAATCCTGCAGTACTTTACCCAAGTGGAAGATGGTTGTGGTGGTTGAAGGTCAATCATCACAGCCCCAGGACATCGCTGCAGGAGTTCCTTAGGGCAGTGTCCTAGGCCCAACCATCTCCAGCTGCTTCATCAATGACCTTCCCTCCAACATAAGGTCAGAAATGGGGATGTTCGCTGATGACTGCAGTGTTCAGTGCCACTCGCAACTCCACAGATAATGAAGCAGTCCATGCCCGCATGCAACAAGACCTGGACGACATTCAGGCTTGGGCTGATAAGTGGCAGGTAACATTCGCGCCACACAAGTGCCAGGCAACAACCATCTCCAACAAGCGAGAGTCTAACCACCACCCCTTGACATTCAATGGCATTACCATCGCCGAATCCCCCACCATCAACATCCTGGGGGTCACCATTGACCAGAAACTTAACTGGACCAGCCACATAAATACTGTGGCAACAAGAACAGGTCAGAGGTTAGGTATTCTGCGGCGATTGTCTCAGCTCGACTCCCCAAAGCCTTTCCACCATCTACAAGGCACAAGTAAGAGTGTGATGGAATACTCTCCACTTGCCTGGATGAGTGCAGCTCCAACAACACTCAAGAAGCTCGACACCATACAGGACAAAGCAGCCCGCTTGATTGGCACCCCATCCACCACCTTAAACATTCACTCCCTCCACCACTGGCGTACCGTGGCTGCAGTGTGTACCATCTACAAGATGCACTGCAGCAACTCGCCAAGGCTTCTTCGGCAGCACCTCCCAAACCCGCAACCTCTTCCACCTAGAAGGACAAGGGCAGCAGGCACATGGGAACACCACCACCTCCAAGTTCCCCTCCAAGTCACACACCGTCCTGACTTGGACATATCACCGTTCCTTCACCATCGCTGGGCCAAAATCCTGGAACTCCCTCCCTAACGGCGCTGTGGGAGTACCTTCACCACACGGACTGCAGCAGTTCAAGGCGGCGGCTCACCACCACCTTCTCAAGGGCAATTAGGGATGGGCAATAAATACTGGCCTTGCCAGCGACGCCCACATCCCATAAACGAATAAAAAAAAAATTCTGCAGTTCCATGAGTTTCAAGAGCTATGCTACTGTAGGATGCATCGCACGTGGACATGATAAATACCATGGTACTATTTGAGGAGCAGGGAGTTCTTCTGCATCCTCAATCATCAAAATCAAAAACAGATTAACTGGTTACTCGCCTCACTGCTGTATGTGGGATCTTGGTGTGTGAAAAATGGCAGCCACATTGGCTTACATAACGAAAAGTCACTGCATTTGAAAGGAACTTATTGTATGTGAAGTGCTTTGAAACATTCTGAGCAACATAAACTTTCTTTTCTTGTCTACACTTTGAGTACAGTGTAATATTCTGCTTACCACAGCACAAAATAGCATATATAAGCACTGGAGAGGGTGCAATGAGTAAGAAGGTGCAAAGAGCAATGGGGCGGGGGAGAAGCAATGAGGAAAGATTAGACAACAACAACTTGTATTTATATAGCGCCTTTAACATAGTAAAACGTCCCAAGGCGCTTCACAGGAGTACTACAAGACAAAAAAGTTCAAAAGACAAGTTCCAGCTCTATAATTTGGAAAAGAGACTATAAAAGGGAATAGGAGGGTGCGACTAGGAACTTCAGTGCATCATATAAAAGAGTAAAATGGGAGAGGTGCCAACCTTGGCTCAGTGTCTGGGTTCAAGCCCCACTCGAAAATTAAGCAAATAATCCAGGCTGACACTTCAGTACTGTACTGAGGGAGTACTGCACTGTTGGAGGGGCCATCTTTCAGATGAGATGTTAAACCAAGGCCTTGTCTGCCCACTCAGGTGAACATAAAAGGTCCCATGGCACTATTTGAAGAGGAGCAGGGGAGTAATAATTATCCCTCAACCAACATCACTAAAACAGACAGGATGCGAGCCCAACTGTATTGCCATTTCTGCCAGTACAGCAGAGACCAGCTGATTCAGCACACAGCAGGGATCAAAACCTGTGATCTTCCATTCCTATAATTTTTCAGTATCGCATCATAAGAACATAAGAAATAGGAATAGGAGTAGGCCATACGGCCCCTTGAGCCTGCTCCGCCATTCAATAAGATCATGACTGATCTTCTACCTCAACTCCACTTTCCCGCCCTATCCCCATATCCCTTGATTCCCTTAGTACCCAAAAATCTATCGATCTCAATCTTGAATATGCTCACAACCCTGAGTGAAGCAATTTCTCTTGATTTCAGTCCTAAATGGCCGACCCCTTATCCTGAGACTATGACCCCTAGTGCTAGACTCTCCAGACAGGGGAAACAGCCTCTCAGCATCTACCCTGTCAAGCCCTCTAAAATGTTATACATTTCAATGAGATCACCTCTCATTCTTCTAAACTCCAGAGAATATAGGCCCATTCTACTCAATCTCTCCTCAGAGGACAGCCCTCTCATCCCAGGAATCAATCTCGGGAACCTTCGTTGCACCCCCTCTAAGGCAAGTACATCCTTCCTTAGATAAGGAGACCAAACCTGTACACAGTACTCCAGGTGTGGTCTCACCAAAGCCCTATATAATTGCAGCAAGACTTCCTTACTCTTATACTCCAACCCCCTTGCAATAAAGGCTACCGTACTATTTGCCTTCCTAATTGCTTGCTTTACCTGCATGTTAACGTTCGGTGATTCGTGTACAAGGATACCCAAATTCCTCTGAATACCAACATTTACTAGTCTTTTAAAAAATATTCTGCTTTTCCATTCTTCTTACCAAAGTGGATAATTTCACACTTCCCCACATTATACTCCATCTGCCACCTTCTTGCCCAATCACTTAACCTGTCTATATCCCTTTGCAGCCTCTTTACGTCCTCCCCACAGCTTACTATCCCACCTAGCTTTATATCGTCAGCAAACTTGGATATAATACTCATCTAAGTCATTGATATAGATTGTAATTTTTTTTTAATTTATTCGTTCATGGAATGTGGGCGTCACCGGCATTTATTGCCCATCCCTAATTGCCCTAGAGGAGGAGGTAGTGAGCCGCCTTATACAACTGAGTGGCTTGCTAGGCCATTTCAGAGGGCAGTTAAGAGTCAACCACATTGCTGTGGGTCTGGAGTCACATATAGGCCAGACCGGGTAAGGACGGCAAATTTCCTTCCCTAAAAGGACATTAGTGAACCAGATGGGTTTTTACAACAATCCGGTAGTTTCATGGTCACCATTACTGATACTAGCTTTTTATTCCAGATTTATTTATTAACTGAATTTAAATTCCCCAGCTGCCGTGGTGGGATTTGAACTCATGTCTCCGGATCATTAGTCCAAGCCTCTGGATTACTAGTCCAGTAACACAACCATTATGCTACCGCACCCAGTAAGTAGTGGAGGCCCAAGCACCAATCCTTGTGGCACTCCAATAGTTACACCCTGCCATCCCGAAAATAACCTGTTTATTCCTACTCTCTGTTTTCTGTCCGTTAACCAATTCTCAATCTGTGCTAATATATTACCCCCAATCCCATGAGCCCTAATCTTGTGCAACAACCTCTTGTGTGGCACCTTATTGAATGTTTTTTGAAAATCCAAATATACTACATCTGCTGGTTCCCCCTTATCGACCCTGCTCGTTACACCTTCAAAAACCTCGGATTTGTCAAACACGATTTCCCTTTTATTAAAACCATGTTGACTCTGTCTGATCATAGTGATTTTCCAAGTGCCCTGTTACCATGTCCGTAATAATAGATTCTAGCATTTTCCCTACTACGGATGTCAGGCTAACTAGTTCCCCGTTTTCTCTCTCCCTCCTTTCTTGAACAGCGGGGTTACATTTGCATGAGATGCATTTATACACTGAGCCATCGGGGAAGCCCTATTCTTTTCTATCCCCAATTTTGCAGTTTGAGACATACAAGGCTGATCCGCTAGGCTGTGCTGCTATACCACCCAATTCAATAACAATTTCCAAAACACTGCTTCTAAAACACAGTTCCTTTCAGATTTGCAACTTTCTGAAACCAGTATTATCAGTATAGAGATGCCTATGCAAGCTTATAGAACTTCCATGATTTAACAAAATGTTTCAGGACAATTTAATCTTCACAGCCCTTTGAAATCAATTTTTCATATGCACATACCAGAGCACAACTTGAAAACCATTCCGTTCCGTGATCCTTGGTAGTTGCCCACTGATACTAATGACAACTAACATTCGCCCTAATTGTAGGTTTGGGAATTTAGTGAGCATGCAACAATCCCACAACATGAACAACTAAATTTTGAAATGCAAATTTAACAGGATCACAGGTAGACAACGTCAGAAGCAAAGTGGAAAGCTAAAGACAACGCGAGGCTAGGTAGGTAACAAACAACATTTAGGAGTTAGATAATAACAACATACTAATGTTCTGTGAGTTAGAAAGGCAAGAGTGATGCAAGGATAAAACTCCAGATTAATATTCTATTTTATATAAACTGCAAACAGTAAAATAAAGGTTAAGTGCTATTGTCGATTTACAATCAATCAGAAGAGGAAAAAGACAGCTGTAAAAAGAAGCAAACACATTTCATAAACAATTCTACGGCCAGCAGAAATATCTGTGTTTCACATCACAAAATACAGTTTCCACACATCCCCAGGACCCTTTCCTGTTTAATTTCACATTTTAAAGCATATATTTCTCATATCAAACATTAAACTAGACTAGTTGAAAGCAACATATACAAAAATATACATTTTCACTGTTGATTACTGCAGTTCACATAAAATTTACATAGGTTACATTAAGAATGTAACAAAAAATTACTAGTGTACTGCCAAACAGCTGGTGTCTACCTTTTATTTCCTAGACAATAATGCCTTGTTAAAGCTGCCTTGAGATTTGGCACTACAGTAAATGGCAAAAACTTGGAAAAATAGCATAATGCGACAGGGTGTGTTTGAATGTCACATTGGTGATGTAAAGCCCCATCATCCAGAGTTGGTGTTCAGATACATCGACTATGGACAAGGGAAAACTCCACAGCTAGATCACACTACTCATGACCGAGATGTGCTTGATTTAAACCGAATGCAGGATCTATTCTCCAGCTTCAAAGTCTGATCAGAAATAGTTTTTAATCTTGATTATTTCCTGAAGACTATTGTTATTGTCTTTGGTTCTTTTGCAGTTCTCTCATTCAACAGGCTGATGAGTTTCCTTCAGCAACTCGATATGCCATATAAAATCTGCATCATTTCACTTTTTGCCCCATCGGAGACCACAGACCTAGAGATCAACAATTATCCCAATTATAGTACTGCTATTGGATTATGTGCAGTCTCACATTACACTGACTTCAGATAGGCTGAACATATTACACACAAAATCAAATTTATTTAGAAAATGAGATATGGTTAGACAACAAAGAATCAGAATACTAGACCAGACAACTAGCATTTTATAGAGCTCTCACCAGCAATTCCCCAGTTATTAGACCAGACTCAAGAGTGAAACAGAAAGTCCTGAATGCTGGCACAGGGACGGTTAACAGTCCAGTCTTCTTATGCCCACCTTCTCAAGTTAAATTCCTCAGGTAGGGAGTTTGACGTAGAATATGTAAGCCAATCACAGAAGCCCCGATTTTAACTCCCAGGTGGATGGGAAACCGTCCAGCCCTCCGCAGCACGATGCCCGGCAGGAAGCGTTGGCTGGTCGGCAAGCGGAAGCAGGATGCCACCACCAGGGTCCTGAATCAAGGGTCCCCAGTAGTCAGGTAAGCGGTTAGGAGTGGGTGGGGTCAGGTAGGCCTTGCGGTTCTCAAGGAAACACAAGGCCCACAAGGAAACAACATTTTTTTTTTTTTAAATAGCTTACTTTTCTGGGCCTCTTCTGGCCCTGGATCCAATTGTTGCCAGGGTAGCCTGGCGGGAAAGCCACAACAGCTTCCCCACGCAGACCTCGGGTTCAAATTGCAATCGAGCGCCGTTCCATCATCAGAGCCCAATCTGCACATTTAAAGAAGGAACCGGCTGCCTTCCAGCAGGTGTCCCGTGCGCCTGCTCTAAAGTACAGATTAAAATTGCAACCCACAGGAGGGCACTGAGATCGGAGGGGGGCAAATCTGTGCCGCCATTTTAATTGCCCACTCACCGGGCGGGCGGAGTTAAAAATCAGCCTTAGAGTCTTCAGACAGAACAATTTTCAGCATCTAGCCAGAATTATGGAATCTGCAGGCAGTCGGACTGTTTTCATTAGCTTAACTTCTTTGAATTTAGGAAAGCAAATAAACTTCAAACCTATTATCAAACAAAATACAAAAGAATAACATTTTGTAGATTGCCCACAGTCCTATTCAAATAAACTATTTAGCCATTTTTAACAAACCGCAACAAAATCAGATGAGTCCGACAGTACACAATGACCAAACTCAAACAATCCCCGATTCTGAATTAGGTAGGAAACACCAAATTTACCTAGTCACAGCCTGTTACTACATGACTACCACAGGATTTGGCATTTAAACTCAACACTTTAAACTAACTCCCCCAAAACAAAGGAAAGCAACCCCCTAACACAGTCACCTTGTTCAACAAACTACTGGCACTAATCTCACAACTTGTACAACAACGTAAAAGGAAAAAAGTGTTGATGTTATTGAGATGTGTCAATTTGTTTTGGTTATCAAATAATGACGATAACTTTGACTAATGTACATAACTCACATTAAACTGAACTGCACTGATGCAGACACTCAATTAATGATGCTGCCTTGTTATATTTCAAGAATCTTGCTTGCACTTTACTCAAGTAATTAAATATAAAACTACTTTCTTAATTAAATTGGAAAGTAATAGGTCTGTTGGCAACACTAAGGGCAATGTTCCCTGGATTAACCCTTGAAAAGTTCCATAGCCCCTTTTAACTTTCCAACAATAGAGTACCTATTAGCCATTTTGGCATAGAGTGCTCTTAAAAATACCCAAGCCTATTACAAGTGAACTGAACATAATGGTTAGAATTGTCCATTACACCCTGCAGTATTGACACTCATTTTATGAGTTGCAATTATTCATCACTGTAACAACAGTGTCTGAATCAATTTTGTGGTAATTACACACTCATTTTTAACAGTTAAATGAGCAACTACAGTATTAGGCCTAATCAAAAGACAGATGGACAATTATGCTTGGGGGAGGGATAGGGGTGGTTGGTTTTTCATTAAAACCAGAACTTAAAACCTCCACTGGCTCCTCCTCCTCTTCCATTTTGCTATGGTATTTAACTGAGCACATTTGGGTCTGTTACGCTGTGTTCAGACTGGCCCATAAAATTGAACCTTGCCAGAATGGAAGCACTTTTGGAAGCACTTAGAATTACATCATACCCACTCCCTGCAGTAATGACATTACACTAGGATTAAAAAGTTTGAAGTCTATACTTGCCAATTTTTTGGTTTACTCAGGACTTTTGATGCAATGATTTCTTGTAATTTTGCAGTTATAGAGGCATGAGTTGCTTTTTCAATTGGCAGACTGGGAGTGAGCAACTCGTCAAGGTGGGGAAGGTGTTTATTTTGCACGTCATGAAAAATAATTTCAAGTTAATGACATTAAATAAATTTGCACAATTGCATTTTAAGGGAGCTGGACATTGTTTCCCCTTAAACCTTTACTTTGATTATTTATTTTTGGCACGGTATGATTTGGCACATGCTGTAAATGACCCTCCACTCCATAAAAGTTCCATTTTTTTAAAATAAATTGTTCAATTGTTTTGAGAGTTAGAAAATATAAACATTCTAATTACTTACACCTCTGAGATAGATATACAAAGAGAGATGCAAGAGTGCCTTTTTTTTTTAAGTCAAATTTTGGAGGGAAGAGGGGTACAGGTTGAAGAGAACTCAACAGCTCTTGGGGAAAGCTGATGGGAATGAAGAGAGAGTGGATGGAGGGTTAAGGGTGAGGTGAATGACTGTGGCGTGAAAGGGAGAGAGAAAGCAGGGGTTTAGTGAGTAGTTCAGATGGAAAGAAGTAGGGGCAGCAATAAGAGTGAGCAGGGATAGCAATGGCTGTGACAGGGTGGTAGGAAGTGGAGAGTGTAGTGGGAATGTTGAGTGGTATGGAACATAATGGGAGTAAGGGCAGATGGAAAGCATGAGTGATGAGGGGGTGTGAAGGAAGCCACTGACGGCTGCAGGCCACATTGTCCCTGCAACTCCTACTGGAAATTGCAGCCTGCAACTCTTGGTGGCACATTTCCAGGTTATGCTGCACCAACCACCCGAAATGAAAGAAGAAAAAGACAGAGAGAAACCAAAGAGGGCAGAGACGGAAGCAAAAAGCACAGCCTGGGAGAGCGAAAAAGATAAGACAGCGTGACAGAAGCAGAATAGGAGATACAGAGATAACAAACAACAACTTGTATTTATATAGCGCCTTTAACGTAGTAAAACGTCCTAAGGCGCTGCACAGGAGTTTTTTTAAGACAAAAAATTTGACACCGATCCACATAAGGATAAATTAGGGCAGGTGACCAAAAGCTTGGTCAAAGAGGTAGGTTTTAAGGGGCGTCTTAAAGGAGGAAAGAGAGGTAGTGAGGCGGAGAGGTTCAGGCAGGGAATTCCAGAGCTTAGGGCCTAGGCAATAGAAGGCACGGCCACCAAAGGTTGAGCGATTATAATCAGGGATGCTCAAGAGGGTAGAATTAGAGGAGCGCAGATATCTCGGGGGGGTTGTGGGGCTGAAGGAGATTACAGAGATAGGAAGGGGCGAGACCATGGAGGGATTTGAAAACAAGGATGAGAATTTTGAAATCGAGGCGCTGCTTAACCGGGAGCCAATGTAGGTCAGCGAGCACAGGGGAGATGGGCGAATGGGACTTGGTGCGAGTTAGGACATGGTGCTACAGATGTATGTTGAAAATTAGTTGGGCAAAAACACAGCAAAATACAGCTAAGACAATGAGGTGGGGTCACATTGTGTCTTTGATGTAATGCCTTCCTGACTGGCCTGATTGTGTCTCTGCCGCGGTGTGATGGAGGGCAGTCAGAAAGATTTACTGTAGTCGTCTGACATTGTACGCTACACATTGTTCTCTGTCTATATATGCTTTGCTGATTTGTATTCCTTCACTTTACCTGACGAAGGAGCAGCGCTCCGAAAGCTCGTGATTACAAATAAAACTGTTGGACTATAACCTGGTGTTGTGCGACTTCTCATTTTTGTTGGAGATAGTCATTGCCTGGCACTTGTGTGGCGCGAATGTTACCTGCCACTTATCAGCCCAAGCCTGAACGTCGTCCAGGTCTTGTTGCATGCGGGCATGGACTGCTACATTATCTGAGGAGTTGTGAATGGCACTGAACACTGTGCAGTCATCAGCGAACATCCCCATTTCTGACCTTATGTTGGATGGAAGGTCATTGATGAAGCATCTGAAGATGGTTGGTCCTAGGACACTGCCCTGAGGAACTCCTGCAGCGATGTCCTGGGGCTGTGATGATTGACCTCCAACCACCATAACCATTTTCCTTTGTACTAGGTATGACTCCAGCCAGTGGAGTGTTTTTCCCCCGATTCCCATTGACTTCAGTTTTACTCGGGCTCCTTGATGCCACACTCGGTCAAATGCTGCCTTGATGTCAAGGGCAGTCACTCTCGTCTCACCTCTGGAATTCAGCTCCTTTGTCCATGTTTGGACCAAGGCTGTAATGAGGTCGGGAGCCTGAGTGGTCTTGGCGGAACCCAAACTGGGCATCTGTGAGCAGGTTGTTGGTGAGTAAGTGCCGCTTGATAGCACACGGACTGCAGCGGTTCAAGGCGGTAGCTCACCACCACCTTCTCCAGGGCAATTTGGGATGGGCAATAAATGCTGGCCTTGCCAGCGACACCCACATCCCATGAATGAATTAAAAAAAAACTAAAGCAAGAAAAAAATACTACTACTGTCAAATGTGTTTTAAATTGACATTAGAAAACTGTTGACTCAAATAAAATTTAGTTTAGCATTCTAGCAAACTTCAAAGTGGAAGCAGGACTGGAAGTACAACACATAGGCAGGCCCAGACTGCAAAAGTAGTGCTTTTTATTTAAAAAAAACTGCCTTTGATTTAGTCTTGAAAATACAATTTAGGATCCAATTTAAATATGATTCAGATTAGCATGCACTTATTCCCTCATGAATCTGGTTGCATCAATATAGAGTTTAACTGTTCTTTCCCTGTTCTATCCATGTGCAATAACCTTTTAACAGTAATTTGTATGTATACTTTTACTTAGGCCATTATACATAAGGATAATAAACAGGTACCATAGTTGTGAATTGTCCACTTTGAGTAGACATTTAGATTTTTTAGCCCCCATACATTCATGGGTACAAGTTGATTTCAGGGAAACCAAATTCAGCTGTTTTCAAGCCATTCTGCAGCAGAAACGGGAGCTGAAGTCATGTGGCATGTTTCTAGCCACTTGCTGCCAATGCTATTACTTGCTCCAGATGGAAACTAAGAGCTGCTGGATAAAACAGATCGGTTTCACCAACAACTCCCTTTGTTCTTGAGAGAAACAAACTTCTACAAGGCTGCAAAGACGGGACTCTGGTGGACAGCCTCAGGCTGTAGTTGCAGACAATTCTGGTGGTGACTTG
Source organism: Squalus acanthias (assembly GCA_030390025.1). Taxonomy (NCBI): domain Eukaryota; kingdom Metazoa; phylum Chordata; class Chondrichthyes; order Squaliformes; family Squalidae; genus Squalus; species Squalus acanthias. The sequence goes on along the minus strand of CM059437.1, from coordinate 43,908,834 downwards.
CATACTACTGTGCAATTAGGGGACAAGGCTGGCTCATCTGTCTTCGGTGGCAGCTGGATTATTTATACTTATAAAAGTTTGAATCTGGTAAAAACGCCCCTTAATGCAGAATTATCCCTGTTGCTCTTTTTTGTTATTTGTTCAAAGGTTGTGGGTGACATTGGCAAGGTCACATTTACTACCCACCCCTGGTTGACCTGAGGAGGGTCTTTTCCTGGAATTTCTGTAGTCCTTGTGCTGACAACACTCCCACAATAGTGTTAGGTAGGAAATTCCAGGATTTTGACCCAGCAATGATGAAGGAATCACATATGTTCAAGTCAAATGGTGTTTGAGTTGGAGGTGATGATATTTCCATGACATTGCTGCTCATCTTTCTTGGTGATAGAGGTCGCACGGCTGGGAGATGCTGTCAAAATAAGCGTAGTGAGTGGCTGAGAGTTCAGACGGGGCCTCGGTTTAACATCTAATGGATGGGGGAAGAGATGCAAAAATGTCAACTGATAAAAATGCTTCAGAAAAACATTATGGCATCGGGGGAGGGTGTAACAGGGACTCACAAGGACATATAAAATGGGATCACTGGAGGACAAATTGATAGAGTAGACTTGGTAAGTGAGTCATCACAGATTACTGAAATAGGCAGGCCTAGCACTGAAACTTGATAGTGAGCCAATGGGTATCAGAGCTGGAAGGTGGTACAATCAAGTAGTGGGTTGTCAATGAAATAAAAGACAGACATGCATTTATATAGTGCCTTTCATGACCTCAGGACATCCCAAAGTGGTTTACAGCCAATGAAGTACTTTTGAAGTGTAGTCACTGATGTACTGTAGGAAACGTGGCAGCCAATATTGCACACAGCAAGCTCCCACAAACAGCAATGACCAGATAATGTTTTTTTTTTAGTGATGTTGATTGAGGGATAAATATTGGTCAGGACACCAGGGATAACTCCCCTGCTCTTCTTCAAAATAGTGCCATGGGATCTTTTACATCCACCTGAGAGAGCAGACGGGGTTTCGGTTTAACGTCTTATCCGAAAAACGGCACCTCCGACAGTGCAGAACTCCTTCAGCACTACACTGGAGTGTCAGGCTAGATTTTTGTGCTCAAGTCTCCAGAGTGGGACGTGAACCCACAACCTTCTGATTCAGAGTGCTACCCACCGAGCCACGGCTGACACAAGTGCTGTGGAAAGGCAAGGAAAATGTGGAATGTTGACTGGATTAGGGTTGGCGAAAGTAGCAAGAACAGTAAGAAATCCCATGAAGATACTCAGGCTAATACAATATCGAACGGATACCAGGCATTATCCAATAACCTAGAAGGAAACCAGGTGATAGAAGATGGCGCAACCAGAAAACCAGACAAGACAGCTAGGACAAAGATGCAGACTGTAAGGCACAGGGAGACTGTGGTTGTAGGGAAGTTCTTGCTTAAGAAATTGGATAGCCATGGTGTTACCATAACAAGGTACATTTTCAGGGAAAAGGCCTGGGTTGTACCTAAACAAAATAGGAAAGGAAGAACAATGACACTTGCAAGGAACAGAGAGACAGCTATCAAGATAGATAATGAATATTAGGTTTTATCACAAGAGGTATAGAATATAAAAACCAACAGGCAATAATGAGCCTATATAAAATCTTAAGACCTCAGTTAGAGTACAGGTGTAGTGCTGCCTCCACACTATAAGAAGGATATTGAGGATTTAGAGAGGGTACATTGTAGATTCGCTTGGATGCTGCTTGGTATAAGGAAGTACAAATATGAAGAAAGACTTGAAAATGTATTTTTTTGCCCCATTGGAACAAAGCAGATTACGAAGTGATATAATATAAAGTGTTTAAAATTATGAAAGGATGGGACAGGGATAGATAGAAGCAGACTGCTTCTAGTTATGAGGGGCCTAGAACAAGAGGCCATAGTTACACGATTAAATGCAAGAGAACTGGAACAGAGAGCAAGCAAAACTTAACAGAGTTGAGGCTGTGGAATTCAATTTTAGGGTTAGTGGTCAAGGCAGAAACTGTGTCATCATTCAAGATTAGGTTGGACAGGTGCATGAAGGAAAGGAGGATGAGGTGATATGTGAACAGGGAGGGTAAATGTGATTTAGAACCACTTGCTCATGTGGAGATTAAACACTGACAGACTGGTTGGGCTGAATGGCATATTTCCGAGTTGTAATTTCTACGTACAGTCCCCACCACTTATACCGTCCATGCTTATCACAGGCAAATGCCACGAACCATTTGCCATAACCATTATTACAAAGGCGTTGCTTATAACACATTAAGCACGCCAGCTATTTTGAGCATATGGGAGGTGGAAGCTGTGTCATCTTAATGCTCACAAGTTGCCACCAGCCCTTTTAAATTACTTTGAATTGAGCTCTATAACAATGACACACAACACTTAGTGAGCCACAATGTATAGGAATATCTGAAAAATGATTGGCCCATAAAGATGGTAATAAATACAACTACAGTGTTACAGAACGTTCCAAAAAGAGAGCAGAGGTGGTATAATCCTATATATTCAAAAATCCATCATGGGAGGTCTCCTGACCAACATTTATTCCTCAACCAACATCATTAAAACAGATTATCTCTCTGCTGTTTGTGGGACCTTGCTGTGCGCAAATTGGCTGCCGCATGTCCTTATATTACAACAGTGACTACACTTCAAAAATACTTAATTGACTGTAAAGTGCTTTGGGGGAGCTTGAAAGGCACTATATAAATGCAAGCTCTTTCTTTCTGCAATTGTAGCATTGGCCCGGATTTTGTGGTCAGCGGCGAAGTGATGGTGCTAGCCGCTGACCTCGAAGAAAGTTATCCATCTTTGTGGCGTCGATTTCACCTTTCCCTACGTTAGTTTGATTCTTGTGCCAAATCTAGGGGATCTCCAGCGTCCAGCAACAGAGATGTCATCAAGCAGGCTAAGCAGCCAATCTCATTGAGGAATTCTGAGACAATAAACCAGGAAGTAAAATGCACTGATTATCCTTCACTTTTTATACATTTTACAGGGAGCGAAATAAAGATTGGGACATACACATGGGATTAAGGTAGAAGCTGAAATATTAAAAAAAACTTGTGAAAAAATAATTTTTATTGTAGTAAAAACCTGTGGAATTTTTATCATAATGGAAAAATTTGACATTCCGCAAATATAAAATTAGTTTTTCAGGGCCAGAAAGGTTGTTCAGCAGTAGATTTAACTTAGTACACCGTTAAAAACCCAGTTACACCTCATTCACTTAACTTTTTCGGGGTTTGTTTAACAGCGATATTACAGCATAAAAGGGGATGTTCTCGTCAGTTCAGTGATTTCGAAAGATTGCCGTCTGCGGGGACTTCAACAACAACAACAACAACAACAACGTCAACAGCGCGCCTTGTGGCACAACAGGGAATCACTGACAGCAACTTCTGGATTTCCGCGTTTAACTGAGCATGTGCGGACGCCAGAAGTTGCTGTCAGTTTCACAGAGTAATGACGGCGAACGCTGACAGTGTCGCCGTCATTACAACTGCAAAATCCGCGCCATCGTCTTCCTTTGGGATAGCTGACAACCCGAGGAGAAATTACTGAGGCATTTTTAAGAAAAAGATTGTTGATCGTTATCATGGGCACATCACTGAAAGCTTACCTAGATGTCAAACATAAGATAAACACTCTCCAAGGTATGGGGAATTCCGACTCACCCATGAGAGTGATCCAAGATACATAGAAACATAGAAACATAGAATCTAGGAGCAGGAGTAGGCCATTTGGCCCGTCGAGCCTGCTCCACCATTCAATACGATCATGGCTGATCATCCAAATCCAGTACCCTGTCCCTGCTTAATCCCCACAGTACACATATATCCCACCCTACCCCTGTAACCCCACGTATTTAATTCCCCCTAACATATCCCATCCTATCCCCATAACCCCACATATTTAATCCCCCCCTAACACTAAGGGTCAATTTATCATAGCCAAATCAACCTAACCCACACATTTTTGGACTGTGGGAGGAAACCGGAGCACCCGGAGGAAACCCACGCAGACACGGGGAGAATGTGCAAACTCCACACAGACAGTCACCCGAGGTCAGATTCGAACCCGGGTCTCTGGCGCTGTGAGGCACCAGTGCTAACCACTATGCCACCGTGTTGCTGAAATAATCAAGATGGGTTGATAAATGTCAGGGAGGCATTACATCATTGTAATGCCTCCCTGACGGATTGTATCTCTGCAGACACATTGTTCTCTGTCTCTATATACTGTGTAATCGATTTGTATTCCCTCACTGTACCTGTACCTGAAGAAGGAGCAGAGCTCCGAAAGCTCGTAATTTCAAATAAAACTGTTGGACTATAACCTGGTGTTGTGCGACTTCTCATTTTTGTCCACCCCAGTCCAACACTGGCATCTCCGCATCATGACCACTCTGTTGAATGTAAGTGCTTCAATAATAGCGCCACCATATTGCTCTCCTCCAAGTTTTAATGAATTTAACATAACTTCTGCTATACTAATGCAGGACAATAACATTTATGGATAATTTATTTTTCCATTTCATAGTTGCTACAAATCTTCTTGTGCATCACCCCTCCGAGTGTTCTTCACTTGGTGTCAGAGCTTTCAGCTATCTAGATCCTACTTTCTGGAACTCCCTTTCTAAACCTCTTGATCTTGCTTCTTCACTCCCAGTCTTTAAAAGTCTCTTCAAACATCTCTTTTCGACCTTGCTTTCAGACAATGCCTAATTCTTCAACTGCTTACTCTCCTATGCGATGTGCTTAGATTTTATTATATTAAAAACACTATGTAAATGGACACAGTTGTTGATAGTTGAAGAGTTCTTGATGCACTAAGACAATTAATACAATCTCAAAATCACAAGATAATTATGGATGAGGAAGGCCATTCGGCCCATGTTAATTCATCCATCCAGAAACACCTACAGTCCCTTCAACTGCAGTATCCAGTTGTTTTAAATAATTCCAGAGTTTTCATCTACGCTACTCTATCCAGCAATCCATTCCATGTGCTGATCACCCCTTGTGGGAAGAAGAATTTCCTGGCATTAGTCCCAAACTTGCCTTTTGCTTGTTTTCACCTTAGGCCACTTGTCCTACTCTCAATTTAAAGTAATATTCTGGATTTACCTTTTCCATACTCTTTAACTAGCTTATGTACCTCTATATGCTCACCTCTCAGATGCCCCCTTTCCCAACTAAAATATTTCCTTAGAACTCAGACCTATAACACTAGCGATCGGCCTTGTGGCTATTGTCTGTACTTATATATCTCCTTTGTGCCTCGATGGTCTGATTTGGACACAGTATTGAATGTGTAACCTGGCCAGAGGACTGCACAGTTTGATAAATAACATCTTCTCATATGTATTCTACTGTTAGAATCATAGAATGATACAGCACAGAAAAAGGCCATTTAGACCATCGTGCCTATGCCAGCTCTTTGAAAGAGCTATCCAATTAGTCCCACTCCCTTGCTCTTTCCCCATAACCCTGCAAATTTTCCCCTTCAAGTATTTACCCAACTCCCTTTTGAAAGTTATTACTGAATCTGCTTCTTTCACCCTTTCGGGCAGTGGATTCCAGATCATAACAACTCACTGCTTAAAAATTCTCTCATCTCATCTCTGGTTCTTTTAACAATTACCTTAAATCTGTGTCCTCTGGTTACCGACCCTTCTGCCACTGGAAACAGTTTCTCCTTATTTACTCTATCAAAACCCTTCATGATTTTGAACGCATCTATTAAATCTCCCCTTAACCTTCTCTGCTCCAAGAAGAACAACCCCAGCTTCCTGCGTCCCTGGTACCATTCCAGTAAATCTCCTTGGCATCCTCTCCAAGGGCTTAAAGTGTGGTGCCCAGAATTGGACACAATTCTCCAGCTGGGGCCTACTCTGTAATTTATAAAAGATTTAGCATAACCTCCTTGCTTTTGTACTCTATGTCTCTATTTATAAAGCCAAATATCCTGTATTCATTTTTTTTTTTTTAAAACAGCCTTATCGACTTGTCCTGCCACCTTCAAAGATTTTTGTACACAAACTTCCGGATCTCTCTATTCCTGCACGCCCTGTAAAATTGTACCATTTAGTTTCTTTGCCTCTCCTCATTCTTCCTTCCAAAATGTATCATAGAACATAGAACAGTACAGCACAGGCCCTTCGGCCCTCGATGTTGTGCCGAGCATTGTCCGAGACCAAGATCAAGCTATCACACTCCCTATCACTCTGGTGTGCTCCATGTGCTTATCCAATAACCGCTTGAAAGTTCCTAAAGTGTCCGACTCCACTATCACAGCAGGCAGTCCATTCCACACCCCAACCACTCTCTGAGTAAAGAATCTACCTCGGACATCCCTTCTATATCTCCCCCCATGCACCTTATAGTTATGCCCCCTTGTAACAGCTGCCTCTACCCGAGGAAATAGTCTCTGAACATCCACTCTATCTAGCCCCCTCATCATCTTATAAACCTCTATTAAGTCGCCTCTCATCCTCCTCCGCTCTAAAGAGAAAAGCCCCAACTCCCTCAATCTTTCCTCATAAGACCTCCCCCCCAAACCAGGCAGCATCCTGGTAAATCTCCTTTGCACTCTTTCCAATGCTTCCACGTCCTTCCTATAGTGAGGTGACCAGAACTGCACACAATATTCCAAATGTGGTCTCACCAAGGTCCTGTACAGTTGCAGCATAACCTCACGGTTCTTAAACTCAAACCCTCTGTTAATAAACGCCAACACACCATAGGCCTTCTTTACTGCTCTATCCACTTGAGTGGCAACCTTCAGAGATCTGTGGATATGAACCCCCAGATCCCTCTGCTCCTCCACGTTCCTCAGAACCCTGCCGTTGACCCTGTAATCCTTATTCAAATTTGCCCTACCAAAATGAATCACCTCGCACTTATCAGGGTTAAATTCCATCTGCCATTTTTCGGCCCAGCTCTGCATCCTATCAATGTCTCTTTGCAGCCTACAACAGCCCTCCACCTCATCCACTGCTCCACCAATCTTGGTGTCATCAGCAAATTTACTGATCCACCCTTCAGTCCCCTCCTCCAAGTCATTGATAAAAATCACAAACAGCAGAGGACCCAGTACCGACCCCTGTGGCACACCGCTGGTAACTGGTCTCCAGTCCGAAAATGTTCCATCCACCACCATCCTCTGCCTTCTATGAGATAGCCAGTTACTTATCCAATCGGCCAAATTTCCCTCTATCCCACAACTCCTTACTTTCTTCATGAGCCGACCATGGGGAACCTTATCAAACGCCTTACTAAAATCCATGTATACGACATCAACTGCTCTACCTTCATCTACACACTTAGTTACCTCCTCAAAGAATTCAATCAAATTTGTTAGGCAAGACTTACCCTTCACGAATCCGTGTTGACTATCCCTGATTAAGTTGCCCCTTTCCAAATGGTCATAAATCCTATCCCTCAGGACCTTTTCCATTATCTTACCAACCACCGAAGTAAGACTAACCGGCCTATAATTACCAGGGTCATTCCTATTTCCTTTCTTGAAGAGAGGAACAACATTCGCCACTCTCCAGTCCTCTGGCACCATTCCCGTGGACAGTGAGGACCCAAAGATCAAAGCCAGAGGCTCTGCAATCTCCTCCCTTGCCTCCCAAAGAATCCTAGGATATATCCCATCTGGCCCAGGGGACTTATCGACCCTCAGGTTCTTCAAAATTGCTAAAACATCTTCCCTCAGAACATCTACCACCTCCAGCCTATCCACCTTTATCACACTCTCATCCTCATGAACATGGCCCCTCTCCTCGGTGAACACTGACGAAAAGTATTCATTCATCACCTCTCCTATCTCTTCTGACTCCATGCACAAGTTCCCACTACTGTCCTTGACCGGCCCTACCCTCACCCTGGTCATTCTTTTATTTCTCACATAAGAGTAAAAGGCCTTGGGGTTTTTCTTGATCCGACCCGCCAAGGACTGCTCATGCCCCCTCCTAGCTCTCCTAAGCTCTTTTTTTAGCTCATTCCTTGCTACCTTGTACCCCTCAATCGACCCAACTGAACCTTGTTTTCTCATCCTTACATACGCTTCCTTTTTCCTCTTGACTAGACATTCAACCTCTTTTGTGAACCATGGTTCTCTCACTCGGCCATTTCCTCCCTGCCTGACAGGGACATACCTATCAAGGACACGCAGTAATTGCTCCATGAAAAAGCTCCACTTTTCGTTTGTGCCTTTCCCTGATAGTTTCTGTTCCCATCTTATACTCCCTAATTCTTGCCTAATCGCATCATAATTACCCCTCCCCCAATTATAAACCCTGCCCTGCCGTATGGCCCTATCCCTCTCCATTGCAATAGTGAAAGTTACCGAATTGTGGTCACTATCTCCAAAGTGCTCTCCCACATACAAATCAAACACTTGGCCCGGTTCATTACCCAGTACCAAATCCAACGTGGCCCCACCTCTTGTCGGCCTATCCACATATTGTGTCAGGAAACCCTCCTGCACACACTGTGCAAAAACTATCCCATCCGAACTGTTTGACCTATAAAGGTTCCAATCAATATTTGGAAAGTTGAAGTCACCCATGACAACTACTCTGTGACCTCCACACCTATTCATAATCTGCTTTGCAATTTCTTCCTCCACATCTTTATTACTATTTGGGGGCCTGTAGAAAACTCCTAACAACGTGACCGCTCCTTTCCTATTTCTAACTTCAGCCCATATTACCTCAGACGGCAGATCCCCCTCGAACTGCCTTTCTGCCGCTGTTAAACTATCCTTGATTAACAATGCTACTCCTCCACCTTTCTTACCAACTTCCCTACTCTTACTGAAACATCTATACCCCGGAACTTCCAACAACCATTCCTGTCCCTGTTCTAACCATGTCTCCGTAATGGCCACCACATCGTAGTCCCAAGTACCAATCCACGCTCCAAGTTCTCCTACCTTATTCCGGATGCTCCTTGCATTGAAGTAGACACACTTCAAGCCATCTTCCTGTCTGCCGGTACATTCCTGCGACCTTGATACCCTCCTCAGTACCTCCCTACACTCACCACTGGCTCCTGGACTACAGCCCTTTTTCCCATCCCCCTGACAAATTAGTTTAAACCCCCCCGAAGAGCCGTAGCAAATTTCCCTCCCAGGATATTGGTGCCCCTCTGGTTCAGGTGCAAACCGTCCTGTTTGTACAGGTCCCACCTTCCCCAGAATGTGCTCCAATTATCCACATAACTGAAACCCTCCCCCCTACACCATCCCTGCAGCCACGTGTTTATCTGCACTCTCTCCCTGTTCCTCAACTCGCTAGCACGTGGCACCGGCAACAAACCAGAAATTACAACATGGTTTGTACTGGCTCTCCGCTTCCAACCTAGCTTCCTAAATTCCTGTTTTAAATCCCCGTCCCTTCTCCTACCTATGTCGTTGGTACCGATGTGTACCACGACTTGTGATTGTTCCCCCTCCCCTTTGAGGATTCTGAAAACACGGTCCGAGACGTCACGGACCCTGGCACCCGGGAGGCAACATACCATCCGTGAGTCTCTTTTGCTGCCACAGAACCTCCTATCTGTCCCTCTGACTATTGAGTCCCCAATAACTATTGCTCTCCTGCTCTCCCCCCTTCCCTTCTGAGCCACAGGGACGGACCCAGCGCCGGAGATCCGGTCACCATGGCTTACCACTGGTAAGTCGTCCCCCTCAACAGTATTCAAAGCGGTATACCTGTTACTGAGGGGAACGACCACAGAGGATCCCTGCACTGACTGCTTCCTCCTAGCCCCTATCACTTCATACTTCTGTGTTAAATTTCATCTGCCATGCATGTACCCATTTTACAAGTCTGTCTATGTCCTGCTGAAGTCCATTACTATGCTCCTCACTGTTTTGAGTTTCGTATCATCTGCAAACTTTGAAATTATGCCCTGTATACCCAAGTCCAGGGCATTCATATATATCAAAAAGAGCAGTGGTACGAATACCGACCCCTGGGTGACACCACTGTACATTTTCCTCCAGTCTGAAAAATAACCATTCACCACTACTCTCTGCTTTCTGTCCCTTAGTCAATTCCGTATCCACGCTGCCATTGCCCCTTCAATTCCCATGTGCTTCTATTTTGCTAATAATAATGTGGTACTTTATCAAACACCTTTTGAAATTCCGTACACACAACATCAACTACCTTCATCAACCCTCCCAGTTACTTCAAAGAACTCAATCAAGTTAGTCAAACATGATTTGGCTTTAACAAATCCGTGCTGGATGTCATTTATTAACCCATATTTTTCCAAATTATAATTAATTTTCCAAGTGGCAATTAATTCTGTTTTAGCAATGTAGCTCAACATTCTATTGGCTTTGTTGATTGCTACTCTGCACTGGTTAGACAGAACAAACGGGAAACGGCTCAACCTCCGTCGCCTCCAGTCCAGATCCAAGGTCGTCCCATCCTCAGTCACCGAATTACAGTATGCAGACGACGCTTGCTTCTGCACACACTCTGAGGCCGAACTCTAAACCATCTTCAACACCTTCACCGAAGCTTACGAGAGCATGGGCCTTACACTAAACATCCGTAAGACAAAGGTCCTCTTAAAAACCTGCCCCCGCCACACAGTACTGCTCCCCGATTATCAAAATCCATGACGAGGCCTTGGACAACGTGGACTATTTTCCATACCTCGGGAGCCTACTGTCAACAAGGGCAGACGTCGATGACGAAGTCCAACATCGCCTTCAATGTGCCAGTGCAGCCTTCGGTCGCCTGAGAAAGAGAGTGTTTGAAGACCAGGACCTCAAACCCAGCACCAAGCTCATGGTCTACAGAGCAGTAGTGATACCCGCCCTCCTGTATGTTTCAGAGACATGGACCATGTACAGCAGGCACCTCAAAGCACTGGAGAGGTACCACCAACGCTGCCTCCGCAAGATCCTGCAAATCCATTGGCAGGATAGGCGCACCAACGTCAGTGTTCTCGCTCAGGCCAACATCCCCAGCATCGAAGCTTTGACGACGCTCGATCAGTTCCAATGGACGGGTCACATCGTCCGCATGCCCGATACGAGACTCCCAAAACAAGCGCTCTACTCGGAGCTCCGACATGGCAAGAGAGCCCCAGGTGGGCAGAGGAAACACTTCAAGGACACCCTCAAAGCCTCCTTGAAAAAGTGCAACATCCCCACCGACACTTGGGAACCCCTGGCCCAAGACCGCACAAAGTGGAGGAGAAACATCCGGGAAGGCGCCGAATACCTCGAGTCTCTTCGCCGGGAACAAGTGGAAGCCAAGCGCAAACAGCGGAAGGAGCCCCTTCAACCACCATCTGCCCCACCTGTGACAGAGACTGTAGGTCCCGCATTGGACTCATCAGTCACCTGAGAACTCATTTTTAGTGTGGAAGCAAGTCATCCTCGGTTCCGAGGGACTGCCTAAGAAGACTGGTTAGACATGTTTAGCTTCCAGTATACCAACATTCCTAGGTCTTTTTCAGCTCCCTCCTTTGCTACTTCAACATCACTCGTGGAGTATGTTTATTTTTCCTTCCTGTGTGCAGTAATTTCCACTTGCCTGCATTAAAGTTCATTGAACTGTCCAGATATTTTGTACAAATCATTTTGTAATTTCTGCACTGCCTCTTCCGATTCCACTATCCCACCTAGTTTAGTATCAGAAAAACTGACCACTTTGTATTGAGTTTGAGAGTTCGTCGTTTATGTAAATGAGAAACAGCAGTGGTCCCAACACCAAGCCCCAAAGTATCCCACTCAGTACCTCTCTTCCACCTTGACATATCTCCTCTAAAAAGTACTTACTATATTCTACCTTTGAGCCAGTTTCTTATTGATTCCCCTGCTTTACCTTGGATCTCCACAGCTTTGAGTTTGATTCAGACATTCATGTGGGACTTTTCTCAAATGCATTCAATTCTGAAGAAATGTCATGGCACATACACATTCAAATGTTTTACAGAAACTTTTACATGTTTCCATCATCTCATAGCCAGACACATACAATTAGTTTTTACTCATTTCCAGCAAGGTAGGTCGAGGGGTGATCTAATGGAGGTATTTAAAATAATGGAATTCAATAGGGTACATAAAGAGAAACTATTTCCTCTGGTGGGGTAATCCAGAACAGGAGGGCTTTTAGGAGTAAAATCAGGAATCACTTTTTCACACAAAGGGTAGTGGAAATTTGAAATTCAGTACCCCAAAAGGCTGTGGATACTGGGTAAATTGAAATTTTCAAGACGGAGATCAATATGTTTTGTTCGGTAAGGGTGTGAAGGGATACGGATCAAAGGTGTGTAAATGGAGTTGAGGTACAGAGCAGCCATGATTTAACTGAATGGTAGAACAGGCTCAAGAGGCTGAATGACCGACTTCTATGTTTCTACATGGCACATATTTAACAGCTATTAAATATTTGTTGCACAAGTACAAGGATTCAAATCAGTATTGCAAAAATATTAAAATTAATCTTCAAAAAGGCTACTTAATGATTAAAGTGTATCAGTAGATAAGGTCACCAACTATGCAACCATTCATGAATCTGCAAGAATTTTGAAATTTGATGGAGCAGCAAAAATGTTGCTTAAACATAAATCAGGGAAATATGTTGAGGTTTCATTTACAGATCTAAATTTGACTGCAGATAATTAAAAATAATGGCTCTTGAGGAAACATGTGTTTTCATCACCGGCAGATGAATCACAGAATTTTACAGCACAAAAAGAGGCCATTCGGCCCATTATGTCTCTCCCAGTTCTCTGAAAAAGCTATGCACTTAGTCCCATATCCCCTTACATTTTTCCTTTTTCAAATATTTATCCACTCTCTTTAACAGCTATAATGGGTTCTGCTTCCACCACTGTTTATTGTAAGACAGAACATCTATATACACACAACATCCATGCCTTTTTCTTTATTATAAAAAAGAAATTGCATTTATATAGCACCTTTCACAGCCTCAAGACGTCCCAAAGCTCTTTACAGCCAATGAAGTACTTTTTTCTGAAGTGCAGTCACTGTCGTCCTGTAGGAAACACAGCAGCCAATTTGCAAGGTCTCACACACAGCAATGTGATTAACGATCAGATCATATATTTTTTTGTGATATTGGTTACTGGATAAATACCGGCCAGGAAACCGGGGAGAACACCCCTGCTCTTCAGCGAGTAGTGCCATGGGATAATTACTGTCCACCTGAGGGGGCAGATGGGGCCTCGGTATAACGGCTCATCTGAATGACAGCATCTCCTGACAGTGCAGCACTCCACTGGAGTGTCAGCCTTAATTTTGTGCTTAAGTCTCTGGAGTGGGACTTGAACTCATCCTTCTGGCTCAGAGGCAAGAGTACTATCATGGTTAACACCCTTATACACTTCATAGAAGTTTAGGGCACATAAGGAGGCCATTCAGCCCATCGTGCCTGTGCCAGCCGAAAGAGAGTTATCCAGCCTAATCCCACTTTCCAGCTCTTGGTACATAGCCTTGTAGGTTATGGCACTTCAAGTGCATATCCAAGTACTTTTTAAGTGCGATGAGGGTTTCTGCCTCTACCACCCTTTCAGGCAGTGTGTTCCAGGCCCCCACCACCCTCTAGGTGAAAAAAATTCTCAACTCCCCTCTAATCCTTCTACCAATGACTTTAAATCTATGCCCCCTGGTTATTGACCTCTCTGCTAAGGGAAATTGGTCCTTCCTATCCACTCTATCTGGGCCCCTCATAATTTTATACACCTCAATTAAATCTCCCCTCAGCCTCCTCTGTTCCAAAGAAAACAACCCCAGCCATTCCAATCTTTCCTCAGCTACAATTCTCCAGTCCTGGCAACATCCTCGTAAATCTCCTCTGTACCCTCTCTAGTGCAATCACATCTTTCCTGTAATGTGGTTACCAAAACTGTACACAGTACTCTAGCTGTGGCCTAACTAGTGTTTTATACAGTTCTAGCATAACCTCCCAGCTCGCTTATATTCTATGCCTCTGCTAATATCGAAAAGTATCCCTATGCCTTCTTAACCACCTTATCTACCTGTCCTGCTACCTTCTGGGATCTGTGGACATGCACTCCAAGGTCCCTCTACACTTCTCAGTATCCTACCATTTAAATGTGTATTCCCTTGCCTTGTTAGCCCTCCCCAAATGCATTACCACACACTTCTCCAGATTGAGTTCTATTTGCCACTTTTCTGCCCACCTGACCAGTCTATTGATCTCTTCCTGCAGTCTACAGCTTTCTTCCTCACCATCAACCACACGGCCAATTTTTGTATCATCTGCAAACTTCTTAATCATGCCCCCTACACTGAAATCTAAATAATTGATATATACTACAAAAAGCAAGGGACCTAGTACTGAGCCCTGCAGAATACACTGGAAACAGCCTTCTGGTCACAAAAACGTCCGTCGACCATTAGTCTTTGCTTCCTGCCACTGAGCCAATTTTGGATCCAGCTCGTCACTTTCCCTTGGATCCCATGGGCTTTTACTTTTCTGCCCAGTCTGCCATGTGGGACCTTGTCAAAAGCCTTTCTAAAATCCATGTAGACTACATCAAATGCGCCACTCTCATCGACCCTCCTTGTTACCAATGTCCCCTCTAATTTTATTTTGGGCCACACAGCCCCTTTAACGGGCTGTGCGGCCCATGCAAAATTCCTCGCATGCGCTGTTTTTCCCTTTAAAAGACAGTGAGCCGGCTGCGCAGGACTGCCAGAGCGCTGCACGGCCACGCAACTTAAAGGGAACATTGAATTTTTTGAGGAGGTAACAAGCAATCAAGTTAGTCAGACATGACCTTCTCATAACAAATCCCTGCTGACTGTCCTTGATTAATCCGTGTCTTTCTAAATGACAATTAATACTGTCCCTCAGAATTTTTTACAATAATTTGCCCACCACTGAGGTTAGGCTGACAGACCGAGTAATTACTCGGTCTATCTCTTTCTCCCTTTTTAAACAAGAGTACAATGTTAGCAGTCTTCCAGTCCTCCGGCACAATGCCTGTAGCCAGAGAGGATTGGAAAATGATGGTCAGAGCCTCTGCTATTTCCTCCCTTGCTTCTCTTAACAGCCTGGGATACATTTCATCCGGGCCTGGCAATTTATCTACTGTCCGGTGTCCTACTTTCCCCGGTGTACTGGTCAATATTTATCGCTCAATCGACATCACTAAAACAGATTATCTGGTCATTTTCGCATTGCTGTTCGTGGGAGCTTGCTGTGCGCACATTGGCTGCTGCATTTCCTACATCACAACAGTGACTACACTTCAAAAAGTACTTAATTGGCTGTAAAGCGCTTTAAGACGATCTGAGGTCGTGAAAAGTGCTATATAAATGCAAGTCTTTCTTTCATTCAAAGATGCTGAACCCCTTAATATTTCCCCTCTCACTATATTTCACACTCCTCTTCAACTACAATGTCTGCATCGTCCCCTTCTTTTGTGAAGACAGACACAAAGGGCTGGATTTTCTCAGCCCCGAGGAGGCGGGTATGGAGGCAGGACTGCCGGTAAAGTTGCAGAAAGTGGGTGCGGATGGCAAACCCGCCTCCATGCCCTTTTGCCAGGAGGCGGGAAGATGTGCTGCTTCGGGTCCCGTCTCCTGGAGGCGGGAAAGGGATTAAATCCTTTTAACTGCCTGTTAACAGGTAGTTAACAGGCAGAAAAAAGGGTTAGTCCCATTTTACCTTTTCAGGTGAAGGCTTTGCGACCTCGGAGAACCCCACCAGGTTGGAGGAATCGAGTAGGAGGTCTGCGAGGGTCGGAGGGGTCTGAAAGTAAGATGTAGAGGTGAGTGATGGGTGCAAGTGTGGAGTGGTAAGTATGTAAGGTGAGTGTTAAGTGTTAAAAAATGTTCACTTACCTTGGTTTCTGCCTACAGCCTTCATCCGCTCTGGATTGGGAGTCCCGACATCTTCCTTGTAGATTTCACAGATTTGGATCCTCCGAACCAACAGTCATCTGAAATCTACAAAGTTGAAAGGTTTGATGAACGCAAGGGCTCATCAAACTACACAGAATGTCAGTGTTTGATAGCTTCACAGAGCTGTCAAACGCTGACATTTCTTCTTTCAAGAAGTCTTGACAGATGGGATGTCAGACGTTGACGTGCTCGGTCAGTGACTTCCCCCTAATTGGCCTGCTGAGCCCGCAGGGCGGGCTTAACAAGGTCAATCAGGGGAAAATCCCGCTGGTTGGCCAGAAGATGATGGAGGCAGGACATAGACCCGACAAGCAGCAGTCCCGCCTCCAACTCGTCTCCATTCACAAAATCCAGCCCACAGTATTCATTAAGAACTATATCCACGTCTTCCGCCTCCACACACAGGTTACCTTTTTGCTCTCTAATAGGCCCTACTTATTTCCATAAAGTGAATGCTATAGCAAGCTGTGTTGATAATGGTCAATTCCTGGCCCATGCTGTCCACCTAGCAAAGGCTCAAACCCATGTTCATCAGTTGTTGGATAACCAAGTAGTGTTCTTCTTGGGGGTGGGGGTGAGCTAAGCAAGGACGCTTTGAGGTCAAGGAGACTCCAAGATAATGTCAAGAAGCTTGGAACAAAGTCACCCCTCTGTGGTAAACTCAATTAATCCAATATTTGAACCAGGGAGGCCCACAGTACTCCAGCCAGCCTGGCTCACTAATGGAACCTGAAGGGATTGACACTTCACTTGGGGGAAGGGAGTCAGGAGTCTTCTACACAACTTCAGATAACCCTAAAAGTTAATGTCCCAACAGGTAGGGCAATCCTAGAACATTAAATAGCAGCAAACAGCTCTGGTAAGCAGTGCATTTTTCACTGGTCAGACAGTAGCTGTACCTCTACACACACTTTGGGGTTCCTAAGCCAATTTACACCTAAACTCTCTGGATTTGGGTAAGTAGATATGTCCTTAGAGAGAGAGAGAGAGAGAGAGAGAGAGAGAGAGAGAGAGAGAGAGACTTTTTTTTTGAAGTGTAGTCACTGTTGTAATCTAGGAAACGCGGCAGCCAATTTGTGCACAGCAAGCGCCCACAAACAGCAATGTGATAATGACCAGATAATCTGTTTTAGTGATGTTGATTGAGGGATAAATATTGGCCAGGACACCGGGGAAAACTCCCCTGCTCTTTTTCAAAATAGTGCCAAGGGATCTTTTACGTCCACCTGAGAGCAGACGGGGGCTCGGTTTAATGTCTCATCCAAAAGACGGCACCTCCGACAGTGCAGCACTCCCTCAGTACTGCACTGAAGTTTCAGCCTAGATTTTTGTGCTCAAGTCTCTGGAGTGGGACTTGAACCAACAACCTTCTGACTCAGAGACGAGGGTGCTATCAACTGAGCCACGGCTGACAGAGAGAAACATCTATAGTTTGATTTGGAGATTCAAACAGGATGCGTGTCCATAAGTGTCAAATACCAATGCCTTTTAAACATCGAAGGGACATGTTAAGTTTGAGAGTTCTCCTCCTATCCTGATATGAAAGTAAAGGGGAAGGGAAGGGAGTAGCTGGACAGATGAATGTTGAACTTCCTCCCCCCTCTTCTTTCTTTTACTTCCATTTTTCCTCCTGATCCTGTTGATTTTTCAAATGAAGTTGACCATTCATAGTTGTACTCATTGTATTCACATAGAGGAATATAACTATAATGGAAATATTAAAAAAAAATTGAAAACCATTAAAATTGGTTAGGGTATCCCCATTTAACTAAAGAAAAATGTGCAAAAGCAAACACCAAAACCACGGTTAAAATAAAAATTAAAGGTTTGTAAACAAAGAGTTAGAGGGCTCAATTCATTGACTTCCACATAAGATGAGCATTCCTGATCTCAGCTATGATGATCTAGGCAGGCCCTACTGTAAAGTGGCCCACCGCTACTCACTGTCTAAGTTCACAAATTTAAAATGGTCAATTGAGTGATATACTGGAGGACTTCCACCATCTTTGGAACCATAACTCAGTATGAATCGCTGACTTCAGAAGAGTGAAAAGAAAATTAAGAGATAGAAAGGTCTGTTTTTGTTTTAAAAGAGCAGTCACAATTTAGTGTTAACTCTGACGGATTTTTATTCCTATTGATAATGTTTTAAGATCTAAAATCACATGCTAGTAAAGAGACTCTGCAAAGAAAGAGCTTACATTTATATAGCGCTTTTCACATGTCTTCGACGTTCCAAAGGGCTTACTTTTGAAGTGCAGTCACTGTTGCTATGTGGACAAACATTGTGGCCAATTTGTTCATAGCAAAGTTCCACAAAGAGCAGTTAAGATAAATGACCAGTTCATCTGTTTTTAGTGGTATTGGTTGAGGGACAAATGTTGGCCAGGGCACCAAAAGAACTTCCCTTCTCCTCTTCAAATAGTGCCATGGGATTATTATGTGCGTCTATACAGGCAAACATCTCATCCACGGAGTGGGTAAAGTCCCTCTCCTGTCAATACAAAACCCGTGACCGCAATATTACATTTAAATTAAGTGGGCTTGATAAACCAAATGGTGTTTTCTTATTCCAAGCTTTCTGCTGATCACTGAAACCTTTTTTGCATTATCACTCGTAAAGCAGTAACAATGATATATATGGCAGTGACAAAACATACCATTAATAAGGTTTTTTTTTATTTCATGATACATGGGCGGTTTAATTGGTAGAGACTATAAAATATGACTGGAAGAGAGTGTAAACAATACTGGGAGTGTGGTGCAAAAACATGGAAAACATTTTAGATGCCATAAAGCATGAAAATAAAACTCACTTTTTAAATAAGGGCAACACGGTGGCATAGTGGTGAGCACTGGTGCCTCACAGCGCCAGGGACCCGGGTTCGAATTTGACCTCGGGTGACTGTCTGTGTGGAGTTTGCACATTCTCCCCATGTCTGCGTGGGTTTCCTCCGGGTGCTCCGGTTTCCTCCCACAGTCCAAAAATGTGTGGGTTAGGTTGATTTGGCTATGATAAATTGACCCTTAGTGTTAGGGGGGGATTAAATATGTGGGGTTATGGGGATAGGATGGGATATGTTAGGGGGAATTAAATACGTGGGGTTACGGGGGTAGGGTGAGATATGTGTACTGTGGGGATTAAAGCAGGGACAGGGTACTGGATTTGGATGATCAGCCATGATCGTATTGAATGGTGGAGCAGGCTCGACGGGCCGAATGGCCTACTCCTGCTCCTAGATTCTATGTTTCTATGTATGTTTCTATGTAAATACACAGGGAATAGGCATTTTGGGCAATTCTTTACAGGTTCTTGAACATGTGAGCGTCATAGTTTTTTGATAACAGATCTTGTTCTTGTTCTGAATAGCCATTTGGGGGTTTGTCTGCTGCTAGTTGCATCATTTATAACTATGCTAGGAGAGGAATTTCCTTGGCAGTTGCACGTGACAGCGGTCTAATTGGATTCTGTGCTAGTTTGTCACATCCTGGACAGGAACAGATTTATTTAATATATTACAGAAGAGTTTTCCATTAAATAAGAATTCATGGATAAAGGGGTTTAAAAGATTTATTCAAATTAATCTATGGTGCCCAATTAGGCCTGTAATGGAGAAACATTGAAATTTCCTACCATACTCGTTATCACTGTGCTGCAAAAATATGTAGACAATTAGCACAATCTACTTGTGATCTGGCATTTTCCAGCAAGAACCTTGTAACGATTGCTCCAGGTCCTTGTACCATCATAAATTCCACGCAAACTACAGTACTGCATGACAAAACCAAACAAAATAACAAGCCATCTAACATCTGCTACTGCGATTAACTCTTTTGTAGACATATATACATTTACCAAACCATAATGTCTTAAATAATTGCACTTCAACATGGCATTGAAAGCAGTATTTTGGGGAAACTTCAAAATACAATAAAACTCTTAAGACAAATATACGCTTATATAGCTGCAATAAAATTGCTATCAAACTAGTGGCAATCTAAGATTACTATCAAAAATTCACAATAAGTATTTAAAATTATTTTTTTAATAACAACAGCCTGTATATAGTTCTATAATTCAGTAGACTTGGCAAACATAATGGGCTTTATGCTTCAATTTCATGCAGCATGTTTAATTTCCAGCTAGTATATCACTTCATCAACATGAGTTTAGTGAGTACACCCCACACATGCTCTTTCTTGATCTACATATTATACATATAATGTGGCTTATCAGCTTCCTAATTAGGGAGAACGGCCTGAAGAAGTCTCTTGACTTTACAAGAAAAGGCATCAGAAATGCCACTGCCATCCACCAGCAAGCAGTGCTAGCCACGACGACATGCAAACAATCTCGGTTCTCCTTACTATTCTACACCTTCCCCCAAACACTATCTCCTGGGGACCACCCCAGCAACCAGACTACTGGAAAAATTTGATCATGCATGGATAGTGGATTGTGATATAGGACAGTGCTTGTACTGGACACAAATTGGCAATTTGATCCTTACTTCAGATTTAAAATTTCTTAATTAAGAATGTTATTGGGTCACCTGTTGAAAGACTATACAACCTGGTTGAGTGAATCATTAATTGACTCCAATTAACCATTAAATTGAAAAATGAAGTTTATGCAATAGTCTACACCAAAATCCTCTAAAACTACAGCTTACTTTTACATTAGAATATATACATTAAGACTTGATTTAAATACACAAGTGACAGTTCCTTTCCATAAAAGTTACCTTATGAATTATAAAGTGATTACTACAGTAATTTCACTGCTGTTAAAATAGCTCCAATGTCATAGTATTAAGTTATATAGACTATTCAATTTCAAGTTTGATCCCCAGATTGTGCTGAGTTAGCTAACTCAGCCAAAGCAGCAGTTGGGAGCACTATTACTGACCTCACCACCCTGGACTAGGGAAAAGAACAAATAAATCATCACGCTTCCAAATTTCCCCTATTAGACCGTGTCAAAAAGTAGCAATAAATCAACTGCTTTCTTTCTGATGGCACCACTATTAAAACTACCATTATAAAAATCAGATTCCATTAATACTATGGAAATCACTGTATAACTACTATTACATCTGACCAAAGGTTTTATATCACAAACATCAAAACCTTTAGACTACCTTATAACCCAATTGTGACTACATAATTTATGGCAAGTAAAACACCAAACATTTTTAATTTCAGTAATTTTCTTCTTTGGTCTCTTTGGCTCAAATGGAGGGCAGTCTAGCCACCAGGTGGATGGGGCAGGAGTGTGACAAGGGCCACAATCGGGCTGCCAGGGAATACAGTTTGGGTTCCACCAGGACCACTCGGCTCCAGATCTCATTACGTCCTTGGTCCAAACATTTGACAAAAGAACTGAATTCCAGAGCAAGTGTGGCTTGGTAAATCAAGGAGCCCTAGTAAAACTGAAGTCAATGGGAATAAGGGGGAAAACTGGCTGGAGTCATACCTAGCATAAAAAAGGAAGATGGTTGTGGTTGTTGGAGGCCAATCATCTCAGCCCCAGGACATCACTGCAGGGGTTCCTCAGGGCAGTGTCCTCAGCCCAACAATCTTCAGCTGCTTCATCAATGACCTTCCTTCCAACATAAGGTCAGATGTACGGATGTTCACTGATGATTGCAGTGTTCAATTCCATTTGCAACTCCTCAGATAACAAAACAGTCCGTGCCCGCATGCAGCAAGACCTGGACAACATTCAGGCTTAGAGTGCCAGGAAATGACCAACTCCAATAAGAGAAAGTCTAACCACCGCCCCTTGACATTCAATGGCATTACCTTCGTCAAATCCCCCACCATCAACATCCTGGGGGTCACCATTGACCAGAAACTTAACTGGACCAGCCACATTAAATACTGTGGTTACAAGAGCAGGTGAGAGGATGGATATTCTGAGGCGAGTGACTCACTTCCTGACTCCTCAAAGCCTTTCCACCAACTACAAGGCACAAGTCAGGAGTGTGTTGGAATACTTGCCACTTGCCTGGATGAGTGCAGTTCCAACAACACTCAAAAAGCTCAACACGATCCAGGACAAAGCAGCCCACTTGATTGGCTTCCCATCCACCACCTTAAACAGTCACTCCACCACCGGGTACCATCTACACTGCACTGCAGCAACTCACCAAAGCTTCTTCGACAGCACCTCCCAAACCCACGACCTCTACCAGCTGGAAGGACAAGAGTAGCAGGCGCATAGGAACACCACCACCTCAAATTTACCCTCCAAGTCATGGGCAATAAATGCTGGCCTTGCCAGCGACGCCCACATCCCGTGAATGAATGAATTTAAAAAAAATCCTAGCCTGCAGGAAGGACTACCAGGACATCCTTATTTTTTGGTCACATTTCTTTCTGTATCCTGACCTCTCAAAAGTCAGAATGATATAATTGTTGAAGTCCCTGTTTTTAACACAAAGCAATTCACCTCAGGCTACATTATGTTCGCAAAGTTTATGTGCAGAAATCATCCATATTTTATAAAGATGTACCATTCAGTTCTGGGCTAATTAACAACCAAACTAGTGCACACATATTTGTGCTACTGAGATTCTTTTTGAGACAAGTTCAACATCCAACTATACTGTCAAGAGCCCAGTTGCTTGCCCACAAATCATAAAACATTCAAAATTTCCTCAACCATCTACAAATGTGTGTCTTGGCTGCTTCATGCATCTTATAGTTTACTACCAGATAGTATTTTACTAAACAACATTATTCAATAGTGTGTATATTGAAAAAATCCTTAATGAAGAAAGACTTAGAATGATTAGAAATAACTGCGTGCACTAATAACCAATCTTGAGAAAATTGCTGAGCAGTACATCTTCATCACAGGAAGCTGACCTGTAAAGGTAGGATATACTGGTGAGTGGATGCATAAAGCCACGCAAATACTTTTCAATTGCTTGCCTATTTTTTCTTTACTAACCCAATTTGAACAGCTTGCAAAAGTTCATTGACTAGACTCATGAATGAAAAATTCCACTTGGACAAGGTACCAGAGAGTAATGGAAATGCCCCTAAAAATATTCCCCAGCAGGAGTTATTACTTTCAAGAGGGTGGCTTCACGGTGGAATACATTGGTGTGGTTTGTTGGTACATCATAGTGTGGCAGAGAACAAAATCACTACCATCATTTTAAACAGTTCCACTTTTCAGCAGGACAGGATAGAAAGGTAACAAACAGAGAAAAGGTTCTTCCCTGAGGACGGGGGAGGAAGAAGAGGTGGAATCTGAGTGTCAGTTAACCTCTGCCACTTCTGACAGATAGAAAGCAGCTTTAGCAGTGGCCCAATTTCTCAGTAAATTAAGCTTCAGTGGATTGACGGAGACGAGGGGGTAGGAAGGTAGGGAACAGGATTGAAAAATGAAAAAAAGGAGTGCAAGGGATGCATTGCTTTTACTGTAAATTTACACAACACTAGTGAGAGGCCATAAAAAAGCAAACCAAACACTAGGGTTTATTTCTAGAGGGATAGAATTGAAAAGTAGAAATGTTATGCTAAACTTGTACTGAACCTTGGTTAGACCACACTTGGTGTACTGTGTACAGTTCTGGTCGCCATATTATAAAAAGGATAGAGAGGCAATGGAGAGGGTGCAAAAAAGATTTACAAGGATGATACAAAAAATGCGAGAGTATACCCATCAGGAAAGGATGAACAGGCTGGGCCTCTTATCTCCTGAAGTCTTTAAAATTATGAAAGGTTTTGATAGAGTAGACAGAAAGAGTGTTTCCACTTGTGGGGAAGAGCAAAACTCGAGGCCATCAATATAAGATAGTCACCAAGAAATCAAATCGGGAATTCAGAAGAAACTTCTTTACCCAAAGAGTGGCGAGAATGTGCAACTCACTACCACAGGGAGTGGTTGAGGCGAATAGTATAGATGCATTTAAGGGGAGGCTAGATAAGCAAATGAGGGAGAAGGGAACAGAGGGTTGTACTGATAGAGTTTGATGAGGAAAGATGGGAGAAGGCTTGAGTGGAGCATAAACGGCGGCGTGGACTGGTTGAGCCGAATGGCCTGTTTCTGTGCTGTATATCCTATGTATTTTATACCTGTTCAAAAAAATAAAATTACAATCTAAATATAAAAATGACACAAAATACCCTGTATTCCCATATGGCACAAATGACCAATGTGGTGGCTGCATGATTTCACTTCATAACACAGTAAATGTTACACTGCAGAAGCATTGGAAAAGATCACTCAAAGTGAAAGTGTGTGAGAGAGCTATAGTAGTGAGTATAGAGAGAGGCACAGACTGAGAATGCAGTCACATTCACAAGACAATTGGCTTTGTTCATCCCAAACAATGATAACATTAGAGTTAATGAATATTCTTGAAAAAGGGAAGCGTATGTGATGACAGGGGGAAAAAAAAGGATAAATTAATGGTCAGCGGCATGTTTGTAATCAAATTCAATGAATATCGCCTGCCTCAGTCCATCTGCTGCTGAAACCCTAATCCATGCTGTTGTTACCTTCAGACTCGACTATTCCAATGCTCTTCTGCCCACCCTTCCATCTTCCACCCTTCATAAACTTGAGATCACTCAAAACTCTGCTGCCCGAATCCTAACTTAAAGCAACTCCCGTTCATCCATCACCCCTGTGCTCGCTGAACTACACTGGACCCCAGTCCACCAGTGCTTGTGTTTTAAAATTCTCATCCTCGTATTGTAATCCCTCCATGGCCTCGCCCTCCTTATTTCTGTAACCTCCTTCAGCCCTACAACCCTCCAAAAACTCTGCATTCTTCCAACTCTGACCTCGTGAATCCCCCGCCTCCTTCCCCCCACCATTGGCAGCCGTGCTTTCATCCGGCTAGACCCGGAGCTCTGGAATTTCCTCCCTAAACCTTGTCCTTGTACACGAAACACAGAAAGTTAACATGCAGGTACAGCAAGCAATTAGGAAGGAAGGCAAATGGTATGTTGGCCTTTATTGCAAGGGGGTCAGAGTACACGAGCAAGGAAATCTTGCTGCAATTGTACAGGGCTTTGGTGAGACCACACCTAGAGTACTGTGTACAGTTTTGGTCTCCGTACCGGAGGAAGGATATACTTGCCTTAGAGGGGGTGCAACGAAGGTTCACTAGATTGATTCCTGGGATAAGAGGGTTGTCCTATGAGGAGAGACGGAGTAGAATGGGCCTATACTCTCTGGAATTTATAAGAATGAGAGGTAATCTCATTGAAATATAAAAGAGTCTGAGAGGCCTCGACAAGGTAGATGCTGAAAGGCTGTTTCCCCTGGCTGGAGAGTCTAGATGGGGCACAGTCTCAGGATAAGGGGTTGGCCATTGAGGGCTGAGATGAGGAGAAATTTCTTCACTCAGAGGGTTGTAAATCTTTGGAATTCTCTACCCCAGAGAGCTGTGGATGGTCAGTCATTGCATACATTCACAACTGAGATCAATAGATATTTGGACTCGAAGGGAATCAAGGGATATGGGGATAGGGCGGGAAAGTGGAATTGAGTTTGAAGATCAGCCATGATCTAATTGAAATGCGGAGCAGGCTCGAAGGGCCGTATGGCCTTCTCCTGCTCCTATTTCTTATGTTATGTTGCTCTCTGTGGCCTTCGTAATATTCCCAGGTGAGGTACAGAACTAGATGGCTGATTTGTTCCCTATTGGCTTGTTTAAAAAGCACACGCCAATCATAAATTCAACAATCCAGTTCAGTCAATTTACTTTTGCCAGTTGTTTACAGACTGGAACGGTCTTACACTTGCTCTGAATTACACTGCAGTATCTTCCTCTGCCTTAATTTTCCACTGAGTCTAATGGCTTGTAAGTTAGGCCAATGAGGGTCAACAACTACATCACTAGCTATAAAGTGCAATTGACAGCGATCAAAAATTTACAAGAGGTGCTGTACACATGGGTGTGAACATATCAAAAACGCAAATCTCAGTTCTTTTAAACCTACCACAACAGCTTTTGAAATCAAAATGGTCAGTTACATAAAACAAAAGGATCATTCTTGTAAATACTTTTTAACACAAATAAATAACATGGAATAATTTATTTTTGTTAGCAATAGAATTACCAAACAATGGAACAATTAAATTCTGTTTGCCTCAACACAATGTCACCTTATCAGAAGATAGTGGATAGTAGGCAAAGCACTACTTTAGACTTGAAAATTAGAAAGTCAGAGTTGCATAGCAACACTGTGCACTATTGCACCCCACTCAGCACCCAGAGTCAGAGGAACATTAATTTGAACCCTGTTCAGTTCAGTGCCTAATCTGAGCCACAGAACAGAGGTTACAGCATCTCCATCCATAGGAAGTAAAAATAATCAGAAGGGAGAATCACACTTGCATGGAACTTCGTGCTCAATGCAGCCAATGACAGAAGGCACTGGCAGCAGCCCATGAACTAGATAACATGGGTGTTACAAATTTCAGATCTGTCCTAGATTTTCTCCCAAGTTTAGCGGCAGCAATCTCTCCCATAAACAGATCCCACATCCCCTATGTTCAGGGCATTACTTTTATTGCCCAATATTTAGTCACACGAAAGTGTGACCCAGATGGGGGGAGCGCAACAAAGAACCCCTCATGTTTGCACTGGATACTGTAATGCCCTGCATGCCCTCATGGTTGGTTTTTCTATCTTCCAGAAGGTGAACTGAAACACTCTGGTTTATTTTTCATGTATTACGAACAAAAAGAATACAGTTCTGTGAATTTCAATTTAATCCCTATTGCTCCTCGTAACATCAGAAGTAATAAATTACACAAACCTAGCCCTCAATACAAGCCAAGCTTCACTTTTGCACGTCAGCATTCGTTGAACTGACCAGCGACCACCTTTAACCTTAGGAAGAGTGTGTTCTCCCTTTGTGACCGACTCCATTCCAGGTTTCTGCTGAATGTTTTGTGTCCCAACTAGATAGAAAGCCCAAGACGTGACCTAAAGAGGAGGTACTAGAAAGGCTGGCTGAACTTAAAGTTGATAAGTCACCAGGACCAGATGGGATGCATCCTAAGATGCTGAGGGAAGTAAAGGTGGAAATTGCGGAGGTACTGGCCATAATCTTCCAATCTCCTTGGATACGAGGGTGGTGCCAGAGGACTGGAGAATTGCAAATGTTACACCCTTGTTCAAAAAAGGGTGTAAGGATAAACCCAGCAACTACAGGCCAGTCAGTTTAACCTCGGTAGTGTGGAAGCTTTTAAAAACGATAATCCGGAACAAAATTGTCACTTGGACAAGTGTGGATTAATTAAGGAAAGCCAGCATGGATTTGTTAAAGGCAAATCGTGTTTAACTAACTTGATTGAGTTTTTTGATGAGGTAACAGAGAGGGTTGATGAGGGCAATGCGGTTGATGTGGTGTACATGGACTTCCAAAAGGCATTTGATAAAGTGCCACATAATAGGCTTGCCAGCAAAGTTGAAGCCCATGAAATAAAAGGGACAGTGGCAGCATGGATACAAAATTGGCAAAGTGGCAGGAAACAGAGAGTAGTGGTGAACGGTTGTTTATTGGGCTGGAGGAAGCGACACAGTGGGGTTCCCCAGGGGTCGGTACTAGGATCACTGCAGATGACACAAAACTTGGAAGTATAGTGAACAGTGAGGAGGATAGTGATAGACTTCAAGAGGATAGAGACAGGCTGGTGGAATGGGCAGATGAAATTTAACACAGAAAAGTGTGAAGTGATACATTTTGGTAGGAAGAATGAGGAGAGGCAATATAAACTAAAGGATACAATTCTAAAGCAGGTGCATGAACAGAGACACCTGGGAGTATGTATGCACAAATCATTGAAGGTGACAGGGCAGGCTGAGAAAGCAGTTAAAAAAGCATACGGGATCCTGGGCTTCATAAATAGAGGCATAGCGTACAAAAGCAAGGAAGTCATGATAAACCTTTATAAAACACTGGTTCGGCCTCAACTGGAGTATTGTGTCCAATTCTGGGCACCGCACTTTAGGAAGGATGTGAAAGGCCTTAGCGAGGATGCAGAAAAGATTTACAAGAATAGTTCCAAGGACAAGGGACTTCAGTTACATGGATAAACTGCAGGAGCTGGGGTTGTTCTCCTGCGAGCAGAGAAGGTTGAGAGGAGATTTGACAGCGGTGTTCAAAATCATGAAGGGTCTAGACAGAGTAGATAGAGAGAAACTGTTCCCTTTGGCAGAAGGGTCGAGAACCAGAGGACACAGATTTAAGGTGATTGGCAGAAGAACCAAAGGCGACATGAGAAAAAACTTTTTTACGCAGCAAGTGGTTAGGATCTGGAATGCACTGCCTGAGAGGGTGGTGGAGGCAGATTCAATCGTGGCTTTCAAAAGGGAATTGGATAATTACCTGAAGGAAAAAAATTTGCAGGGCTACAAAGTGGGACTAGCTGAAGTGCTCTTGCAGAGAGCCGGCACGGGCTCGACGGGCCAAATGGCCTCCTTCTATGCTGTAACCATTCTATGATTCTAACCACTGGAGAGATTTCCCCGTGATCCCCATTGACTTCAGTTTTACTAGGTCTCCTTGGTGCCACTCATTAAAATGCTGCTTTGATGTCAAAGGCAATCACTCTCACCTCACCTCTGGAAATCAGCTCTTCTGTCCATGTTTGGACCAAGGTTGTAATGAAGTATGGAGCCGAGTAGAACCCAAACTGAGCATCGGTGAGTAAGTGCCGCTTGATAGCACTGTTGATAACTCCTTTCATCACTTTGCTGATGATTGGGAGGAGGCTACTAGGACGGTAAACAGCCAGGTTGGATTTATTCTGCTTTTTGTAGACAGGATATACCTGGGCAATTTTCCACTGAATGGTGGTGCAAGGGCTTGATTGATTTGTGTATAATGGTTTGGCATTTGTGTATGGGGATCTCTTTTTTAGCTTACAAGACATCTCACTTTTGTGCTTATGAAGGTTATTGTATTTTGTGTTAGGGGACTTACATTTCTGCATAATCACAGGTGATCCACTCACTGGCTTTGAAATGTAACCAGCCCAAATAGGCTGGACATCCCTGCAGTACTGGATGCATCTTTCAGAGCGGTGCTGGTAGGCAGCCATAATTATACTGGCTGCTTGTATTGCTGCGGAGAAGGAAAAGATAACACCACATACCTGTACTTACATACATGCATCTTGTTCACTGGCAACTAACCAAAGGTGAAATTTCAAGTGACTGAAAACTGGTGACATGTAACGTGGAGAAACAAGTTAAAAAAAAAGTTTAACTAAAAATTGTTGCACATTGGTTAGTTCATATTTACATAGGATATACGGCACAGAAATAGGCCATTCGGCCCAACCAGTCCATGCCAGCGTTTATGCTCCTCCCATCTTTCCTCATCTAAATCTATCAGCATAACCCTCTATTCCCTTTTCCCTCATATGCTTGTCTAGCCTCCCCTTAAATGCATCTATACTATTCGCTTCAACCACTCCCTGTGGTAGCGAGTTCCACATTCTCACCACTCTTGAGTAAAGAAGTTTC
This sequence comes from Squalus acanthias, assembly GCA_030390025.1. Classification (NCBI taxonomy): domain Eukaryota; kingdom Metazoa; phylum Chordata; class Chondrichthyes; order Squaliformes; family Squalidae; genus Squalus; species Squalus acanthias. The sequence continues at coordinate 43,879,351 of CM059437.1, read as the reverse complement.
TTCTGAATTCCCTATTGGATTTCTTGGTGACTATCTTATATTGATGGCCTCTAGTTATGCTCTTCTCCACAAGTGGAAACACTCTCTCTGTATCCACTTTATCAAAATTTCTCATAATTTTAAAGACCTCTATTAGGTCACACCTCAGCCTTCTTTTTTCAAGAGAAAAGAGACCCAGCCTGTTCATTCTTTCCCGATATGTATACCCTCGCATTTCTGGTATCATCCTTGTACACCCTCTCCAGTGCCTCTATACCCTTTTTATAATATGGCGACCAGAACTGTACGCAGTACTCCAAGTGTGGTCGAACCAAGGTTCGATACAGGTTTAGCATAACTTCCCTACTTTTCAATTCTATACCTCTAGAAATAAACCCTAGTGCTTGGTTTGCTTTTTTTATGGCCTTGCTAACCTGTGTCGCAACTTTTAGTGATTTGTGTATTTGTACTCCTAGATCCCTTTAGTTCCTCTACCTCATCTAGACTCGCACCCTCCAAGTGATGTGACCTCCATATTCTTCCTACCAAAATGTAATACCTCACATTTATCTGTGTTGAACTTCATTTGCCAATTATATGCCCATTCTACAAGTTTACTAATGTCCTCCTATAACTTGTTGCAGTCCTCCTCCGTATTGACTATCCCCCCCAATTTGGTGTCATCCGCAAATTAGAAATTGTGTTTTTGATTTCCAAGTCTAAATCATTAATGTAAATTGTGAACAGCAGTAGTCCCAGCACTGATCCTTGTGGAACACCACTACCCACCTTCTGCCACTGTGAATAGCTACCCTTTACTCCCACTCTCTGCTTTCTGTCCTGAAGCCAGCTAGCAATCCATTCTGCTACTTGTCCCCCGACTCCACATTCTCTGACCTTGTTCATCAGTCTATTATGGGGTACCTTATCGAAGTCCTTTTGAAAATCCAGATAAATTACATCTACTGCATTACCATTGTCTACTCTCTCTGTTACCTCTTCAAAAAATTCAATGCAGTTGGTCAAGCAAGACTTTCCCTTTTGAAATCCATGATGACTATTCATTATTATATTTTTGGTTTCTAGATGTTCTTCTATTTTCTCCTTTAGTCGGGATGCCATTATTTTTCCTACCACCGATGTTAAGCTGACTGGTCTATAATTCCCTGGACATGTTCTATCTCCCTTCTTAAATATCGGTATTACGTTAGCTACCCACCAGTCCTCTGGCACTATACCTTTTTCTAACGAATTATTAAATATGCGTGGTAATGCCTCTGCTATCTCTTCCCTAGATTCTTGTAAAATGCGTGGATGCAATCCATCCAGACCAGGGGTTTTATCCTCTTTATAGAGTTTGATTAATTTATTTAATATATCCCCTTTTTTTTTAAATGCACTTATCTCATTACACAATGTCATGTCCACCGGTTCTATCTCCCTGATAAATACTGAAGCAAAATAATTTAATATTTCTGTCATCTCTCTATCGTTACCTGTGGTATTATCCTGACTATCCCTTAATGGCCCTATTCCCATCCCAACCTTCCTTTATTTATTGATGTGCCTATAAAATATTTTACTATTTTGTTTTATGTTCCATTTAGCATGGCAGGACCATCTTTTTCAATTGGTGTTCTAAGCATCACTGGGATGCCTGATCAGCAGAGTTATACTGTGGATCTTGTATCAAAGCAATGCAAAAGTCCACACAGCTCCCATGTAATGCCTGTAATAAGTCAACGTGCTGCCAGAGATGAATGCCTTATAAGGAAAAATATTCTAATTATTTTAATTTATTTATTCATTCACGGGATGTGGTTGTCACTGGCAAGGCCAGCATTTATTGCCCATCCCTAGTTGCCCTTGGGCAGGTGGTGATGAGCCGCATTCTTGAACCGCTGCAGTCTGTGCGGTGAAGGTACTCCCACAGTATTGTTAAGTAGGGAGTTCCAGGATTTTGACCCAGTGACAATGAAGGAACAGCAATATATGTCCAAGTCAGGATGGTGCGCGACTTAGAGGTAATGGTGTTCCCATGCGCCTGCTGCCTTTGTCCTTCTAGGTGGTAAAGATTGTAGGTTTGAGAGGTGCTGTCGAAAAAGCCTATGCGAGTTGCTGCAGTGCATCTTGTAGATGGTGCACCGGTGGAGGAAGGAGTGAATGTCTAAGGTGGTGGATGGGGTCCGATCAAGCAGACTGCTTTGTCCTGGATGGTGTCGAGCTTCTTGAGTGTTGTTCGAGCTGCACCCATCCAGGCAAATGGAGAGTATTCCATCGCACTTCTGACTTGTGCCTTGTAGGTGATGGAATGGCTTTGGGAAGACAGAAGGTGAGTCACTCGCCGCAGAATACCCAGCCTCTGACCTGCTGGTCCAATTCAATTTCTGGTCAATGGTGACCACCCCCATCAGGATGGTGAGGTATTCGACAATGGCAATGCCATTGAATGTCAAGGGGAGTTGGTTAGATTCTCTCTTGATGGAGGTAGTCATTTCCTGGCACCTTTGTGGATCAGCCCAGGCCTGGATATTGTCCAGATCATGCTGCATACAGGCATGGACAGCTTCATTATCTGAGGAATTGCGAACACTGTGCAGTCACCAGTGAACATCTCCACTTCTGACCTTATGATGGAGGGAGGGTCATTGATGAAGCAGCTGAAGATGGTTGGGGCTAGGATATTCCCCTGAGGAACCCCTGCACCGATGTCCTGGGGCTGAGATGATTGACCTCCAACCACAACCATCTTCCTTTAAAAACATAAGAAATAGGAACAGGAGTAGGCCATTCGGCCCTTCTTGCCTGCTCCGCCATTCAATAAGATCATATCCAATCTTCTATCTCAACTCCACCTTCCCACACTATCCCCATATCCCTTAGTTCCCTTAATATCCAAAAATCTATCGATCTTTGTCTTGAATATACTCAATGACTGAGCATAGGCCCCTGGGGTAGAGAATTCCAAAGATTCACAACCCTTTGAGTGAAGAAATTTCTCCTTATCTCAGTCCTAAATGGCCGACCCTTTATTCTGAGACTGTGACCCCTAGTTCTAGACTCCTCAGCCTGGGGAAACATCCTCCCAGCATCTACCCTGTCAAGCCCCTGAAGAATTTTATACATTTCAATGAGATCACCTCTCATTCTTCTAAACTCTAGGGAATATAGGCCTTGTCTATTCAATCTCTCCTCATAGGACAATCCCCCCATCCCAGGAATCAGTCTGGTGAACCTTCGTCGCACTCTCTCGAAGGCAAGTATATCCTTCCTTGGGTAAGGAGACCAAAGCTGTACACAGTACTCCAGGTGTGGTCTCACCAAGGCCCTAGATAGCAGTAAGACTTCTTTACTCTTATACTCCAATCCCTTTGTAATAAAGGCTAACATACCATTTGCTTTCCTAATTGCTTCCTGTACCTGCACGTTAACTTTCTGTGATTCGTGACCCCAGGTCCCTCTGAATACCAACATTCCCAATCTATCACCATTTAAAAAAAATTCTGCTTTTCTATATTTCCTACCAAAATGGTTAACTTCACATTATATTCCATCTGCCATGTTCTTGTCCACTCACTTAACCTGTCTATATCCCTTTGCAGCCTCTTTGCGTTCTCCTCACAACTTACTTTTCCACCTAGCTTTGTATCGTCAGCAAACTTGGATACATTACACTCAGTCCCCTCATCTAAGACATTGATATAGATTGTAAATAGCTGAGCCCAAGCACTGATCCTTGCGGTACCCCACTAGTTACAGCCTGCCAACCCGAAAATGACCCGTTTATTCCTACTCTCTATTTTCTGTCCGTTAACCAATCCTCAATCCATGCTAATAGATTACCCCCAATCCTATGAGCCCTAATTTTGTGTAATAACCTCTTGTGTGGCACTTTATCGAATGCTTTTTGAAAATCCAAATACACTGCATCCACTGGTTCCCTCTTATCTACCCTGCTAGTTACAACCTCAAATAACAGATTCATCAATCACAATTTCCCTTTCATAAATCCGTGCTGACTCTGCCCAATCATATTATAATTTTCTAAGTGCCCTGTTACCACGTCCCTAATAAATGATTCATTTTCCCCACTACTGATGTCAGGCTAACTGGTCCATAGCTCCCTGTTTTCTCTCTCTCTCCTTTCTTGATTAGCAGGGTTATATTTGCTACCTTCCAATCCGTGGGGACCATTCTAGAATAGAGAGCATTCTGGAAAATCAAAACCACTATCTCTGCAGCCACCTCTTTTAGAACCCTAGGATGTGGTCTGCACAGTGCATCTTAAACAGAGTACATTTAAACAGAGTGTTGAACTTGGTAATTTGGAGAGAGCGGGAATTCAGAGAAGACTGGGAAGGAGGTGCTGCTTTTTGCCTCCAATACTTGGAGTGCTTTGTGTTACAGGTAAATATTTAATTTCATCTACCTAGACCTTAAACTAGATCTAGTAATTAGCTAAAAGCTAAACTGTAAGCTAAGTTAATTAAATACATAAACTTTAAATAACTAAATAATTCAAACAAGATTATAAAGGGATGGCAGTGCAGGTGGTGTGCCGCAACTGCAGCATGTGGAAGGTGGTGGAGATCATGGCGATCCCAGACGACCACGTCTGCAGTAAGTGTCTGCAACTCGAAGAACTTCAGCTCAGAGTTGTGGAGCTGGAGACCGAGGCGCAGATATTGCAGGGCATGGAGGGGGGTGGGGGGGTGGAAAAGAGAGAGTTATCTGGACACTTTGATCCAGGAGGCAGTCACACCCCTTAGGATAGGTAGTGGTACAGGTCTGGTTAGTGGTCAGGGACAGGAAGGTGTGACTGCAACTCAGGGGACCCCAGGTGCAATGCTGGAGGAGCCTCGGCCTTTGCCCTTATCTAACATATATGAGGTATTTGCTGCCTGTGTGGATGAAGGAAAAGTCTGCAGGGTGGACAAGCAAACTGACCACGGCACCGTGGTACAGGAGGCCATTCAAGTGGGGGGAGTGAAAAGGAATGTTGTAGTGATGGGGACAGTATAGTCAGGGGAATAGATGCTGTTCTCTGCAGCTGCGATCGGGAGTTCCGAAGACTGTGTTGCCTGCCTGGTGCCAGAGTTAAGGATATCTCCTCGCGGCTGGAGAAGAATTTGGAGTGGGAGGGGGAGGATCCAGCTGTCATGGTCCACGTAGGAACCAACGACATAGGTAGAACTAGGAATGAGATTCTGCTCAGAGAGTTTGAGGAGCTAGGATCCAAATTAAAAAGCAGAACCGCAAAGATAATAATCACTGTACTGTTACCTGAGCCACACGCAAATTGACATAGGGACAAGCAGATCAGAGAGTTAAATGCGTGGCTCAAAGAGTGGTGTGGGAGGAAGGGGTTTTAGATTCATGGGGCACTGGCACCAGTACTGGGGAAAGAGGGAGCTATTCCGTTAGGATAGGCTCCATTTAAAACAGGCTGGGACCAGTGTCCTGGTGAACTGAATAGATAGGGGTGTAGATAGGGCTTTAAACTAAAAAGGGGGGGGGGGGAGGGGTCAGGTATGGGGAAATTTAGAAATCTAAAGAGAAAAGTCAAGGCAATGGAGCAGTGTAGCAACTTGGGTGAAGATAAGCAGTGTGTGACAGGAAGGGACAGAGTTTAAAGGTAATTGTGCATCAGCGAATAAATTGGAAGGAAGGAAAAATTGTAATAGGTTAAAACTAAAGGCTCTTTACCTGAACACACGAAGCATTTGTAACAAGGTAGACGAATTAGTGGCACAAATAGTAATAAATGGGTATGATCAAATAGCCATTAGAGAGACATGGTTGCAAGGTGACCAGGGTTGGGAACTAAATATTCCAGGGTACTTGAAGTATCGAAAAGACAGCCAGACTAGAACAGGAGGGAGGTTTTTTTTTTGGGGGGGGGGGGGGGGGGGGGGGGCAGGGTAGCCCTGATAATTAAGGATGACATAAGGTCAGTAGTGAGAAAGGATCTTGGCTCAGAAGATCAGAAAGTAGAATCAGGGCAACACGGTGGCATAGTGGTTAGCACTGGTGCCTCACAGCGCCAGAGACCCGGGTTCGAATCTGACCTCGGGTGACTGTCTGTGTGGAGTTTGCACATTCTCCCCATGTCTGCGTGGGTTTCCTCCGGGTGCTCCGGTTTCCTCCCACAGTCCAAAAATGTGTGGGTTAGGTTGATTTGGCTATGATAAATTGACTCTTAGTGTTAGGGGGGATTAAATATGTGGGGTTATGGGGATAGGATGGGATATGTTAGGGGGAATTAAATACGTGGGGTTACGGGGGTAGGGTGGGATATGTGTACTGTGGGGATTAAAGCAGGGACAGGGTACTGGATTTGGATGATCAGCCATGATCGTATTGAATGGCGGAGCAGGCTCGACGGGCCGAATGGCCTACTCCTGCTCCTAGATTCTATGTTTCTATGTTTCTATGTATGGGTGAAGATAAGAAATAACATGGGGCAGAAAACAGTGGTGGGATTAGTTTATAGGCCTCCTAACAGTAGCTATGCCATTCGACAAAGTATTAATCAACAAATAATAGGAGTTTGTAACAAAGGTAATACAATAATCGTGGGGGACTTTAATCTGCATATAGATTGGGCAATTCAAATTGGCAAGGGTAGTCTGGAGGGAGAGTTCATGGAATGCATTCGAGACAGTTTCCTAGAACAGTACATCATGGAAGCAACCAGGGAACAGGCTATTTTAGATCGTTTTGTATAATGAGACAGGGTTAATTAGTAATCTTATAGTAAAGGATCCTCTAGGAAAGAGTGATCATAATAAATGATAGAATTTGAAAGTGACATTCTTAAGTCCGACACTAGTCTTAAACAAAGCCAATTACGTAGGTATGAGGGGAGAGTTGGCTGAGGTAGATTGGGAAATTAGATTAAAAGGTATGACAGTAGATAAGCAGTGGCAATCATTTAAAGAAACATTCCAAAATTCTCAACAGATATACATTCCATCGAGAAATAAAAACTCCACGGAAAGTGATCCATCCGTGGCTAACTAAAGAAGTTAAGGATAGTATTAGATTAAAAGAGGCTTATAATGTTGCAAAGAAGAGTAGTAAGCCTGAGAATTAGGAGAGCTTTAGAAACCACCGCCCACCCACCACAGAGCCGGCAATCAGTGTAATCACCCAAATCAGGGAAACTGAAGAAAACTTTGGCTCTTCCGCAGTAATTACGCTGTTAAATTCCCCACTAAAAGTTAGACCCAGAGGGATTAGGGGTAACTGGGGTTTTAACAGCGTATTGACTGCTAAACAAAGGTTAAGGGACTGAAAAACTAATTATAATTTTGTGCAGAGTGAAATCTGTCCATTTTAATTTTTTTTAAGTAATTCTTTTTTTAAAGTTTGTTCATCTTTATTTCAGGTTTGCCTTTTCCACGTGAGAGCCCCAATCTTTGTTTTGCTCTCTCTAGCATTTTTTTAAAAAGTTAGAATTTTAAGAGCTTACTCACTTCCTTGTTCACTGTCTGTGAGAATTCAGCATTTTGATTGGCTGCTTAAACAGCTTGTTGATGTCACAGCAGCTCGCACAAGGGGATCCCCACTAACCTCCATTGATTTGAATTGAATGTCAGAATACCCGAAGTTCTCAACACAGAGATCGTGAGATCCTTATGCGAAACGTACTTCGGGGCCAGCGGCAAACACCTCCACTTCGCCGCTGACTGCAAATTCCGGGCCTATAAGCCCCTTCCTTTAATCTAATACGATCTTTAGCTTCTCTTGTTAGCCACGGTTGAACTAATTTTCCCGTGGGGTTTTTATTCCTTAAGGGAATGTATATTCATTGCCAATTATGAATTGTTCATTAAATGTTTGCCACTGCTTATGTACCATCATATCTTTTAATCTAGTTTCCCAATCTACCTTTATCAACTCTCCCCTTATACCTAGCTAGTTTGTTTTGTTCCAAGTCAAGACCCTAGTTTCGGACTTAAATAAATCACTCTCAAACTCAATATATAATTCTATCATATTAGGATCACTTTTCCAGAGGCCCCTTACAAGGTTATTAATTAACCCTGTCTTATTGCACAATACTAGATCTGATAGGGTGGATGCTGGGAGAATGTTTCCCTTGGCTGGGGAGTCTAGAACCAGGGGCCACAGCCTCAGGATAAAGGGTAGGCCATTCAGGACTGAGATGAGAAGAAATTTCTTCACACAGAGGGTGGTAAATCTTTGGAATTCTCTACCCCAGAGGGCTGTGGAGGCTCAGTCATTGGGTATATTCAAAACAGAAGTCGATAGATTTCTGACTAGTAAGGGCATCAAGGGATATGGCGATAGGGCCGGTGAATGGAGTTGAGGCAGAAGATCAACCATGATCTCACTGAATGGCGGAGCAGACTCGAAGGGCCGAATGGCCGATTCCTGCTCCATGTTCTTATGTAAAACAGCCTGTTCTCTAGTTGGTTCCTCGACATACTGATCTAGAAAACTATCTTGATTGCATTCCATGAACTCGTCCTCCGCACCATTACTGAAAATTTGGTTTGCTCAGTCTATATGAAAATTAAAGTCCCCCATGATTACTGTATTGCCTTCTTACATACACCTCTAATTTCCTGATTTATACTGTGCCCAACACTGTTAAGGAGCCCATAAAATACTCCCACCAGTGTTTTCTGCCCCTTGTAATTGCTTAGCTCCATCCAAAATGATTCTATATCTTGATTTTTCTGAGCTAAGATTCATTCGCTCTATTGTCTTTATCCCGTCCTTTATTATCGGAGCCTCCAGCCCCCACCCCCCTCCCCCCCTTTCCAATCTGCCTATCTCTTCTAAAAGTCAAGTATCATGGAATATTTAGTTCCCAACCCTGGTCACTTTGCAACCAAGTCCCTGTAATGGCTATTAGATCAAAGCTATTTATTTCTATTTGTTTTATTAATTCATCTATTTTGTTGTGAATGCTTCATGCATTCAGATATAGTGCCTTTAGTGTTAACTTTTTTCTATTTTCCCCTGGTGTCACCTTAGTCTCTAATGCCCCATTACCTTTGTTATGCTCTCTGACCCTTCCTGACCCACTCTGCTTATTTTTACCCAAATTGCTACTCTGCTCTACAGCCTTGACATAGCTCATACTGCTTTTGAATTTACCCTTTCCTGAATCATCCTACCCCACCTTCATGCGTTTCAAGCCCTATCTACCATCCTAGTTATTCGATTCACCAGGACATTGGTCCCAGCCCGGTTTAAGTGGAGCCCGTCCCAACGGAACAGCTTCCTCTTTCCCCAGTACTGGTGCCAGTGCCACTTGAAGTGAAACTCCTGCATCCCACACCACTCTTTGAGCCACGCATTTAACCTTCTAATCTGCATGTCCCTATGCCAATTTGCGTGTGGCTCAGGTAACAATCCAGAGATTATTACCGGTGTGGTTCTGCGTTTTAATTTGGACCCTAACTCCTCAAACTCTCCCAGCAGAACCTCATTCCTAGTTCTACCGACGTCATTGGTTCCTACTTGGACCATGATAACTGGATCCTCCCACTCCAAGTTCTTCTCCAGCCGCGAGAAGACATCCTTAACCCTGGCAGGCAACACAGCCTTCGGAACTCCCGGTCGTGGCTGCAGAGAACAGTATCTATCCCCCTGACTATACTGTACCCTACCACTACAACATTCCTTTTCACTCCCCCCACTTGAATGGCCTAAGTATGACTCCAGTCAGTGGAGACTTTTCCCCTGATCCCCACTGACTTCAGTTTTACTAGGGCTCCTTTTCACCACACTCTGTCAAATGCTGCCTTGTTGTCAAGGGCAGTCACTCACTTCAGCTCTGGCATTCAGCTCTTTTGTCCATGTTTGAACCAAGGCTGTAATGGCGTCTGGAGCCGAGTGGTCCTGGTGAAATTCTAACTTAGCATCGGTGAGCAGGTGCTACTTGAAAGGACTGTCGACAACACTTTGCTGATGATTGAGTAGGCTGATGGGGCAGTAATTGACCAGATTGGATTTGTCCTGCTTTTTGTGAACAGGACATACCTGGGCAGTTTTCCACTGTCGGGTAGATGCCAGTGTTGTAGCTGTACTGGAACAGCTTAGCTAGAGGCGCGGCAAGTTCCGGAGGACAGGTCTTCAGTACTACAGCCAGAATGTTGTCGGAGTCCATAGCCTTTGCTCAGCCGTTTCTTGATATCACGTGGAGTGAATCAAATTGGCTGAAGACTGGCTTCTATGATGGTGAGCACCTCAGGAGGAGGCAAAAATGGATCATCCACTCAGCACTTCTGGCTGGAGATCGTTGCAAACACTTCAGCCTTGTCCTTTGCACTCACATGCTGGGCTCCGCCATCATGGAGGATGAGGATGTTCATGGTTCATCCCATTAGTTGTTTAATTGTCCACCACCATTCACGACTGGATGTGGCAGGACTGCAGAGCTTTGATCGGATCTGTTGGTTGCGGGATAGCTTAGCTCGGTCTATAGCATGCACGTAGTATTGTGCTGTAGCTTCACCAAGTTGGCACCTCATTTTCAGGTACACCTGTTGCTGCTCCTGGCATACTCTTCTATACTCCTCATTGAACCAGAGTTGGTCACCTAGCGTGATGGTACTGGTACAACATAAGAACATAAGAAATAAGAGCAGGGGTAGGCCATTCGGCCCCTCGAGCCTGCTCACTTTTTCAATAAGATCATGGCTGATCTGATCTTGGCCTCAACTCCACTTTTCTGCCTGTTCCCCATAACCCTTGACTCCCTTGTAGTTCAAAAAATCTATCTCAGCCTTGAATATATTCAATGACTCAGCAATATGCCGGGTCATGAGGTTACAAATTGTGGTGGAATACGATTCTGCTGATGATGAGGAGGAATTTCTTCACCCAGAGAGTGGTGAACCTATGGAATTCTCTACCACAGAAGACAGTTGAGTCCAATTCATTAAATATATTCAAGAAGGAGTTAGATATATTTCTTAAGGCTAAGGGGATCAAGGGATATGGGGAGAAAGCAGGGACAGGGTACTGAATTTGGATGATCAGCCATGATCGCATTGAATGGCGGAGCAGGCTTGAGGGGCCGAATGGCCTACTCCTGCTCCTATCTTCTATGTTTCTATGCTGCTGCTGATGCCTCTCAGCGCCTCATGGATGCCCAGTTTTGAGCTGCTTGATCTACCAATAGTCATGAACAGATGCATCTGCAACAGGTGGATTGGGGAGGACGAAGTCAAGTGTTGGTTCTCTCACCACCTGCCGTAAGCCGAGTCTGGCAGCTATGTCCTTTAGGACTCGTCCAGCTCGGACAATGCTGATACTACCGAGCCACTCGGTGGTGGACACTGAAGTGTCCCCCCCCCACCCAGAGTACATCCTGTGCCTCAGTGCTTCTTTCAAGCGGTGTTCAACATGGAGGAGTGCGGATTCATCAGATGAGGGAGGTAGGTGGTAATCAGCAGGAGGTTTCGTTGCCCACGTTTGATACCACGAGACTTCATAGGGTCGGGAGTCAATGTTGAGGACTCCCAGGGCCACTCTCTCCCGTGTGTATACCACTATGGTGCCACCTCTGGAGTGGTGATGGAGGAGTCTGGGATGTTGGCTGATAGGTACGATTCCGAGAGCATTACAAGTCTGTGGGAAAGCTCTCCCAACTTTGGCACAAGTCCCCAGATATTAGTGAGGAGGACTTTGCAGGGTGTGCCTTTTCATATCCAAATCCGATGCCTCGGTCGAAGCAGAGTGGTCCTTCCGGTTTTATTCTGATTATAACTGCTTTGTAGCGGTTTGATACAACTTGAGTGGCTTGCTAAGCCATTTCAGAGGGCAATTAAGAGTCAACTACATTGCTGTGGGTCCGGAGTCACATATAGGCCAGATCAGGTAAGGACAGCAGGTTTCCTGACTTAAAAAGGACATTTGTTGGGTTTTTACAATAGCTTCATGGTCACCATTACTGATACTAGCTTTTTATTCTAGATTAATTAATTGTTTAGTTTTTAAAAACTGAATTCAAATTCAGAAACTGCCATGGTGGGATTTGAATTCACATCTCCGGATTATTAGTCCAGGCACATAACAACTACACTACCGTACCTGTATCTTCTTAGACTGCTGGGTGGTCAGTCTCATCCCAGTTGGAAGTGGACCCACAAAACTGCTCCTAAATGAGCAACCTCAAGTGGGTAAAGTATAAAAATTGCACATATTCACCATTTACTGAAATCCTAGCAACAACACTGAGCATAAAAAGAATAGGGCTTTAAAAAATATATTCTAAGATAATAGGTGAGGTTACTTAGATGATGATGGCTTGGAATTTTCCAAAGGATCTGCCATTATATAATATTTTCACAATGTTTCTAAATACATCAGCAGACGCTCATAGGTATTCTGGGGTCTGTGGTAGTGTGGGGTTGTGTGATATTTAGCTGCTAACCTGGCCTGCCTCTTTACGGCCACTATTCAAGTAGGCAAATCATGCAATTGTAAATTCCTATGGTTAGAGGGCAACTGCAAATTTATGGCTCCAGATCAGAAGAGCCATTATAGGAATAGGAACGTAGATTCAGTCCCTTGAGCCTGTTCCGCCATTCAATTAGATCAAGGCTGATCTGTATCTTAACTCCATCTATCTGCCTTTGTTCCATAACCCTTAATATCCTTGCCTAAACTAAGTTTTGAAATTTTCAATTGACCTAGCCTCAACAGCTTTTTGGGGGAAGAGTTCCAGATTTCCACCACCCTTAGTGTGAAGAAGTGCTTTCTGACATCACCCCTGAACAGTTATGCCCCCAGAAGGTTATGCCCCAGAAGGTTATGCCCCCTTGCTCTGGACTCTCTCTCCTCCCCAACCCCACCCCCACCCCCACCATGAAGTAACTTCTCTTTTTAAAAGATTATTTCACATATGTAACAGCTTGATACTTTGAAGCATGACTTCAGGAGTGTGGCAGACTCATACTAAATACAATTCTTTCCCTGATGAATATAATTTTGGTTACCAGTGAGCCTGCTTGCAAAAAGCACTGCTAAATGAGAATTAAGTGCCGTGCTTTGGTTTGAAGTAGATGAACAGGGCTCAGCCAAGACTAGAAAGGGACAAAATATTCAGAATCAATAAACTGTGGGTTGGTAATTAATAAATTGATAGTTCATAAAAATGTGTAATGTGAAAAAATATACATCATGTTTTAAAAATCTACATAATATGGTAATTAATGAAAGGATAGTTCAAACTCTTCCTGGGATGGGGAAAGAGGAAACAGTCATCATTTTACTAGGTATATAAAACTTGAGAAAAACACATTAAAAGACCACGCCCTGGTTCAAAAGCTCAAACACATACCCTTAATGTAACCTCACTCTGCCAACTCAATTCGTAAACATTTACACTGCAGCAGGAATGACAGCTTCCTGTGCAAGTCTTTCCAAGATGAGCAGTCTCAAGCCCAGCAAACGCAGTTCTTTGGAAATAACAGTGCCTGCATAACTGACAAACGTACTGTATAAAAGGTAACCAATACTCTGCAGGAAAAGCAGTTTTACAGCACATCTGCTCTGTGAATCTTACATTAATCATATAAATTTGAGAATACTCTGGCCTTACATTTTACTTAGTTCTTCTTTCTTTCATTCAAACATATCATTGGCAAGATTTGAATTCAATGATTATCACCTCAACAGCCCATTAGTTCACGCTAATCTTCAAATCCCCACCAACTATAATTGGATATTTGAACTTTAGTTTTCCTTTACTAATGGATCAGACCCTAATCTGTATGTTGCATCTAGTTATACAAAACAGTTGTGTAATTTATGCATCATACATTATAGTTTTCAAGACATTTTTCAAAATTTCTCATTATCTTGCTTTGGATTCAGACTGCTGCAAAAGTGAAATAGTTAAAGATCGTCTATGCTACCAAACTAACCTACAACCCTGCTCGAAAAACAGGAACTGCATGTGGTACCAGCAACATACTAGCTGCTGGCTTACACTTCAATCGGATTTTTGTCACCTCTATTGTCAAATTCCTGAGAAAACAGAATAAGCAATTGAAAAGTTGGTTACCTGGGTCTCCATGGAAACTGTCCTCTTGCGTACTCCTCTGGGCAAGGTCAGCTTCAGTTGCCCAAATTTGTCCTGGTTTCCTGAGACCAACTATCGTTGCTTCCTGTATAGTAACTTGGTGCTTGTGTCTCTTTTGTGACTGTGGGGTGGGTGGACTACTACTATCAAACGACTGCTGAGAGTTTTGAGAAGGAGACCGACTTTTCTCTCTAAAAATACGATAGGTGGTGGGGCTGGGGGAAACGTGACTCGACTGACCAGAAGAAAAATCGTCCTCGCTCGAAGTTAAATTTTCATTAGAACTGCAGTCTGGAGTATAGCCTCCACCAACATCATCAGCACTACCAGGTGAATAGGACCTCCGAGGCCATGTTAGATGTTTCTCAAGATCTGTAGTGCTCTGGAGCTTTCCATATTCTCTCAAGCCACCACTGGGTTTACCATCACTATCCTGCATCATTCCACCAATATAAACACTTTCATACGGTTGGAATTCTTGCTGCCAAGGTACCTTGTCTGGTTTGCCACCATTGGCAGTGGCACGGATAAGATTATCCTTCAAGAATCTGGGATTAAGATCCATGTCGTCATACTCTGGGTCATACCCACAGCTGCTGTCTGTGGACCTACCTCTGTACACAGGCTTGCGATAATCCGCTGATCCCGCAGTGCCAGGGAAAGAGTGCAATGACCTCTTCCGTTCCATCTGCATGGCCTGACTCCCAATTGTACTGATCTTGTCAGATACCTCCTTGTCATTGACTTTCACCAACCCTTTCTCATGGTGGTACTCCACGTTGACGTACAGAGGCTTCTCCATACCTTTCCCATCCCCAGCAGAGTGGGAATTGGTTCTTTTGATCCTTTCAAAATTGGACCTCAACGCAGCTACACTTGTGCCAGCTGCGGCTTTATCCTTCCTCTCCATCTGCTCACAATCCTGGCTGAAACCTCGCCCTGTATCCCTCTCTGGCATCGCCGCTGCCCTCCTCATTGAGGATGCCCTCTGCCTGGTTGGCGAACCTTCCATCTCACTCCTGGTGTCCACCAAACCCTCCTCCCCCCCTGGGTGCCTCTTTGAATTGTCCTCTCCAGGGTGATACTTGGTTTTCTCCCCTTCCCCCTCCCCTTCTTCCCCTTCCCCGGGGGCAGGCTGCTGATGCAAGTGGTCCTGAGGCTGCTCGGTGCCCGCTTGCTCCCCCAGGACCGAGGACTTCCTGAAGCCCCATCTTTGCTTGTCATAGCTCTTCTTCTCCTTGGCCAGCAGAGTCTGCAGGTAGATCATGCGGAACCGCTCCTTGTTCACCTCCAGCTCCAGCTTCCGAATGCTGCACTTACAGCTCTCCAGCTCCTGCTCGATGTCGCCGACGCTCCTCAGCTCCATCTTGGGCGGCTCGGACTCAGGGAACTGAGCCTTCCAGGCTTCCACGAATCCCACCGGCTCCACCATTTTCATCACACGGGGGCGGCCGAACAACGGGGGCAAAGGCGACTCATCCACACACTGGAACAATGACCGGGGGGAGCTGGCGCACGGAGAGCGGAGCGGACCAGACCGGGCTGCTCTCCCCTCACTCCCGGCTCCTGCCGCCGCCGCACTGGCTGAAGGGGCTCCCGCGCGCTGACCCGCTGCCGTTACTGGCGACGGTTGGCGATGCCCGCTCGCGCCGCCGCGCCACTCCTCGCTCCCATTCTCCTCGCGCGACCAACACCACAGCGGGCGAGTGACAGCAGGAGCGGCCAATCAGCGCCGGGGGCTCTCCCGCCCCTCCTGCCCAGTTAAAAGGGAAATGCCGCGCGGCGGCGACGGTGGTTGATTGTTTTTTTTTTACCCCCTCAGTCTTTTCCCCATCTCTCCTGAAGATGCTGACTCTCGCTGGGACTCAGTTCCCCATGGGCGCAGAAAGCCTTCCAGCGGCCGTTCTTCACGTGTGAATCTGGCCGGCTCTTCAACCATCGGCATCACAAGTCAACTCCACTTGTGTGCTTTTTGCCGTAAAAAAAAGACTTGCGTTTCTACAGCGCCTTTCACGACCACAGGACGTCCCAAAGTGATTTACAGCCAATGAAGTACTTTTGAAGTGTAGTCACTGTTGTAATGTGGGAAACGCAGCAGCCAATTTGCACACAGCAAGCTCCCACAAACAGCACTGAGACAAATGACCAGATAGTCTGTTTTAGTGGTGTTTGATCTGGGATAAATATTGGTCAGGACACCAGTAAGAACTCCCCTACTCTTCAAATAGTGCCATGGAATCTTTTGCATCCACCTGAGAGAGCAGACGGAGCCTCAGTTTAACGTGTCATTGACAGTGCAGCACTCCCTCAGTACTGCACTGGGAGTGTTAGGCTACATTGGGCCAGAAATTCGGCTGTTGTCGGGTGAGTACGTGCTGTGTACTCACCCGTAAGGCCATCTGAAGTGCCGGTTTCCTGCATGCACTGCGCGTGCGCGGGAAACCGGAACTTCCGTTCTCCTGAAGGGAGGGGTTCAGAAGTCGAACGCGGGAGAGACTGCGCGCACGCAGCGAACTTCGATTTTTTTTTCAGGTTTCTCTGGGAAGGTAAGTATGAAGAAGCTGCGCTTTTAAAAAGGAGGCGCAAGGCCTGTTTTTAACAAGGTAAGTGGTTAATTAATTACAATTTAAAAAAAATTTCAACAGATTTATCTTTATTAGATACTTTAAAGAAAGGTCAGTTTATTTTTAGCACCGTTACAAAGTATAATTAATTTTTTCAAAAATTAAAATTTTTGTTTGAAGTAGTTAATTTATTTAACTTATAGTTATTTTAAAAATGTGATAGTTTTTTTTAAATTTATTTGAAGTTTAAGTGTGGTTTTGGGGCCGATCTCTGTTCAGAGATTTGACAGGTCTTCCTGTCAAATCTATGAATGAAAATGCCCTGCTAGGATTGGCTCTCCATGGCCCACGTGATCCCAGGGGACGCTTCGAACTAACTGCGCCCCTGGGATACACAAGCACTGCGCGCCGGCAGCTGGAGGAGGCCCAGGACCCGAAGTCCTCGTGGGCCCAAAGCACAACTGCAGGCACGGTAGGCAAGTACGCGCGCGATGCTTGCACCCGCAGGAAGCCTGAAAGCTAAATTTCTGGCCCATTATATGCTCAAGTCTCTGGAGTGGAGTTGAACCCACAATTTTCTGACTCCGAGTCGAGAGTGCTACCAACTGTGCCAAGGTCGACACCCATAAATACTTTTTTAATGATATTTGGAATTTTGGAGTAAACATTTTTTTGTCCAAAGTTGTGGCAACGTATTGAATACCAAAATCGTTGGAATTACAAGATCCATTTTACTGCCTATGTTTGTTAAAGTTTGAAGATGTAACTTCTCCAAGAATGGTTTCTGATGTCAGGGTTGTGACAATGGTCGACGTTTCAGTAATGGTTCTGTGAGGGATTACGCTGCTCGCTAAGGTGCTGGGCTGCTCAGAACTCCCAGGTCACTGAAAGCATTTTAAAGGGAGCTGGATGAGATTCTGAGTGTGCCAAAATAACTGCACATAGAAGGTAGGGGTATTGGGGAATGTGTCTCCCAGACAACGTGGTCTCCTGGAGCTTGTTTGATCATTTTCAGGGGTCGGAGAGGAAATTCCTAGCCTTTTTTCCAAAATTGACCTAAGGTTATTTTTGTCTGTCTTTTTGCCTCTCCCAGGAGATTGCTGGTGGGTGGAGGAGGAAAGGGTTGGCCACAGATTGTGGTAACAATGTGCAGAAGTTACACTATCACAGTATAGGACAGGCTCGATGGACCAGCTGGTCTTTACCTGTCCCGCTCTTTTGTAAGAGGCCATCGCTGGGTTCACCGCCCCCCCCAGTCTGTACTCAGCTAATTGGTCTCATCTGGGCAGCACTAAAGGCTGCAATTGCTCTCAGCAGCTGGGCTAGGAAGAGGGCATAAACTGCCAATGTTCAACCGTTCAACGCGTGCTGTTGGTCAAAGGCAGGATCACGCTCAGCAGTAACAGTCACTTAATGGTCAAATAGCCTGCCAACACTCACTGTCCAGGCTCACACACACAGGACCCCCCAGTTGTGTGAGGACATAAGGCAACTACAACTAGACCACAGCAAAAATCAGAGCCTTCAAGAGAGAAGGAGAGGAAACTGGGAAAAATGACCTTACAAAAAAGGGAAAATGTTTTCTTGTGATTTAATACTGCAGCTTTCAGTGAGTTTAACAGGAATCAGCAGGTCTCCTGGGACTCGAGCATGCTGCTTTGCTGTACGGTGCGCCATCTAGTGGCACAGTTACAAACTGGGGAAACTTGAATCTCAGACTTTTTACTGCAATACCTTCTAAGTACAATGTTTTCCATTGAAAAGAAATAAAATGCACACTGTTTAATAATCCTTGTTTCAGATCTCCATCAAGTGAGTTCTGTATCAGTAGTTCCACCCTTTCAGCTTCTCATTGGGGACATTCGACACAGAAAGAGCCAACTTATAAACTGGGTGGGGCAAAGAGGCTGGTACAATAACTTCCAGAAGAATGCAACAATGTTTTCTGACTCAAACTGGGTTCTGAAGGAACTCAGCCCTGAAACCTTATCCTGTCGCTCCCTTTAAACTGCTGAGGGACCTGCTGTGTGGTGCGATTTCAGCATTTGGCAATATTTACTTCAGATTTCTAGATATGTTCTTCAAGGGAGAACCAGACCAAATACAATAAGTTGAGAGGGGAAGTGAAAATGAAAGTAGGATTGGCAAAGAGAGACTATGAGAGTAGAATGGCGGTTAACATAAAAGGGAACCCAAAAATCTTCTACCGGCATGTAAACAGTAAGCGGGTAGTAAGAGGCGGGGTGGGGCCAATTAGAGACAAAGAAGGTGTTATGTGCTTAGAGGCTTAGGGCAAGGCTAGAATACTCAATGAGTACTTGTTTACTAAGGAGGTGGATGCTGACAAAATATCGGTAGAAGTGGAAAAGGTAGAAGCAATGGAAGGGGTGAAAATTGATAGACAGGATGTACTAGAAAGGCTTGGTATGCTTAGAGTGCACAAGTCGCCTGGTCCAGGTGGCTTGCATCCCAGGTTGCTAAGGGAATTGGGGGAGGAGATAGCGGAAGGGCTTGCCATAATTTTCCAATCTTCCCTAGATGCGGGAGAGGTGCCTGAGGATTGGAAAGTGGCAAATGTGACACCATTGTTCAAGAAAGGGTGTAAGGATAATCCTAGTAACTACAGGCCGGTCAGTTTAACATCAGTGGTGGGTAAAGTTTTAGAAACAATAATCAAGGAAAAAATTAACTGGCACTTGGAGAGGTTTAATTAAGGAGAGCCAACACGGATTTGTAAAAGGCAGATCGTGTTTGACGAATCTAATTGAATTTTTTGATGAAGTAACAAAGAGGATTGATGTAGGGAATGCAATGGATGTTGTCTATATGGATTTTCGGAAGGCGTTTAACAAAGTACCACATAGAAGGCTGGTTAACAAAATTGAGGCTCATGGAATAGATGGGTCAGTGGCAGCTTGGGTAAGGAATTGGCTTAAGGACAGAAAACAGCGAGTTGTGGTAAATGGCTGTTTTTCAGACTGGAGGATGGTAGACAGTGGTGTTCCCCAAGGGTCAGTGCTGGGGCCACTGCTTTTTTTGATATATATAAATGACCTGGATATTGGAATACAGTAGAATTTCTAAATTTGCCGATGACACCAAACTTGGGGTGTGGCAAACAGTGATGATGATACCAATCGACTGCAACAGGACATAGAAAGGCTAGCAGAATGGGCAGACAAGTGGCAGATGGAATTTAATACAGAGAAGTGTGAGGTCATGCATTTTGGCAGAAGGAACTGGGAGAGGCAATATACACTTAATGGCACAGTTTTAAAGAGTGTGCAGGGACAGAGGGACCTGGGAGTTAATGTGCATAGGTCCCTGAAGGTGGCAGGACATATTGAGAGAGTGGTTAACAAAGCATATGGGATCTTGGGCTTCATAAATAGAGGTATTGGGCCAGAAATTCGGGTCGGAGGCTTCCCGCCGGTGCAAGCCCCCAACCTGCACTTACCTAGCGTGCCTGCCGTTGTGCTGTGGGCCCGCGTGGGATTCCGATCCTGGGCCTCCTCCAGCTGCCGGTGTGCAGTGCTCGCCTATCCCAGGGGCACAGTGAGTTCGAAGCGTCCCCTGGGATCACGTGGGCCATGGAGAGCCAATCAGAGCAGGGAATCTCTATTCATAGATTTGACAGGAAGACCTGTCAAATCTATGAATAGAGATCGGCCCCAAAACCTATGAATAGAGATCGGCCCCAAAACCTAACTAAAACTTCAAATAATTTTTTTTAAAACATCACATTTTTAAAATAACTATAAATTACATAAATTAACTATTTTAAACAAAAATTTAAATTTTTGAAAAAATTAATTACAGTTTTTAACGGGGCTAAAAATAAACTTACCTTTCTTTAAAGTATTTAAAAAAGATAAACCTGTGGAAAAAATGTTTAAATTTTACTTAATTCACCACTTACCTTGTTAAAAGCAGGCCTTGCGCCTCCTTTTTCCCCGCGCAGCTGCTAGGGACTTACCCTCACAGAGAAACCTGAAAAAAAAGCGGAAGTTCAATGCGTACACACACGCGTTTGACCTCCGAACCCCTTCCTTCAAGGGAACGGAAGTTCCGGTTTCCAGCGCATGCACAGTGCATGCGCGAAACTGGCACTTTCGTTGGGTCTACGGGTGAGTACACAGCGCGTACTCACCCATGGAGACCCGAATTTCTGGCCCATTGAGTACAAAAGTAGAGAAGTTATGCTGAACTTTTATAAAGCGCTGGTTCGGCCACAACTGGAGTATTGCTTCCAGTTCTGGTCACCACACTTTAGAAGGATGTGAAGGCCCTTGAGAGGGTGCAGAAGAGATTTACCAGAATGGTTCTGGGGATGGGGGATCTTAGCTACAAGGACAGGTTGGAGAAGCTGGATTTATTTTCATTAGAGCAAAGGAGGTTGAGGGGTGATTTGATAGAGGTGTACAAGATTATGACGGGTTTGGATAGGCTAGACAAGGAAAAGCTGTTCCCACTAGTTGATGGTACAAGGACTAGAGGACACAGATTTAAGGTTTTGGGCAAGAGATACAGGGGGGATGTGAGGAAAACCTTTTTTACGCAGCAAGTGGTGATGACCTGGAATTCGCTGCCGACGTAAGTGGTGGAAGCGGAGACACTCAATGTTTTCAAGGGGAGACTGGATAGGCACTTGAGGGCTACGGGGATAGAGCGGGGGAATGGGACTGACTGGATTGCTCTACAGAGAGCCGGCACGGACTCGATGGGCCGAATGGCCTCCTTCTGTGCCGTTATGACTATGGGAGAAAAATTTGGTTGGTTAGCGCCTCCCGTTATAATGAGAGCCATATCGCCACCAGGAACGTAATTGAGCAGACGATCGGCGTGCTCAAGCAACGGTTCCGCTGTCTGGACTACTCAGGAGGAGCCTCCCTCTTCATAGTTGTGTGCTGCATGCTTCACAACCTGGCAATCCTGAGGACCCAGCCAATGCCACCAGGGTTTGGTGCACCACCGGAGGGGGAGGAGGATGATCAGCAACAGCACCAACATGGGAGGGAGGCGCACAATGTTGCCACTGCAAGGGCCGTCCGTCAACGGCTGATAACAAGCCCCTTCTAGGCCCCTACTCAGAAGATGGCTTCTGTCATGGAGAACAACATCATGGAAAGCAACCCGCAACCCCTATTGCCGGCCAAAGCTGGAATGATTCCAAAGGCCAAAAATGTAAATTTAGAATACAACAACTTTTTTCTTTAACAAACTCTGTGTGTGTCATTTATTCAGGACAAACAATTAGAAACAAACACAACAAATCATGAATTAACAGAACTGGTTCTCACAAGCTGGAGATAAACGCCAAAAGAGTAAACAAATGTAATCACACGGAACTCGACCTTTACTACAAACATTCTCACCATTTATTTAGACCTACTGTTTGCCCTTCGAGGGTGATCTCCATCCCCTGCGCACTTCCCCCCCTTCCCACCCCATTGCTCCTCCGTAATGGGGCCCCAGTGGCTGCAGCAAGGCTGGTGGAAGGCTGCTGAATGTCAGATGCAGAGACTACAGATGCCCTTGAAGGACGCCCTTGACCAGCTCTGGGCCTGGAGGCCCCGGCTGCAGACTGCACCAACTCTGCATGGGCGGCAGCAGTCTGGGCTGGCTGTGTTGCAGGAGGTGGCAAATGCAATGGGGAAGTGACAGTGGTGGGAGCAGGAATGCTGTCATCCTGAGAGAGGACAGCACCTTCCTGCTCAACCGACACACTGGCACTCCCACGGGGCAGTACCTCAGTATCCAGAGCAATCTGCTGGAGCACAGATTGCTGGCCTGCTGCAGCACCGTGACAGCCCCAGGACAATGTGGCCGACTCAGCGACGATGGCAGCAGTCAGTGCTTGCGTGACATCAATCTGAGACTGCATGAGAGCAGTCTGAGACTGGATGGCAGCAACCAGTGACTGAATTGCAGCACTAAGCCGTTGCGTTGCGTCGGCCTGTGCTGCAGCAGACTGCTCCACACTCCTTGCCTTCCATCAATGCTTTCGGGCACCCTTGCCATTGCACCCATGAGCTCAGTGTGCATGCTCAAGGCCTGGCTATTCATTTCCAGTGCAGCAGGACTCGCTTGCCTACTCGCTATCCGGGGAGATGGCCCCCGAGCTTCCCTAACCCCATGGCGTTTCTGCAGCCCACTGGGTCCCGGAGCTTCATCCTCATCAGACCCTTCCCCCCTGCTCCCCTCCAGGGAAGGCGTGGTCCCAGTGTGGGCATGGGCTCCCTCGGGAGACGCAGGCACTGAGGCTCCGGCTTCCTCTTCCTCCTCGCCTGGGGAGTCGCTGCCACTGGTTGGTTGAGGGACAGGCTGCTCAGCTGGTGGTTCACTATCTGAAAGCAGGGAGGTACAAGAGTGGCTTTAGCATCAGGACGGGGGCAGTAAGGGAGCAAGGACTGGAGACATTTAGTAAGTTGGATTGAAAGTGTAAAAGGCTGGTGTTATGAGGGGCAAGTGGAATGAGAGAGGAGAGAAAGCTGATGAACATATCATTGCTGTCCCCAAGGGGGTCGACCTCTCCAGCGGCCACGGCACCTATCACCTGGCTGGCAATGATCCTGTGCATGCGCGCCTCCAAATCGCTGAGGGTCTGCAGCTCAGCCGGTCCTCCTCCCGTGCGTTGCTGCTGGCGCCTGTTATGAGATAGCTTGGCCTGCAAGAAAAGGATGGCGTCTGAGTGAATGTGCAGTCATGTGCTTGCCTGATGTGCCTCTCATAGTTGAATAGCCCTTAATGTATGCAAGGTGTGGAATGTGCGTGTGTTTTTTATGAGATGGCCATAGGTCTTGGATGAGTGTTGGGCATTTGGGGTTTTTAAACCCTCTGGGCACAGAGTGAAGTTGAGATGGAGGGATGTAGAGGTATTGAAAAGCAGCCACTCACCCTGATCACCCAAGTGAGGTCGTTGAACTTCTTCCGACATTGGGTATGGGTCCTGGGCACCAGGTTCCTGGAGGAGATGTGCTGAGCCACCTCCCTCCAGACTCTTCTGTATTTGCATGGCAATGGCCTCCTGCCACTCTGTGGGTAGAGTACTGCCCTTCGCCGCTCCACAGCGCCAACCAGAGCCACCAAGGCCCAGTCGCTGAAGCGCTGAGCTCTTTCTCTGGGCCTCTCCATTGTTGGTTCCAGCAGAATTGATGTACAGGTCTGTCCAGGCCGAGATTCAAGGCTGCAATGAGCAGTGTGTGGCTGGAGAGCAACATCGACCCTCCCCTTTAAGAACTGGCCGGCGCCAGTGTGTCTGTGTTCCATTGCTGACTGACATCACCTGAGCTTTGCCAGCGCTCTGAGGTAGTGCCTCGCTCCTCGGCCTTTGCGCCTTAAGACAGGTGTGTAGCGCCTGATTTAGCGCTCAAATCACCTCCAGGGGCGATAGAGGCCAAGTTTGCAGTCGGAGGCGATAATTAGCGCCAGGTGCTAAACTTTGCGCCCAGCCGATAATTGCGCCCCAAACAGGGCGATACCGAATTTCTCCCCCTATGACTCTATATGTAATTTCCCTTTTATCTCAATGAAAACACAGATTTTGGGTTCTCATACTATGGGACATAGCTGTCTAATCTTTTGGAGCAGGAGGACAATCTTTGTGACCAGGTACGGTAGCATAGTGGTTATGTTACTGGACTAGTAATCCAGAGGCCTGGCCTAATGATCCAGAGATGTGAGTTCAAATCCATGGCAGCTTGGGAATTTGAATTCAGTTTTTTAAATAAATCTGGAATAAAAAGCTAGTATCAATAATGGTAACCATGAAACTACCGGATTGTCGCATAAACCCATCTGGTTCACTAATGTCCTTTAGGGAAGGAAATAGAAAAATAGAAGCAGGAGTAGGCCATTCGGCCCTTCGAGCCTGCTGCACCATTCAATATGATCATGGCTGATCCTCTATCTCAATACCATATTCCCGCTCTCCCCCCATACCCCTTGATGCCTTTTGTGTCGAGAAATTTATCTATCTCCTTAAATATATTCAGTGACTTGGCCTCCACAGCCTTCTGTGGTAGAGAATTCCACAGGTTCACCACCCTCTGAGTGAAGAAATTTCTCCTCATCTCAGTCCTAAATGTTCTACCCCGAATCCTGAGACTATGACCCCTCCTTCTAGACCCCCCAGCCAGGGGAAACATCCTCCCTGCATCCAGTCTGTCTAGCCCTGTCAGAATTTTATACGTTTCAATGAGATCCCCTCTCATTCTTCTAAACACTAGTGAATACAGGCCTAGTCGACCCAATCTCTCCTCATACGACAGTCCTGCCATCCCAGGAATCAGTCTGGTGAACCTTCGCTGCATTCCCTCTATGGCAAGTATATCCTTTCTTAGGTAAGGAGACCAAAACTGCACACAATACTCCAGGTGTTGTCTCACCAAGGCCCTGTACAACTGTAGAAAGACATCCTTGCTCCTGTACTCAAATCCTCTTGCAATGAAGGCCAACATACCATTTGCCTTCCTAACTGCTTGCTGCACCTGCATGTTTGCTTTCAGTGACTGGTGTACAAGGACACCCAGGTCCCTTTGTACATCAACATTTCACAATCGATCACCATTTAAATAATACTCTACCTTTCTGTTTTTCCTACCGAAGTGGATAACTTCACATTTATCCACGTTATACTGCATCTGCCATGTATTTGCCCACTCACTCAACTTGTCTAAATCGCCTTGAAGCCTCTTTGCATCCTCCTCACAACTCACAATCCCACCTAGTTTTGTGTCGTCAGCAAACTTGGAAATATTACATTTGGTTCCCTCATCCAAATCATTGATATATATTGTGAATAGCTGGGGCCCAAGCACTGATCCCTGCGGTACCCCACTAGTCACCGCCTGCCAACCTGAAAAAGATCCATTTATTCCTACTCTCTGTTTCCTGTCTGTTAACCAATTTTCAATCCATGCCAGTATATTACCTCCAATCCCATGTGCTTTAATTTTTTAAATAGTGGGGTTACATTTGCCACCCTCCAATCTGCCGGAACTGTTCCATAATCTATAGAATTTTGGAAGATGACAACAAATGCATCCACTATTTCCATGGCTACCTCTTTTAGTACTCTGGGATGCAGATTATTAGGCCCTGGGGATTTATCAGCTTTCAGTCCCATTAATTTCTCCAGCACTATTTTTTTACTAATACTAATTTCCTTTAATTCCTCCTTCTCACTAGACCCTTGGTTCCCTCACATTTCTGGGAAGTTATTTGTGTCCTCTTCTGTGCAGGCCGAACCAAAGTATTTGTTTAATTGCTCTGCCATTTCCTTGTTCCCCATTATAAATTCTCCCGTTTCTGACTGTAAGAGACCTACATTTGACTTCACTAATCTTTTTCTTTTTACATACTTGTAGAAGCTTTTACAGTCCACTTTTATGTTCCTTGCAAGTTTACTCTCATACTCTATTTTTCTCCTCTTGATCAATCTCTTGGTCCTTTTTTGCGGAACTCTAAACTGTTCCCAATCCTCAGGCTTGCTACTTTTTCTGGCAACTTTATATGACTCTTCTTTGGATCTAATACTATCCTTAATTTCTTTTGTTAGCCATGGTTGGGCCGCTTTTCCTTTTGTGTTTTTGCGCCAGAAGGGAATGTATAACTGTTGCAATTCATGCATTCTTTCCTTAAATGTTAGCCATTACCTATCCACCATCATGCCTTTTAATGAAGCTCCCCAATCTATCATAGCCAACTCACTCCTCATACCATCGTAGTTTCCTTTGTTTAGATTTAGGACCCTAGTTTCGGATTGGACTTCTTCACTTTCCATCTTAATGAAGAATTCTATCATGTTATGGTCACTCTTCCCGAAAGGACCCCGCACAACAAAATTATTAATGAACCCCTTCTCATTGCACAATACCCAATCTAGTCTAGCCTGTTCCCTAGTTGGCTCCTCAACGTACTGGTCTAAAAAAACATCTCGTACACACTCCAGGAATTCATCCTCCACAGTATTATTGCTAATTTGGTTTGGCCAGTCTATATGTAGATTAAAGTCTCCCATGATTACTGTAGTACCCTTGTTACATGCATCTCTAATTTCCTGTTTAATGCCATCCCCTACATTACCAATACTGTTTGGAGGCCTATAGACAACTCCCACCAATGTTTTCTGCCCCTTGGTGCTTCTTAGCTCCACCCAGACTGATTCTACATCTTGATTTTCTGAGCCAATATCCTTGCTCACTATTGCTCTGATTTCATCTTTTACTGACAACGCCACCCCACCTTTCCTTTTTGCCTGTCCTTCCTAAATATCGAATATCCTTGGATATTCAGCTCCCAGCCTTGGTCACCCTGCAGCCATGTCTCCGTAATTGCAATTATACCGTATCCGTTTACATCTATTTGCGCTGTTAATTCGTCTACCTTGGTCATCTTCCAAAATTTTATAGACTCTGGAACAGTTCCCATGGATTGGAGGGTAGCTAATGTAACCCCACTATTTAAAAAAAGGTGGTAGAGAGAAAACGGGGAATTATAGACCGGTTAGCCTGACATCGGTAGTGGGGAAAATGCTAGAGTCCATTATAAAAGATGTAATAGCTGAGCACTTGGAAAACAGTGACAGCATCGGACAAAGTAAACATGGATTTACAAAAGGTAAATCATGCTTGACTAATCTACTGGAATTTTTTGAGGATGTAACTGGTAGAATAGATAAGGGAGAACCAGTGGATGTGGTGTATTTGGACTTTCAGAAGGCTTTCGATAAGGTCCCACATAAGAGATTAGCGTGCAAAGTTAAAGCACGTGGGATTGGGGGTAAGGTACTGACTTGGATAGAGAACTGGTTGGCAGACAGGAAGCAAAGAGATGGAATAAACGGGTCTTTTTCCGAGTGGGGTAACGCAGGGATCGGTGCTAGGACCCCAGCTATTCACAATATATATTAATGATCTAGACGAGGGAACTAGATGTAATATCTCCAAGTTTGCAGACGACACAAAGCTGGGTGGGCGTGTGTGCTGTGAGGAGGATGCAGAGAAACTCCAGTATGATTTGGACAGGTTGGGTGATTGGGCAGATGCATGGCAGATGCAATATAATGTGGATAAATGCGAGGTTATCCACTTGGGTGGCAAAAACAGGAAGACAGATTATTATCTGAATGGCAATAGATTGGAAAAAGGGGAAGTGCAACAAGACCTGGGTGTCCTTGTGCACCAGTCGCTGAAGGTAAGCATGCAGGTGCAGCAGGCGGTTAAGAAGGCAAATGGTATGTTGGCCTTCATAGCGAGAGGATTCGAGTACAGGAGCAAGGATGTCTTGCTGCAGTTGTACAGGGCCTTGGTGAGACCACACCTTGAGTATTGTGTGCCGTATTGGTCGCCTTATCTGAGGAAGGATGTTCTTGCCATGGAGGGAGTGCAGCGAAGATTCACCAGACTGATACCTGGGATGGCAGGAATGACGTATGAAGAGAGATTGGGTCGATTAGGCTTATATTCGCTAGAGTTTAGAAGAATGAGAGGGGATCTCATTGAAACTTATAAAATTCTAACAGGACTAGACAGACTAGATGCAGGAAGGATGTTCCCGATGGCGGGGGAGTCCAGAACCAGGAGTGACAGTCTAAGGATAAGGGGTAAGCCATTTCGGACTGAGATGAGGAGGAATTTCTTCACCGGAGAGTGGTGAACCTGTGGAATTCTCTACCACAGAAGGCAGTTGAGGCCAATTCATTAAATATATTCAAGAAGGAGTTAGATATATTTCTCAAGGCTAAAGGGATCAAAGGATATGGGGAGAAAGCAGGGACAGGGTACTGAATTTGGATGATTAGCCATGATCTCATTAAATGGTGGAACAGGCTCGAGGGGCCGAATAGCCTACTCCTGCTCCTATCTTCTATGTTTCTATGGGGTAAAAATTGAGTCGCGCCCCATTTGGGGCGCTAACCTCGCCGGGGCGCGACTTTTAGCGCCCCGAAAAAATTAGCAGCCCCGCGCCGGAACTTCAGTGGTTGCGCCCCAAGAGGGAAGCGGGGCGCCACTGGAAGCACCCCGCATCCCTCTTGGGGCGCTGCGAGTGAATATCCTGGCGCTACGTGCCGCAGCGCTACGTGCCGCAGCGCCACGCGCTGCGGCACGTCGCGCCGCGGTATTGCAGGCCTTCCTCCCCTTCTTAAAGGGGAGGGACCCTGCGCAGCGCGAACCGGGGCCCAGCTGGGCCCCCAGGGATCGGGAGTGCCGGCAAAAGAGCCCGGCACTCAAGAGAAGTGCCGGGCTCTTGGAGCGCAGCCGGCACTTCACGGTGGGGGGGCTTCACGGGGGCCGGGGACAGCAACGGGGGCAGGTGCTGGCAGGCGGCCAGCAACAAAAATGGCCGCCTGCCACCTCCCCTTTAAATATCGCCGCCCCGGCCGCACGTACGCCTCCCTGAACCCGTCGGACATAGCGTCTGGCGGTAAATCAGGGGGCGCGACTGAAGATCACGGCCGGGGCGCGAGCGGGGTGCTGCGCACGGCGATGACGTCATCGCCGGCGGCGCAGCGCCACAGGGCGCTACCGGCTGCCGCCACCGCTAACCTCCCACTAAATTTTTCGGGAGGCGTGGGCGGCGCTGCGCCCGGGCGTTAGCTGCTTTACGCCCCATTAGCGCCCTCTTAAGGCGCTAACGGGAGGCGCAAGCAGCTGAATTTTTCCCCCTATGTTTATTACGAATGCTTCATGCATTCAGATACAGTGCCTTTAGATTTGTCTTTTTAACATTTTTAGACATCTTAACATTTTTTTGTACTATGGCCCTATTTGTCTTATTACCATTTTTTCTTACCCGGACCCTGTTTGTTAGTGCACTCTTTTGTTTGTACGCTCTGTCCCTTCCTGACACAATCTGGTTATCCTTACCCCCAATCACTTTCCTGCACTGCTTCCTTCTCTTTTCTCTTTAGCATTCTAGATTTCTCTCCACCGGGACAGTCCCCCACCTTATTCAGTTTAAAGCACTAACTACCTCCCTAGTTATTCGATTCGCTGGAACTCTGGTCCCAGCATGGTTCAGGTGTAGTCCGTTCCAACGGAACAGCTCTCTCTTTCCCCAGTACTGGTGCCAGTGCCCCACGAATCAAAACCCACTTCTCCCACACCAATCTTTGAGCCACGCATTCATCTCCCTGATCCTATTGACCCTATGCCAATTTGCTCGTGGCTCAGGTAATAATCCAGAGATTATTACCTTTGTGGTTCTGCTTTTTAATTTCGTCCCTAGCTGCTCAAACTCTCTCAGCAGAACCTCTTTCTTTGTACAGTTGGAGAAGAGCAAGGGCTGAGGCTCCTCCACCACTACCTCCTGGGTCCCCATACCTGCCTCGCTCATAGTCACACCCACCTGTCCCTGACCATGGATCAAATTTGAATTAATTAATCTAAGGGGTGTGACTGCCTCCTGGAACATAGCGTCCAGGTAACTCTCCCTCTCCCTGATGTGTCGCAGTGTTTGAAGCTCGGACTCCAGCTCATCAACACAGAGCCGAAGTTCCTCGAGCAACCAACACTTACTGCAAATGTGGTTGCCTTGGACCTCAATGGTGTCCAGCAGCTCCCACATGTTGCAGCAGTAACACATCGCCTGCCCTGCCGTCTCTAATGTATTTAATTAATTAAGTGTTTAAGTTTTGAACGTTTAGTTTTTAATCCCAGCTCTTAATTTAAACCAATGCCCAAGAAAACAGAAAAATACTGACCAACCAATCACTTCCCTGCTTTCCTGTGACGTCACTCCTTTTTTTTGTTGTTCTTTAAATCGCTTGTTCCCTTACAGGTCGGTCCGCTCCCACTGCTGCTCCCAATAGCTCGGTCTGGGCCTCGAGCCTCCGGCTTTATTTCCTCGCTCCTCCTTCACCTGCTCCCTCACAGGTCGGTCCGCTCCCACTGCTGCTCCCAATAGCTCGGTCTGGGCCTCGAGCCTCAGGCTTTATTTCCTCGCTCCTCCTTCGCCTGCTCCCTCACAGGTCGGTCCGCTCCCACTGCTGCTCCCAATAGCTCGGTCTGGGCCTCGAGCCTCAGGCTTTATTTCCTCGCTCCTCCTTCGCCTGCTCCCTCACAGGTCGGTCCGCTCCCACTGCTGCTCCCAATAGCTCGGTCTGGGCCTCGAACCTCGGGCTTTATTTCCTCGCTCCTCCTTCGCCTGCTCCCTCACAGGTCGGTCCGCTCCCGCTGCTGCTCCCAAATCTGCCTTCCTTACCTGGACTTGCACCAAAATTGGGAGAGCTGTCCCACAAACTAGTCAAGCAACAGCCTGACATAGTCATACTCACAGAATCATAACTTTCAGCCAATGATCACCATCCCTGGGTATGTCCTGTTCCACTGGCAGGACAGACCCACCAGAAGGGGCAGCACAGTGGTATCAAGAAATGGCTGAGCGCACTGGATACAGCAAAGGCTATGGGCCCCGACAACATCCCAGCTATCATGCTGAAGACTTGTGCTCCAGAACTAGCCGTGCCTCTAGCCAAGCTGTTCCAGTACAGCTACAACACTGGCATCTATCCGACAATGTGAAAAATTGCCCAGGTATGTCCTGTCCACAAAAAGCAGGACAAATCCAATCTGGTCAATTAATGCCCCATCAGTCTACTCTCAATCATCAGCAAAGTGATGGAAGGTGTAGTCGACAATGCTATCAAGTGGCATTTACTCAGCAATAACCCGCTCACCGATGCTCAGTTTGGGTTCCCCCAGGACCACTCGGCTCCAAACCTCATTACAGCCTTGGTCCAAACATGGACAAAAGAGCTGAATTCCAGAGGTGAGGTGAGAGTGACTGCCCTTGACATCAAGGCAGCATTTAACCGAGTGTGGCATCAAGGAAAATTGAAGTCAGTGAGAATCGGGGAAAACTCTCCACTGGCTGGAGTCATACCTAGCACAAAGAAAGATGGTTGTGGTTGTTGGAGGTCAATCATCTCAGCCCAAGAACATCGCTGCAGGAATTCCTCAGGGCAATATCCTAGGCCCAACCATCTTCAGCTGCTTCATTAGTGATCTTCCCTCCATCATAATCTCAGAAGTGGGGATGTTCGCTGATGATTGCACAGTGTTTAGTTCCATTCGCAACTCCTCAGATAATGAAGCAATCCATGCCCGCATGCAGCAAGACCTGGACAATGTTCAGTCTTCGGCTGATAAGTGGCAAGTAACATTTGCGCCACACAAGTGCCAGTCAATAACTATCTCCGGCAAGCAAGAAAGCAAGAGTATAACCACCGCCCCTTGACATTCAACGCCATTACCCTCGCTGAATCCCCCACCATCAATATCCTGGGAGTCACCATTGACCAGAAACTTAACTGGACCAGCCACATAAATACAGCTAGGTATTCTGCAGTGAGTGTCTCACCTCCTATCTCCCCAAAGCCTTTCCACCATCTACAAGGCACAAGTCAGGAGTGTGATGGAATACTCTCCACTTATGAGTGCAGCTCCAACAGTACTCAAAAAGCTCGACACCATCCAGGACAAAACAGCCCGTTTGATTGGTACCCCATCCACCACCTTAAACATTCACTCCCTCCAACACCAGCGTACCGTGGCTGCAGTGTGCACCATCTACAAGATCCACTGCAGCAACTCGCCATGGCTTCTTCGGCAGCACCTCCAAAACCTGCGACCTCTTCCACCTAGGACAAGGGCAGCAGGTGCATGGAAACACCACCACCTCCAAGTTCCCCTGCAAGTCACACACTGACTTGGAAATATATCGCTGTTCCTTCATCGTCACTGGGTCAAAATCCAGGAACTCCCTCCCTAACAGCACTGTGGGAGTACCTTCACCACATGGACTGCAGCGGTTCAAAAAGGTGACTCACCACCACCTTCTCAAGGACAATTAGGGATGGGCAATAATTGCTGGCCTTGCCAGCGATGCCCACATTTTAGGAACAAATAAAAAAACTCGTCGTGGGAACACCAACACCTCCAAGTTCCCCTCCATGTCACACGCCATCCTGACTTGGAAATATATCGCCGCTCCTTCATCATTGTTGGGTTGAAATCCTGGAACACCCTACCTAACAGCACTGTGGGAGTACCTTCACCACACGGACTGCAGTGGTTCAAGAAGATGGCTCACCGCCACCTTCTCAAGGGCAGTTAGGGATGGGCAATAAATGCTGGCCTTGCCAACGATGCCCACATCCCAAGAACAAATTTAACAGTGAATGAATGAACTGCATCTGATTAAATCACGTTTTGTCTGTGTCACAATCTATTTTCACTTAGACACACCATTTACCTTTCCATTTCTGTTCCTCCCTCCCCAATCTCATTTACTTCTGCCTGTCTGTCTCTCCTCTTTGTTTCCCACTCCTCCTTCCGTTCTTTCTCCTCTTTTCCTTGCATCTCAACTTTCTGTTTCTCTCTTTCCCCATTCCATTCGGTCTCACCATCTTTCACTACTGCCTCTCTCTATCTCTCCTTTTTTTCTGCCTGCTTGCCTGTCTCTTCTTTCTCTTCCATGTCTCTCTGCTCTCTTATTTTTCTCTCTTTGTTTTCACTTTCCTTCTCTCTGTTTTCCTTTCTTACTTTTCTGTTTCCACCTCCCTCTCCTATTTCCCTCTGTAATTATGGACAGGGAGAGGCAGCAACACCAGGTCCCAGGTGAGGTCTCGGGGAGACAAGCAGCAACAGCAGCATTGAGACTCCAACCCCCATTCCCCATGAGCTGGATCCAGTCCACTTCCCCATTTTATCAGGCCATGGAGCTCTGTCAAACTCATCACTCCATCACAGTACCAGCATGACTCGCCAATGTGTTGGTGGGCTTGTGGCAATTTAAGTAAAAACTTAACAATATCTGCTGCCTAACAATTGGTTCAAGCTCCCTCTGATGGTCACTGGGTGTGGCACCAACAAAAATAAGGTGCACTGTTAACTGGAAATCATCCCAAGGTGGCTTTTTCAGCAGGGCTAGGAGAAAAATCTACCTGGTTAAGGATGATAATATTGTGCACCCTGTGGAAAATAGTGATTGAACTTGACACATTAACAGTGTGAGAGGCACTGAGCACTTTCAGACCTGGGACCACCTCTCCCCTTAATGATCGAAGGATTAGCTACAGCCAATTGACAATGAGGTCTATATTGATTAATATGTATCTGTAACCTTAAGAATTTAAATAATTTGTCTTTAAATCTTATTTTGACCATTCTTTGGGTGCTTGGTTAAAGAACTGTGACTTTAAAAAAGAAAAGCTTTAATAACTGAATTACAAAGAATGAAAGAAAGAATTGCATTCCTAGAGCGCCTTTCATGACCGCAGGATGTCCCAAAACGCTTTACAGCCAATGAAGTACTTCTTTGACGTGTAGTCACTGTTGTAATGTAGGAAACTCAGCAGCCAACTTTCGCACAGCAAGCTCCCACAAACAGCAATGAGATAATGACCAGATAACCTGTTTTAGGCACTGGTTGAGGGATAAACATTGGCCAAGACACTGGGCAATCTCCCCTGCTCCTTTTCGAGTAGCGCAAGAGCGGGATATCGGGCCGGAGATAAAGGGGTGCGATTGAGCCGATCAGCGGGACTACAAGAGAGCGGGAGATCGGGAGATCAGGCCGGAGATAAAAGGGTGCGACTGAGCCGATCAGCGGGACTACAAGAGAGCGGGAGATCGGGCCGGAGATAAAAGGGCGCGACTGAGCCGATTAGCAGGACTACAAGAGAGCGAGCCCAGAGCAGCACCAACCGACCTGGGAGGGTAAGAAGTAGAAAGATTCAAAGTGTGACGTCACAGGCAGGGAAGTGATTGGTTGGTCAGTATTTCTCTCTTTTTCTTGGGCATTGGTTTAAATTAAGAGCCGGGATTAAAAACTAAATGTTCAAAACTTAAACACTTAATTAATTAACTACATTAGAGATGGCAGGGCAGGTGATGTGTTACTGCTGCAACATGTGGGAGCTGCTGGACACCATTGAGGTCCAAGGCAACCACATTTGCAGTAAGTGTTGGTTACTCGAGGAACTTCGGCTCTGTGTTGATGAGCTGGAGTCTGAGCTTCAAACACTGCGACACATCAGGGAGGGGGAGAGTTACCTGGACGCTGTATTCCAGGAGGCAGTCACACCTCTTAGATTAATTAATTCAAATTTGATCCGTGGTCAGGGACAGGTAGGTGTGACTACGAGCGAGGCAGGTATGGGGACCCAGGAGGTAGTGGTGGAGGAGCCTCAGTCCTTGCTCTTCTCCAACTGTTATGAGGTTCTTACTCTTTGTGTGGGCAAGAGCAGGGACTGCAGTGAGGATGAGCAAACTGACCACAGCACCGTGGTACAGGGAGCCATTCAAGTGGAGGGAGCAGAAAGAAATGTGGTAGTGGTAGGGGACAGTATAGTTAAGGGGATAGACACTGTTCTCTGCAGCCAAGAGCATGAGTCCCGAAGGCTGTGTTGCCTGCCAGGGTAAAGGACATCTCCTCTGGGCTGGAGAGGAACTTAGAGTGGGAGGGGAAAGATCCAGTTGTCGTGGTCCATCTAGGTACCAACGACATAGGCAGGACAAAGGAAGAGGTTCTGCTGAGGCTGCATTAATTAATGATCTCGAAGTGAAGGATCCTCTTGGGAAGAGTGATCATAGCATGGTAGAATTTCAAATTCAGTTTGAGGGTGAGAAAGCTAGGTCTCAAACTTGTGTCCTGAACTTAAATAAAGATAATTACAAAGGTATGAAGGCAGACTTGGTTAAGGTGGACTGGAAAAATATATTACAGTGTAAGACTGTAGAAAAGCAGTGGCAAACATTTAAGGAGATATTTCATAACTCTCAGCAAAGATATATTCCAGTGAGAAAGAAAGGGGTAAAGCTACCTTCGCCGGCAGCCAATTTTAGCGCCCCGAAAAAGTTAGTGCCCCTGCGGCTGATTTTCCCAGGTAGCGCACCGAGAGGGAGGAGGGGCGCTACTGGAAGCGCCCTGCATCCCTCTTGAGACGCTGCGAGCCAATATCGCGGCGTTACGTGCCGTGGTACTGCAGGCCTTCCTCCCCTTATTAAAGGGGAGGGGCCTGGCGCAGCGTGTCCCGGCGCCCAGCTGGGCCACCAGTGATCGGGAGTGTCGACAAACGAGCACGGCACTCAAGAGGAGTGCTGGACTCATGGCGAGCAGCCGGCACCCCGCGGGGGGGCTTCACGGGAGCCGGGGACAGCAACGGGGGCAGGTGCTGGCAGGCAGCCAGCAACAAAAATAGCCGCCCGCCACCTCCCCTTTCACTAGCGCCGCCCCGGCCGCAGGTATGTCCCTCTGACCCCGGCAGACATAGCGTCCAGCGGTACGTCGGGGGGCGCCACCCAATATTACAGCCGGGACGCGAGCGGGGCGCTGCGCACGGCAATGACGTCATCGCCGGCGGCACAGTGCCACGTGGCGCTAACGATTAGTGGTGCCGGTAACCTCCCGCTGAATTTCGCGGGCGGCATTAGTGGCGCCGCGCCCAGGCACTAGTTGATTTGCGTCCCGTTAGTGCCCTCTTAGGGTGCTAACAGGAGGCGCAAATCAACTGAATTTAGCCCCCTATATGTTTCAATAAGATCCCCTCTCATCTTCTAAACTCCAATGAGTATAGGCCCAACCTGCTCAACCTTTCTTCATAAGACAACCCCTTCACCTCCGGAATCAACCTCATGAACCTTCTCTGCACTACCTCCAATGCAAGTATATCCTTCCTTAAATATGGAGACCAAAGCTGTACGCAGTACTCCAGGTGTGGCCTCACCAACAGTTGTAACAGGACTTCCCTACTTTTATACTCCATTCCCTTTGCATAAAGGCCAATATTCCATTTGCCTTCCTAATTACTTGCTGTACCTGCATGCTAACTTTTTCTGATTCATGTACAAGGACCCCCAGATCCCTCTGTACTTCAGCATTTTGTAATCTCTCCCCATTTAAATAATAACTTGCTTTTTTATTTTTCCTACCAAAGTGGATAACCTCGCATTTTCCCACATTATACTCCATCTGCCAGATTCCTGCCCATTCACTTAACCTATCTATATCCCTTTGGAGAGTCTTTACGTCCTCCACACAATTTGCTTTCCCACCTATCTTTGTATCATCAGCAAATTTGGCTACATTACACTCAGTCTCTTCATCCAAGTCATTAATATAGATTGTAAATAGTTGAGGCCCCAGCACTGATCCCTGTGGCACTCCACTAGTTACAGTTTGCCAACTTGAAAATTACCCATTTACCCCGACTCTGTTTTCTGTTAGTTAGCCAATCCTCTATCCATGCTAATATATTACCCCCAACCCCGTGAGCTCTTATCTTGTGCAGTAACCTTTTATGTGGCACCTTATCGAATGCCTTCTGGAAATCCAAATACACGACATCTACTGGTTCCCCTTTATCCACCTTGCTCATTACATCCTCAAAGAACTCCAGCAAATTTGTCAAACATGATTTCCCTTTCATAAAACCATGCTGACTCTGCTTGACTATATTATAATTTTCTAAATGTCCTGCTACCACTTCCTTAATGATGGACTCCAGCATTTTCCCAATGACAGATGTTAGGCTAACTGGTCTATAGTTGCTTGCTTTCTGTCTCCCTCCTTTCTTAAATAGGGGCGTTACATTTGCAGTTTTCCAGTCCGCTGGGACCTCTCCAGAATCCAGGGAATTTTGGTAGATTACAACCAATGCATCCACTATCTCTGCAGCCACCTCTTTTAAGACCCTAGGATGCAGGCCATCGGGTCCAGGGGACTTGTTCACCTTTAGTCCCATTAGTTTGCCTAGTACTCTTTCTCTAGTGATAGTGATTGTTTTATGTTCCCTCCCCACCCCAATAGCCCCTTGATTATCCATTATTGGGATGCTTTTAGTGTCTTCTACCGTGAAGACCAATACAAAATATTTGTTCAAAGTCTCCGCCATTTCCCTGTTTCTCATTATTAATTCCCCAGACTCATCCTCTGGGGGACCAATGTTTACTTTAGCTACTCGCTTCCTTTTTATATACCTGTTGAAGCTGTTACTGTCTATTTTTATATTTCTTGCTAACTTACTCTCATAAGCTATCTTCTCTCTCTTTATCATTTTTTTAGTCGTCCTTTGCTAGTTTAAATTTTTTTTCCAATCCTCTGGCCTTCCACTATTCTTCGCAACATTGTATGCCTTTGTTTTCAATTTGATACCATCCTTTACTTCCTTAGTTAGCCACGGATGGTTCATCCTTCTCTTAGAGTCTTTGGGGGCTAAATTCGGTTGATTTGCGCCTCCCGTTAGCGCCCTAAGAGGGTGCTAATGGGGCGCAAATCACCTAGCGCCTGGGCGTGGCATCGCTAATGCCTCCCGTGAAATTAAGCGGGAGGTAAGTGGCGGTGCTGCGCTGCCGGCGATGATGTCATCGCCATGCGCAGCGCCCCGCTCGTGCCCCGGCTGTAATATTGGGTGGCACCCCCCGACTTACCGCCGGACGCTATGTCCGCCGGGGTCAGGGGGGCTTACCTGTGGCCGGGCGGTGCTAGTTAAAGGGGAAGTGGCGGGCGGCCATTTTTGGTGCTAGCCGCCTGTCAGCACCTGCCCCCGTTGCTGTCCCCGGCCCCTGTGAAGCCCCCCTGCGGGGTGCCGGCTGCTCTCCATGAGCCCGGCACTCCTCTTGAGTGCTGGGCTCGTTTGCCGGCACTCCCAATCCCTGGTGGCCCAGCTGGGCGCCGGGACGCACTGCGCCAGGCCCCTCCCCTTTAATAAGGGGAGGAAGGCCTGCAGTACCGTGGCACTGCGGCACATAGTGCTGCGATATTGCCTCGCAGCGCCCCAAGAGGGACGCGGGACGCTTCCAGTAGCGCCCCTCCTCCCTCTCGGTGCGCTGGAAAATCGGCCGCGGGGGTGCTAACTTTTTCGGGGCGCTTAAAGGAGCTGCTGCCCAATTTTTACCCCATAAGATTCTGAAGGGGCTTGACAGGGTAGATGCAGAGAGGGTGTTTCCCCTCGTGGGGAATCTAGAACAGGGAGCATAATTTCAGAATAAGGGGGCGCCTATTTAAAACGGAAATGAGGAGGAAATACTTCTCTCAGAGGGTTGTGAATCTTTGGAAGGAATGCGCTGCCTGAAAGGATGGTGGAAGCAGATTCAATAGTAACTTTCAAAAGGGAATTGGATAAATACTTGAAAAGGAAAAATTTGCAGGGCTATGGGGAAAGAGCAGAGGAGTGGGACTAATTGGATAGCTCTTTCAAAGAGCCAGCACAGGCACAATGGCTGAATGGCCTCTTTCTGTGACTTCTCAGTTTGAGAAACCGTCTACACTGAGGCCTTTTGTACAAAGCTTGGGCAAGTGTTGGAATGGTACATCCCCTTTTTGATGGTTTGCAATACGGGTACAAGCAACTTGAGGTGGGTGTGCGGGGAGCTGCCCAATTTGGCAATCGATGGCGCTCTCCCCAAAGGACAATGGTGCACCATTCCCAGCAGCAGGGACTGTGACCAGGCTCAACATTGGGCACTACCTGGGAATAGGCGCGTAAGAACATGTTGAGGAATCACAGAAATGCTAACCCAACTGTACCAGGGATTTTGAATTTAAAAAGCATCGCATGGGAACGTGTTCAATAGAGGTCTTTCACTTCTTTTCCCTCAAGGGGCCTCAGCTGTATGTGCAACCAATCCACCTCACATGTGTACCAGCGTCACACAGTAGGTGTGGCTCCACCCTCACCTCCACTTTTTATTTTAATATGTTATACCTGGTTGAAAGTTGATCTTTTATCATTTCTTTTTTCCCTACAGGTAGTCAGGGAGAGGTAAAGCACCTTGTAATATTAAATGATGATATTCAGCATAGTCATGTCTGATCTCTACCTGCCTGAAGGAAGCAAAGAAGGACAACAATTGGTGATTTTTTTTTTCATTCATTCACGAGATGTGGACATCGCTGGCAAAGCCAGCATTTATTGCCCATCCCTAATTGCCCTTGAGAAGGTGGTGATGAGCCACCTTCTTGAACCACTGCAGTCCGTGTGGTGAAGGTACTCCCACAGCGCTGTTAGGGAGGGAGTTCCAGGATTTTGGCCCAGCGATGATGAAGGAACGGTGATATATGTCCAAGTCAAGATGGTGTGTGACTTGGAGGGGAACTTAGAGGTGGTGGTATTCCCATGCGCCTGCTTCCCTTGTCCTTCTAGGTGGTAGAGGTCGTGGGTTTGGGAGGTGCTGTCGAAGAAGCCTTAGCGAGTTGCTGCAGTGCATCTTGTAGATGGTACACACTGCAGGCACGTTACGCCGGTGGTGGAGGGAGTGAATGTTTAAGGTGGTGGATGGGGTGCCGATGAAGCGGGCTGCTTTGTCGTGGAGGGTGTGGAGCTTCTTGAGTGTTGTTGGAGCTGCACTCATCCAGGCAAGTGGAGAGTATTCCATCACACTCCTTACTTGTGCCTTGTAGATGGTGGAAAGGCTTTGGGGAAACAGGAGATGTGTCGCTCACTGCAGAATATCCAGCCTCTGACCTGCTCTTGTAGCCACAGTATTTATGTGGTTGGCCCAGTTAAGTTTCTGGTCAATGGTGACCCCCAGGATGTTGATGGTGGGGGGGTTCAGCGAAGGAAATGCCGTTGAATGTCAAGGGGTGGTGGTTAGACTCTCGCTTGTTGGAGATAGTCATTGCCTGGCACTTGTGTGGCGCCGATGATAGTTGCCACTTATCAGCCCAAGCCCGAATGTTGTCCAGATCTTGCTGCATGCCGGCATGAACTGCTTCATTATCTGAGGAGTTGCGAATGGAACTGATCACTGTGCAATCATCAGTGAACAGTCGCACTTCTGACCTTATGATGGAGGGAAGGTCATTGATGAAGCAGGAAGGTCAGTGATGAAGCAGGAAGGTTATTGATGAAGCAGGAAGGTCATTGATGAAGCAGGAAGGTCATTGATGAAGCAGGAAGGTTATTGATGAAGCAGGAAGGTTATTGATGAAGCAGGAAGGTTATTGATGAAGCAGGAAGGTCAGTGATGAAGCAGGAAGGTCATTGATGAAGCAGGAAGGTCAGTGATGAAGCAGGAAGGTCAGTGATGAAGCAGGAAGGTCATTGATGAAGCAGGAAGGTCAGTGATGAAGCAGGAAGGTCAGTGATGAAGCAGGAAGGTCAGTGATGAAGCAGGAAGGTCAGTGATGAAGCAGGAAGGTCAGTGATGAAGCAGGAAGGTCAGTGATGAAGCAGGAAGGTCAGTGATGAAGCAGGAAGGTTATTGATGAAGCAGGAAGGTCATTGATGAAGCAGGAAGGTCAGTGATGAAGCAGGAAGGTCATTGATGAAGCAGGAAGGTCATTGATGAAGCAGGAAGGTCAGTGATGAAGCAGGAAGGTCATTGATGAAGCAGGAAGGTCAGTGATGAAGCAGGAAGGTCAGTGATGAAGCAGGAAGGTCATTGATGAAGCAGGAAGGTCAGTGATGAAGCAGGAAGGTCAGTGATGAAGCAGGAAGGTCATTGATGAAGCAGGAAGGTTATTGATGAAGCAGGAAGGTTATTGATGAAGCAGGAAGGTCAGTGATGAAGCAGGAAGGTCAGTGATGAAGCAGGAAGTTTATTGATGAAGCAGGAAAATCAGTGATGAAGCAGGAAGGTTATTGATGAAGCAGGAAGGTCAGTGATGAAGCAGGAAGGTTATTGATGAAGCAGGAAGGTCATTGATGAAGCAGGAAGGTTATTGATGAAGCAGGAAGGTTATTGATGAAGCAGGAAGGTCATTGATGAAGCAGGAAGGTCAGTGATGAAGCAGGAAGGTCATTGATGAAGCAGGAAGGTCATTGATGAAGCAGGAAGGTCAGTGATGAAGCAGGAAGGTTATTGATGAAGCAGGAAGGTCATTGATGAAGCAGGAAGGTCAGTGATGAAGCAGGAAGGTCAGTGATGAAGCAGGAAGGTCATTGATGAAGCAGGAAGGTCATTGATGAAGCAGGAAGGTTATTGATGAAGCAGGAAGGTCAGTGATGAAGCAGGAAGGTCAGTGATGAAGCAGGAAGTTTATTGATGAAGCAGGAAGGTCAGTGATGAAGCAGGAAAATCAGTGATGAAGCAGGAAGGTTATTGATGAAGCAGGAAAATCAGTGATGAAGCAGGAAGGTTATTGATGAAGCAGGAAGGTCAGTGATGAAGCAGGAAGGTTATTGATGAAGCAGGAAGGTCAGTGATGAAGCAGGAAGGTTAGTGATGAAGCAGGAAGGTCATTGATGAAGCAGGAAGGTCATTGATGAAGCAGGAAGGTAGTGATGAAGCAGGAAGGTCATTGATGAAGCAGGAAGGTCATTGATGAAGCAGGAAGGTCAGTGATGAAGCAGGAAGGTCATTGATGAAGCAGGAAGGTCATTGATGAAGCAGGAAGGTCATTGATGAAGCAGGAAGGTCAGTGATGAAGCAGGAAGGTCAGTGATGAAGCAGGAAGTTTATTGATGAAGCAGGAAGGTCAGTGATGAAGCAGGAAGTTTATTGATGAAGCAGGAAGGTCAGTGATGAAGCAGGAAGGTCATTGATGAAGCAGGAAGGTCAGTGATGAAGCAGGAAGGTCAGTGATGAAGCAGGAAGGTTATTGATGAAGCAGGAAGGTCATTGATGAAGCAGGAAGGTCAGTGATGAAGCAGGAAGGTCAGTGATGAAGCAGGAAGGTCATTGATGAAGCAGGAAGGTTATTGATGAAGCAGGAAGGTTATTGATGAAGCAGGAAGGTCAGTGATGAAGCAGGAAGGTCAGTGATGAAGCAGGAAGTTTATTGATGAAGCAGGAAGGTCAGTGATGAAGCAGGAAGTATATGATG
This sequence comes from Squalus acanthias, assembly GCA_030390025.1. Lineage (NCBI taxonomy): Eukaryota > Metazoa > Chordata > Chondrichthyes > Squaliformes > Squalidae > Squalus > Squalus acanthias. The sequence continues at coordinate 43,836,964 of CM059437.1, read as the reverse complement.
AAGCAGGAAGGTCAGTGATGAAGCAGGAAGGTCAGTGATGAAGCAGGAAGGTCAGTGATGAAGCAGGAAGGTCAGTGATGAAGCAGGAAGGTTATTGATGAAGCAGGAAGGTCAGTGATGAAGCAGGAAGGTCATTGATGAAGCAGGAAGGTCAGTGATGAAGCAGGAAGGTCATTGATGAAGCAGGAAGGTTATTGATGAAGCAGGAAGGTCAGTGATGAAGCAGGAAGGTATTGATGAAGCAGGAAGGTCATTGATGAAGCAGAAGGTCATTGATGAAGCAGGAAGGTAGTGATGAAGCAGGAAGGTCATTGATGAAGCAGGAAGGTCAGTGATGAAGCAGGAAGGTCATTGATGAAGCAGGAAGGTCAGTGATGAAGCAGGAAGGTCAGTGATGAAGCAGGAAGGTTAGTGATGAAGCAGGAAGGTCAGTGATGAAGCAGGAAGGTCAGTGATGAAGCAGGAAGGTCAGTGATGAAGCAGGAAGGTCATTGATGAAGCAGGAAGGTTATTGATGAAGCAGGAAGGTTATTGATGAAGCAGGAAGGTCAGTGATGAAGCAGGAAGGTCAGTGATGAAGCAGGAAGTTTATTGATGAAGCAGGAAATCAGTGATGAAGCAGGAAGGTTATTGATGAAGCAGGAAGGTCAGTGATGAAGCAGGAAGTTTATTGATGAAGCAGGAAGGTCAGTGATGAAGCAGGAAGTTTATTGATGAAGCAGGAAGGTCAGTGATGAAGCAGGAAGGTCAGTGATGAAGCAGGAAGGTTATTGATGAAGCAGGAAGGTCAGTGATGAAGCAGGAAGGTCAGTGATGAAGCAGGAAGGTCAGTGATGAAGCAGGAAGGTAATTGATGAAGCAGGAAGGTCAGTGATGAAGGCAGGAAGGTCAGTGATGAAGCAGGAAGGGTCAGTGATGAAGCAGAAGGTCAGTGATGAAGCAGGAATGATATTGATGAAGCAGGAAGGTCAGTGATGAAGCAGGAAGGTCAGTGATGAAGCAGAAGGTCATTGATGAAGCAGGAAGTCAGTGATGAAGCAGGAAGGTCAGTGATGAAGCAGGAAGATCAGTGATGAAGCAGGAAGGTTAGTGATGAAGCAGGAAGGTCAGTGATGAAGCAGGAAGGTTATTGATGAAGCAGGAATCAGTGAGAGCAGAAGGTATTGATGAAGCAGGAAGGTCAGTGATGAAGCAGGAAGGTCATTGATGAAGCAGGAAGGTTCATTGATGAAGCAGGAAGGTCAGTGATGAAGCAGGAAGGTCAGTGATGAAGCAGGAAGGTCATTGATGAAGCAGGAAGGTCAGTGATGAAGCAGGAAGGTCTAGTGATGAAGCAGGAAGGTCATTGATGAAGCAGGAAGGTCAGTGATGAAGCAGGAAGGTCAGTGATGAAGCAGGAAGGATGAAGCAGGAAGGTCATTGATGAAGCAGGAAGGTCATTGATGAAGCAGGAAGGTCAGTGATGAAGCAGGAAGGTCAGTGATGAAGCAGGAAGGTCAGTGATGAAGCAGGAAGGCTCATTGATGAAGCAGGAAGGTTATTGATGAAGCAGGTAAGGTCAGTGATGAAGCAGGAAGGTCATTGATGAAGCAGGAAGGTCATTGATGAAGCAGGAGGTTATTGATGAAGCAGGAAGGTCATTGATGAAGCAGGAAGGTCAGTGATGAAGCAGGAAGGGTCAGTGATGAAGCCGGAAGGTATGATGAACAGAAGGTCATTGATGAAGCAGGAAGGTCCTTTGATGAAGCAGGAAGGTCAGTGATGAAGCAGGAAGGTTATTGATGAAGCAGGAAGGTCATTGATGAAAGCAGGAAGGTTATTGATGAAGCAGGAATGTCAGTGATGAAGCAGGAAGGTCAGTGATGAAGCAGGAAGGTCATTGATGAAGCAGGAGGTTCATTGATGAAGCAGGAAGGTCTGTGATGAAGCAGGAAGGTCAGTGATGATGCAGGAAGTTTATTGATGAAGCAGGAAGGTCAGTGATGAAGAGGAAAATCAGTGAATGAAGCAGGAGGTTATAGATGAAGCAGGAAGGTTATTGATGAAGCAGGAAGGTTATTGATGAAGCAGGAAGGTCAGTGATGAAGCAGGATGGTATTGATGAAGCAGGAAGGTCAGTGAAGAAGCAGGAAGGTCAGTGATGAAGCAGGAAGGTCAGCTGATGAAGCAGGAAGGTCATTGATGAAGCAGGAAGGTCAGTGATGAAGCAGGAAGGTATTGATGAAGCAGGAGGTCAGTGATGAAGCAGGAAGGTCAGTGATGAAGCAGGAAGGTATTGATGAAGCAGGAAGGTCATTGAATGAAGCAGGAAGGTCAGTGATGAAGCAGGAAGGTCAGTGATGAAGCAGGAAGGTCATTGATGAAGCAGGAAGGTCATTGATGAAGCAGGAAGGTTATTGATGAAGCAGGAAGGTCAGTGATGAAGCAGGAAGGTCAGTGATGAAGCAGGAAGTTTATTGATGAAGCAGGAAGGTCAGTGATGAAGCAGGAAAATCAGTGATGAAGCAGGAAGGTTATTGATGAAGCAGGAAAATCAGTGATGAAGCAGGAAGGTTATTGATGAAGCAGGAAGGTCAGTGATGAAGCAGGAAGGTCAGTGATGAAGCAGGAAGGTCAGTGATGAAGCAGGAAGGTCAGTGATGAAGCAGGAAGGTTATTGATGAAGCAGGAAGGTCAGTGATGAAGCAGGAAGGTCATTGATGAAGCAGGAAGGTCATTGATGAAGCAGGAAGGTCAGTGATGAAGCAGGAAGGTCATTGATGAAGCAGGAAGGTCATTGATGAAGCAGGAAGGTCAGTGATGAAGCAGGAAGGTCATTGATGAAGCAGGAAGGTCATTGATGAAGCAGGAAGGTCATTGATGAAGCAGGAAGGTCAGTGATGAAGCAGGAAGGTCAGTGATGAAGCAGGAAGGTCAGTGATGAAGCAGGAAGGTTATTGATGAAGCAGGAAGGTCAGTGATGAAGCAGGAAGTTTATTGATGAAGCAGGAAGGTCAGTGATGAAGCAGGAAGGTCAGTGATGAAGCAGGAAGGTCAGTGATGAAGCAGGAAGGTCAGTGATGAAGCAGGAAATTTATTGATGAAGCAGGAAGGTCAGTGATGAAGCAGGAAGTTTATTGATGAAGCAGGAAGGTCAGTGATGAAGCAGGAAGGTCAGTGATGAAGCAGGAAGTTTATTGATGAAGCAGGAAGGTCAGTGATGAAGCAGGAAGGTTATTGATGAAGCAGGAAGGTTATTGATGAAGCAGGAAGGTCAGTGATGAAGCAGGAAGGTCAGTGATGAAGCAGGAAGGTCATTGATGAAGCAGGAAGGTCAGTGATGAAGCAGGAAGTTTATTGATGAAGCAGGAAGGTTATTGATGAAGCAGGAAGGTCAGTGATGAAGCAGGAAGGTCAGTGATGAAGCAGGAAGGTCAGTGATGAAGCAGGAAGGTCAGTGATGAAGCAGGAAGGTCAGTGATGAAGCAGGAAGTTTATTGATGAAGCAGGAAGGTCAGTGATGAAGCAGGAAGGTCAGTGATGAAGCAGGAAGGTCAGTGATGAAGCAGGAAGGTCATTGATGAAGCAGGAAGGTTATTGATGAAGCAGGAAGGTCATTGATGAAGCAGGAAGGTCAGTGATGAAGCAGGAAGGTCAGTGATGAAGCAGGAAGGTCATTGATGAAGCAGGAAGTTTATTGATGAAGCAGGAAGGTCAGTGATGAAGCAGGAAAGGTCAGTGATGAAGCAGAAGGTCAGTGATGAAGCAGGAAGGTTATTGATGAAGCAGGAAGTCAGTGATGAAGCAGGAAGGTTATTGATGAAGCAGGAAGGTCAGTGATGAAGCAGGAAGGTCAGTGATGAAGCAGGAAGGTCAGTGATGAAGCAGGAAGGTCATTGATGAAGCAGGAAGGTCATTGATGAAGCAGGAAGGTCATTGATGAAGCAGGAAGGTTATTGATGAAGCAGAGGTTATTGATGAAGCAGGAAGGTCATTGATGAAGCAGGAGGTCAGTGATGAAGCAGGAAGGTCAGTGATGAAGCAGGAAAGGTCAGTGATGAAGCAGGAAGGTCAGTGATGAAGCAGGAAGGTCAGTGATGAAGCAGGAAGGTCATGATGAAGCAGGAAGGGTCAGTGATGAAGCAGGAAGGTCAGTGATGAAGCAGGAAGGTCAGTGATGAAGCAGGAAGGTCATTGATGAAGCAGGAAGGTTATTGATGAAGCAGGAAGGTTATTGATGAAGCAGGAAGGTTATTGATGAAGCAGGAAGGTCAGTGATGAAGCAGGAAGGTCAGTGATGAAGCAGGAAGTTTATTGATGAAGCAGGAAATCAGTGATGAAGCAGGAAGGTTATTGATGAAGCAGGAAGGTCAGTGATGAAGCAGGAAGGTTATTGATGAAGCAGGAAGGTCATTGATGAAGCAGGAAGGTTATTGATGAAGCAGGAAGGTTATTGATGAAGCAGGAAGGTCATTGATGAAGCAGGAAGGTCAGTGATGAAGCAGGAAGGTCATTGATGAAGCAGGAAGGTCAGTGATGAAGCAGGAAGGTCAGTGATGAAGCAGGAAGGTTATTGATGAAGCAGGAAGGTCATTGATGAAGCAGGAAGGTCAGTGATGAAGCAGGAAGGTCAGTGATGAAGCAGGAAGGTCATTGATGAAGCAGGAAGGTCATTGATGAAGCAGGAAGGTTATTGATGAAGCAGGAAGGTCAGTGATGAAGCAGGAAGGTCAGTGATGAAGCAGGAAGTTTATTGATGAAGCAGGAAGGTCAGTGATGAAGCAGGAAAATCAGTGATGAAGCAGGAAGGTTATTGATGAAGCAGGAAAATCAGTGATGAAGCAGGAAGGTTATTGATGAAGCAGGAAGGTCAGTGATGAAGCAGGAAGGTCAGTGATGAAGCAGGAAGGTCAGTGATGAAGCAGGAAGGTCAGTGATGAAGCAGGAAGGTTATTGATGAAGCAGGAAGGTCAGTGATGAAGCAGGAAGGTTAGTGATGAAGCAGGAAGGTCATTGATGAAGCAGGAAGGTCATTGATGAAGCAGGAAGGTCAGTGATGAAGCAGGAAGGTCATTGATGAAGCAGGAAGGTCATTGATGAAGCAGGAAGGTCAGTGATGAAGCAGGAAGGTCAGTGATGAAGCAGGAAGTTTATTGATGAAGCAGGAAGGTCAGTGATGAAGCAGGAAGTTTATTGATGAAGCAGGAAGGTCAGTGATGAAGCAGGAAGGTCATTGATGAAGCAGGAAGGTCAGTGATGAAGCAGGAAGGTCAGTGATGAAGCAGGAAGGTCATTGATGAAGCAGGAAGGTCATTGATGAAGCAGGAAGGTCAGTGATGAAGCAGGAAGGTCAGTGATGAAGCAGGAAGGTCATTGATGAAGCAGGAAGGTCATTGATGAAGCAGGAAGGTCAGTGATGAAGCAGGAAGGTCAGTGATGAAGCAGGAAGGTCAGTGATGAAGCAGGAAGTTTATTGATGAAGCAGGAAGATCAGTGATGAAGCAGGAAGGTTATTGATGAAGCAGGAAGGATGAAGCAGGAAGGTCATTGATGAAGCAGGAAGGTCAGTGATGAAGCAGGAAGGTCAGTGATGAAGCAGGAAGGTTATTGATGAAGCAGGAAGGTCAGTGATGAAGCAGGAAGGTTATTGATGAAGCAGGAAGGTCAGTGATGAAGCAGGAAGGTTATTGATGAAGCAGGAAGGTCATTGATGAAGCAGGAAGGTCATTGATGAAGCAGGAAGGTCATTGATGAAGCAGGAAGAGTCAGTGATGATGCAGGAAGGTCAGTGATGAAGCAGGAGGTTATTGATGAAGCAGGAAGGTCATTGATGAAGCAGGAAGGTCAGTGATGAAGCAGGAAGTTCATTGATGAAGCAGGAAGGTCAGTGATGAAGCAGGAAGGTCATTGATGAAGCAGGAAGGTATTGATGAAGCAGGAAGGTCAGTGATGAAGCAGGAAGGTCAGTGATGAAGCAGGAAGGTCATTGATGAAGCAGGAAAATCAGTGATGAAGCAGGAAGGTTATTGATGAAGCAGGAAGGTCAGTGATGAAGCAGGAAGGTCAGTGATGAAGCAGGAAGGTCAGTGATGAAGCAGGAAGGTTATTGATGAAGCAGGAAGGTCAGTGATGAAGCAGGAAGGTTATTGATGAAGCAGGAAGGTCAGTGATGAAGCAGGAAGGTTATTGATGAAGCAGGAAGGTCAGTGATGAAGCAGGAAGGTCAGTGATGAAGCAGGAAGGTCATTGATGAAGCAGGAAGGTCATTGATGAAGCAGGAAGGTCAGTGATGAAGCAGGAAGGTTATTGATGAAGCAGGAAGGTCAGTGATGAAGCAGGAAGGTCAGTGATGAAGCAGGAAGGTCAGTGATGAAGCAGGAAGGTCAGTGATGAAGCAGGAAGGTTATTGATGAAGCAGGAAGGTCAGTGATGAAGCAGGAAGGTTATTGATGAAGCAGGAAGGTCAGTGATGAAGCAGGAAGGTCAGTGATGAAGCAGGAAGGTCATTGATGAAGCAGGAAGGTCAGTGATGAAGCAGGAAGGTTATTGATGAAGCAGGAAGGTCAGTGATGAAGCAGGAAGGTTTATTGATGAAGCAGGAAGGTTATTGATGAAGCAGGAAGGTCAGTGATGAAGCAGGAAGGTCAGTGATGAAGCAGGAAGGTCAGTGATGAAGCAGGAAGGTCAGTGATGAAGCAGGAAGGTCAGTGATGAAGCAGGAAGGTTATTGATGAAGCAGGAAGGTCAGTGATGAAGCAGGAAGGTCAGTGATGAAGCAGGAAGGTCAGTGATGAAGCAGGAAGGTCAGTGATGAAGCAGGAAGGTTAGTGATGAAGCAGGAAGTTCAGTGATGAAGCAGGAAGGTCATTGATGAAGCAGGAAGGTCAGTGATGAAGCAGGAAGGTCATTGATGAAGCAGGAAGGTCAGTGATGAAGCAGGAAGGTCAGTGATGAAGCAGGAAGGTCAGTGATGAAGCAGGAATGAAGCAGGAAGGTTATTGATGAAGCAGGAAGGTCAGTGATGAAGCAGGAAGGTCATTGATGAAGCAGGAAGGTCATTGATGAAGCAGGAAGGTCATTGATGAAGCAGGAAGGTCATTGATGAAGCAGGAAGGTCAGTGATGAAGCAGGAAGGTCATTGATGAAGCAGGAAGGTCATTGATGAAGCAGGAAGGTCATTGATGAAGCAGGAAGGTCATTGATGAAGCAGGAAGGTCATTGATGAAGCAGGAAGGTCAGTGATGAAGCAGGAAGGTCATTGATGAAGCAGGAAGGTCAGTGATGAAGCAGGAAGGTCAGTGATGAAGCAGGAAGGTCAGTGATGAAGCAGGAAGGTTATTGATGAAGCAGGAAGGTCAGTGATGAAGCAGGAAGGTCATTGATGAAGCAGGAAGGTCAGTGATGAAGCAGGAAGGTCATTGATGAAGCAGGAAGGTCAGTGATGAAGCAGGAAGGTCAGTGATGAAGCAGGAAGATTATTGATGAAGCAGGAAGGTCAGTGATGAAGCAGGAAGTTTATTGATGAAGCAGGAAGGTCAGTGATGAAGCAGGAAGGTCAGTGATGAAGCAGGAAGGTCATTGATGAAGCAGGAAGGTCAGTGATGAAGCAGGAAGGTTATTGATGAAGCAGGAAGGTCATTGATGAAGCAGGAAGGTCAGTGATGAAGCAGGAAGGTCAGTGATGAAGCAGGAAGGTCAGTGATGAAGCAGGAAGGTCAGTGATGAAGCAGGAAGGTGATGAAGCAGGAAGGTCAGTGATGAAGCAGGAAGGTCAGTGATGAAGCAGGAAGGTCAGTGATGAAGCAGGAAGCGTCAGTGATGAAGCAGGAAGGTTATTGATGAAGCAGGAAGGTCAGTGATGAAGCAGGAAGGTTATTGATGAAGCAGGAAGGTCAGTGATGAAGCAGGAAGGTCAGTGATGAAGCAGGAAGGTCATGATGAAGCAGGAAGGTTCAGTGATGAATGCAGGAAGGTCAGTGATGAAGGCAGGAAGGTCAGTGATGAAGCAGGAAGGTCATTGATGAAGCAGGAAGGTTAGTGATGAAGCAGGAAGGTTATTGATGAAGCAGGAAGGTCAGTGATGAAGCAGGAAGGTCAGTGATGAAGCAGGAAGAGTTATTGATGAAGCAGGAAAGGTCAGTGATGAAGCAGGAAGGTTATTGATGAAGCAGGAAGGTCATTGATGAAGCAGGAAGGTCAGTGATGAAGCAGGAAGTTCATTGATGAAGCAGGAAGGTTATTGATGAAGCAGGAAGGTTATTGATGAATCAGGAAGGTCAGTGATGAAGCAGGAAGTGGTATTGATGAAGCAGGAAGGTCGATTGATGAAGCAGGAAGATCAGTGATGAAGCAGGAAGGTCATTGATGAAGCAGGAAGGTCATTGATGAAGCAGGAAGGTCAGTGATGAAGCAGGAAGGTCAGTGATGAAGCAGGAAGGTCAGTGATGAAGCAGGAAGGTCAGTGATGAAGCAGGGAAGGTCAGTGATGAAGCAGGAAGGTCATTGATCAGTGATGAAGCAGGAAGGTCAGTGATGAAGCAGGAAGGTCAGTGATGAAGCAGAAGGTCAGTGATGAAGCAGGAAGGTCATTGATGAAGCAGGAAGGTCAGTGATGAAGCAGGAAGGTCAGTGATGAAGCAGGAAGGTCAGTGATGAAGCAGGAAGGTTATTGATGAAGCAGGAAGGGTCAGTGATGAAGCAGGAAGGTCAGTGATGAAGCAGGAAGGTCATTGATGAAGCAGGAAGGTCAGTGATGAAGCAGGAAGGTTATTGATGAAGCAGGAAGGTCAGTGATGAAGCAGGAAGGTTATTGATGAAGCAGGAAGGTCAGTGATGAAGCAGGAAGGTCAGTGATGAAGCAGGAAGGTCAGTGATGAAGCAGGAAGGTTCAGTGATGAAGCAGGAAGGTTATTGATGAAGCAGGAAGGTCAGTGATGAAGCAGGAAGGTCAGTGATGAAGCAGGGAAGGTTATTGATGAAGCAGGAAGGTCAGTGATGAAGCAGGAAGGTTATTGATGAAGCAGGAAGGTCATTGATGAAGCAGGAAGTTATTGATGAAGCAGGAAGGTTAGTGATGAAGCAGGAAGGTCATTGATGAAGCAGGAAGGTCAGTGATGAAGCAGGAAGGTCAGTGATGAAGCAGGAAGGTGAAGCAGGAAGGTCATTGATGAAGCAGGAAGGTCAGTGATGAAGCAGGAAGGTCAGTGATGAAGCAGGAAGGTCAGTGATGAAGCAGGAAGGTCAGTGATGAAGCAGGAAGGTCAGTGATGAAGCAGGAAGGTCATTGATGAAGCAGGAAGGTCAGTGATGAAGCAGGAAGGTTATTGATGAAGCAGGAAGGTCAGTGATGAAGCAGGAAGGTCAGTGATGAAGCAGGAAGGTTATTGATGAAGCAGGAAGGTCAGTGATGAAGCAGGAAGGTAATTGATGAAGCAGGAAGGTCAGTGATGAAGCAGGAAGGTCAGTGATGAAGCAGGAAGGTCAGTGATGAAGCAGGAAGGTCATTGATGAAGCAGGAAGGTCAGTGATGAAGCAGGAAGGTCAGTGATGAAGCAGGAAGGTCAGTGATGAAGCAGGAAGGTCATTGATGAAGCAGGAAGGTTATTGATGAAGCAGGAAGGTTATTGATGAAGCAGGAAGGTCAGTGATGAAGCAGGAAGGTCAGTGATGAAGCAGGAAGGTTATTGATGAAGCAGGAAGGTCAGTGATGAAGCAGGAAGGTCATTGATGAAGCAGGAAGGTCAGTGATGAAGCAGGAAGGTCATTGATGAAGCAGGAAGGTCAGTGATGAAGCAGGAAGGTCAGTGATGAAGCAGGAAGGTTATTGATGAAGCAGGAAGGTCAGTGATGAAGCAGGAAGGTTATTGATGAAGCAGGAAGGTCAGTGATGAAGCAGGAAGGTTATTGATGAAGCAGGAAGGTCAGTGATGAAGCAGGAAGGTCAGTGATGAAGCAGGAAGGTCATTGATGAAGCAGGAAGGTTATTGATGAAGCAGGAAGGTTATTGATGAAGCAGGAAGGTCATTGATGAAGCAGGAAGGTCAGTGATGAAGCAGGAAGGTCATTGATGAAGCAGGAAGGTCAGTGATGAAGCAGGAAGGTCAGTGATGAAGCAGGAAGGTTATTGATGAAGCAGGAAGCTCATTGATGAAGCAGGAAGGTCAGTGATGAAGCAGGAAGGTCAGTGATGAAGCAGGAAGGTCATTGATGAAGCAGGAAGGTCATTGATGAAGCAGGAAGGTTATTGATGAAGCAGGAAGGTCAGTGATGAAGCAGGAAGGTCAGTGATGAAGCAGGAAGTTTATTGATGAAGCAGGAAGGTCAGTGATGAAGCAGGAAAATCAGTGATGAAGCAGGAAGGTTATTGATGAAGCAGGAAAATCAGTGATGAAGCAGGAAGGTTATTGATGAAGCAGGAAGGTCATTGATGAAGCAGGAAGGTCAGTGATGAAGCAGGAAGGTCATTGATGAAGCAGGAAGGTCATTGATGAAGCAGGAAGGTCAGTGATGAAGCAGGAAGGTCAGTGATGAAGCAGGAAGGTCATTGATGAAGCAGGAAGGTCAGTGATGAAGCAGGAAGGTCAGTGATGAAGCAGGAAGGTCAGTGATGAAGCAGGAAGGTCATTGATGAAGCAGGAAGTTTATTGATGAAGCAGGAAGGTCAGTGATGAAGCAGGAAGTTTATTGATGAAGCAGGAAGGTCATTGATGAAGCAGGAAGGTCAGTGATGAAGCAGGAAGGTCAGTGATGAAGCAGGAAGGTCATTGATGAAGCAGGAAATTTATTGATGAAGCAGGAAGGTCAGTGATGAAGCAGGAAGTTTATTGATGAAGCAGGAAGGTCATAGATGAAGCAGGAAGGTCCTGTGATGAAGCAGGGGAAGGTCAGTGATGAAGCAGGAAGGTCATTGATGAAGCAGGAAGGTCATTGATAAGCAGGAAGGTTATTGATGAAGCAGGAAGGTCAGTGATGAAGCAGGAAGGTCAGTGATGAAGCAGGGAAAGTTATTGATGAAGCAGGAAGGTCAGTGATGAAGCAGGAAGGTTATTGATGAAGCAGGAAGGTCAGTGATGAAGCAGGAAGGTCATTGATGAAGCAGGAAGGTCAGTGATGAAGCAGGAAGGTCAGTGATGAAGCAGGAAGGTTATTGATGAAGCAGGAAGGTCATTGATGAAGCAGGAAGGTCATTGATGAAGCAGGAAGGTCAGTGATGAAGCAGGAAGGTCATTGATGAAGCAGGAAGGTCATTGATGAAGCAGGAAGGTTAGTGATGAAGCAGGAAGGTTCAGTGATGAAGCAGGAAGTCAGTGATGAAGCAGGAAGGTTATTGATGAAGCAGGAAGGTCAGTGATGAAGCAGGAAGGTCAGTGATGAAGCAGGAAGGTCAGTGATGAAGCAGGAAGGTTATTGATGAAGCAGGAAGGTCAGTGATGAAGCAGGAAGGTCAGTGATGAAGGCAGGAGTTTATTGATGAGCAGGAAGGTCAGTGATGAAGCAGGAAGGTCAGTGGAGGAAGCGGAAGTCAGTGATGAAGCAGGAAGTTATTGATGACGCAGGAAGGTCAGTGATGAAGCAGGAAGGTCAGTGATGAAGCAGGAAGTTATTGATGAAGCAGGAGGTCAGATGATGAAGCAGGAAGGTCAGTGATGAAGCAGGGAAGTTCATTGATGAAGCAGGAAGGTCAGTGATGAAGCGGAGTTCATTGATGAAGCAGGAAGGTCAGTGATGAAGCAGGAAGGTCATTGATGAAGCAGAAGTTCATTGATGAAGCAGGAGGTCAGTGATGAAGCAGGAAGGTTTTGATGAAGCAGGAAGGTCAGTGATGAAGCAGGTAGTCTATGATGAAAGCAGAAGGTATTGAGAAGCAGGAAGGTCTGTGATGAAGCAGGAAGGTAAGTGATGAAGCAGGAAGGTCAGTGATGAAGCAGGAAGGTCATGTGATGAAGCAGGAAGGTCAGTGATGAAGCAGGAAGTTTATTGATGAAGCAGGAAGGTCAGTGATGAAGCAGGAAGGTTATTGATGAAGCAGGAAGGTCAGTGATGAAGCAGGAAGGTCAGTGATGAAGCAGGAAGTTTATTGATGAAGCAGGAAGGTTATTGATGAAGCAGGAAGGTCAGTGATGAAGCAGGAAGGTCAGTGATGAAGCAGGAAGTTTATTGATGAAGCAGGAAGGTTATTGATGAAGCAGGAAAGTCATTGATGAAGCAGGAAGGTCAGGAAGGTCAGTGATGAAGTATGATGTGCTTTGGTAACAAAAGTTTTTATTGCTAGTTTGTTCCTTCTCACTCTCTGTTGTTCTCAGAAGTTTTCTGATTTTTACAGTTTTAGTGGGACTGTGTTGTGTTTTTATCTCCCCAGTTTTCTCCCTTCCTCTCTTGAAGGTGCTGCTCTCACTGGGGTTCATTTCCACAAGCCCTGATACTCACTGGGGTACAGTTCCTGAAGGTGCTGACTCTCACTGGGGTACAGTTCCTGAAGGTGCTGACTCTCACTGTGGTACAGTTACTGAAGGTGCTGACTCTCACTGGGGTACAGTTCCTGAAGGTGTTGACTCTCACTGGGGTACAGATCCTGAAGGTGCTGACACTCACTGGGGTACAGTCCCTGAAGGTGCGGACTCTCACTGGGGTACAGTTCCTGAAGGTGCTGACTCTCACTGGGGTACAGTCGTGAAGGTGCTGACTCTCACTAGGGTACAGTTCCTGAAGGTGCTGACTCTCACTGGGGTACAGTTCCTGAAGCTGCTGACTCTCACTGGGGTACAGTTCCTGAAGGTGCTGACTCTCACTAGGGTACAGTCGTGAAGGTGCTATCCATTAGTGGTTCCAGCACAGTTGCAAAATTCGCCTCTATCGCCCCTGGAGGTGATTTGAGCGCTATATCAGACGCTACACACCTCTCTTAAGGCGCTAACGCCGAGGAGCGAGGCGCTACCGAAGCTCAGGTGATGTCAGTTAGCAATGGAACACAGACAGACTGGCACCGGCCAGTTCTTAAAGGGGAGGGTCCATCTTGCTGGCCAGCCACACCCTGCTCATTGCAGCCTTGAATCTCGGCCTGGACAGCCCTCTAAAGCAATTGTGCTGGAACCAACAATGGATAGGCCCAGGGAAAGAGTTCAGCGCTTCAGCGACCAGGCCTTGGTGGCTCTGGTTGGCGCTGTGGTGCGGCAACGGGCACTGCTCTCCCCACAGAGTGGCAGGAGGCCATTGCCCCGGGAGTACAGAAGAGTCTGGAGGGAGGTGGCTCAGCACGTCTCCTCCAGGAACCTGGTGCCGAGGACCCACACCCAGTGTCGGAAGAAGTTCAACGACCTCACTCGGTTGGTCAGGGTGAGTGGCTGCTTTTCAATACCTCTACATCCCTCCATCTCAACTTCACTCTGTGCCCAGAGGGTTTAAAAACCCCAAATTCCAAACATTCATCCAAGACCTATGGCCATCTCATAAACACACACACATTCCACACCTTGCATATATTAAGGGCTATTCAACTATGGGCGGCACATCAGGCAAGCACATGGATACCGTCCTTTTTCTTGCAGGCCAAGCTCTCTCATAACATGCGGGAGCAGCAATGCACGGGAGGAGGACTGGCAGACCTACATACCCTCACCGATTTGGAGGCGAGAGTGCACAGGATCGTTGTCAGCCAGGTCATAGGTGCTGTGGCCGCTGGAGATGTCGACCCCCTTGGGGACATCAGCTTTCTCTCCTCTCTTATACCACTTGCCCCTCACAACACCAGCCTTTTACACTTTCAATCCAACTTACTAACTGTCTCCAGTCCTTGCTCCCTTACTGCCCCCCTGTCCTCACGCTAAAGCCACTCTTGTACCTCCCTGCTTTCAGATAGTGAACCACCAACTGACCAGCCTGTCCCTCAACCTACCAGTGGCAGCGACGCCCCAGGCAAGGTGGAAGAGGAAGCTGGAGCCTCACTACCTGCGTCTCCCGAGGGAGCCCATTCCGACACTGGGACCACGCCTTCCCTGGAGAGGAGCAGGGGGGTAGGGTCTGATGAGGGCGAAGCTCCTGGACCCAGCGGGCTGCAGCAACGCCATGGGGGTAGGGCAGCTCGTGGGCCATCTCCCCGGAGGGCGAGTAAGCAAGCGAGTACTGCTGCACAGGACTCAGATGAGGACCGTGCCATCACGGCCATGAATAGGCAGGCCTTGAGCATACACACTGAGCCCATGGTTGCAATGGCAAGGGTGCCCGAAAGCATGGATGGACTGGCTAGGGGTGTGGAGCATTTTGCATCTTGACCTAACATTCATTAGTCAAGGAGACAGGATGTCTTTTTACTATTTATTAAAACACTGTAATAGGACATTACATTAAGAACTGTAACAGACAGCCAAACTTCTCTCCATGAGGTAGGGGATCCAACTCGCCTGAACTTGCCCCTCAGGCTCCAGCCCCTCCCTCTCTGTATGGCCGGGGGACTGGGTCAAAAGCAATCTCAAAACACAACACTCCTTTCCCCCAGATAAAACCCCTCAGTCCTCCAGACGTCTGGGACGGAATTTAACTCGACTTGAGCGCCGCGGGACAGGCATATTCGGGGTGTCACTGTTCGCCTCAGGAAAACCTTCCTCCGTGGTTGATGACTCTATGACACCCTCTGTGGACGTGGCTTCCGTCGTTGTTGCAGGAAGCAGGCCGTCACTGCTTGGCAGAGGTGGCGGAGACAATGGTCTAGCCTTTGATGTCTCAGTTACTCTCGCTGGAGTACGACCCCGTAGCTGGTCTACGTGGCGTCTGTGTAGCTGGCCATCAGGTGTACGGACGCTGTACGACAGGGGACCCGTGGCCTGCTCCACCACGGCAGGCATCCATTTGTCTCCTCCTGTATAGCAACGGGCAAACACAGTCTCTGACGGCTCGAACTGCCTGGCGGTGCCCTGGTGCTTCTTAGCCAGCACCTCTTGTTTTGTGTGCATCTCGTCCTTGTAGTCCGGGTGTAGCCGGTCCAGTGCAGTCGCCAGCCGGCGACCCATCAGCATCTCAGCAGGACTCTTCCCCGTTGCTGAGTTTGGTGTGGTATGCTGTGATAACAGGAACCTGGCCAATCTGGTTTGCCAGTCCCCCACCGATATCCTCACCAGTGCCTCTTTTGTGGTTTGCACCATCCTCTCTGCCTGCCCATTAGAGGAGGGGTGATAGGGCGCTGTGGTCACGTGGCGGATCCCGTTTCTGCTTGCAAAAGCCTTGAACTCCGCTGACGTGAAGGCTGCTCCATTGTCTGAAACCAGCACGTCAGGGACCCCATGTGTGGCAAACAGCAAACGCAACGTGTTGATCACTGCCCTGGATGTCATGGAGTTCATAATAGCCACCTCCAGCCATTTCGAATGCGAATCCACCACTATTAAAAAGACCTTCCCCTGGAAAGGCCCTGCAAAGTCAACGTGGAGTCTTGACCATTTACGAGTGGTCCACTCCCAGGTGTGAAGGGGAGCCTTGGGTGGGCTATGGCGGGTCAGCTGACATGTCTCACAGCTCTTTACCACCTCCTCCACGTCTTGGTCCAACCCCGGCCACCAGACGTAGCTTCTCGCCAACGCCTTCATGTGCACAATCCCAGGGTGTGAGTCATGCAGCATTTTCAGCACCTCCTCTCTTGCGGCGGCAGGAACCACCACACGGCTTCCCCAGAGCACACAGTTCCTGTGTGCAGACATTTCATGGCGCCTCTGAACGAAGGGCTTGAAACGCTCCTCCTGGATCTCGGAGGGCCAGCCGTGCAGCAGCCAGCGTAGCACCCGTGATAAGACTGGATCCTTCTGTGTGAGGCTGCCAATCTGCTGGGCATGGAGTGGGGCCTCCGGGACCTGCTCCAGTAGCAGCACCTCCAGGGGTGGTGGCGTCTGTAGAATTCGCAATATATCGCGATTTTATTAATAAGGAGAAAACACAGAGTCTCGTTCAAACAGCTTTTATTTCAGCAGAATGCTGTCAGGTTTCTCAAAGTGGACACAAGCAGCCTGTAAAATGGCCGCCGCACCTCGTGACAGAACATTCTAGACTTTTCGACAGGCAGACAAGATGGCGTTCCAATAAACATTTGTGCAAGATCGATTAAGATTCAGCACAGTGAAGATAATACACGAGACATTATGGGTTTGCAGTATACACATAAATACTGAAATCGGTCTCCCAGGTACGAATGAAAGCTATTGTACCGAGTAATCAAGGGCCCATCCAAAAGACATTAATATGTAAAATCCCAACGACTCTACGATGAGAGAGCCGTTAGCAGGTAGTTATACAAAACACTTGGAAGCCCCAAAACCCCTCCAGGGAGAACACCGACCGATTTAACAATGGGAGAAATATTAACAGGTACTCAGACAGTTACGAGTAGCCCCGAAACCCATTAAGAACGGAGATCACCCATACAAGACATTTGAGCGCCAAACTCAAACAAAAGAAAGGACATTAAGGTTGGGCGGGAAACGGAAGATTTTGTACTATAATTACAAGCTCCAACCGTCCATCTTTCTCTTATTCTCTTATCCGATCGACTCGTAACCTCGTGGCTGCTCCTGTGTTTTTGACTCGTAGTCTTGTTCCTGCTTGCCTGGTGCCTCTTTGAAAAAGACTGTTGAACTTTCTGATCCGTTCGGATCTACCTCGTGTCGCGTAACGAAGACCTATGTTGGTAACTGGCATCGGAACCAAAGGCCCGAGATGAGATGAGATGAGATGAGATGAGATGAGAAGAGAGGAAGACCATACTCATCGCCACGGTCAGTAAATCCCGACCGTGCCTGTAGGTCGAACAGCCAAGTTTTCCTTGCCAGGAAGACTTCTTTGAACTTGCAAGAACGGATCGTCAAAGATGATATTGACTGGGCTGTATTCGGAAAGTACCTGTTAAACCAACCAACACAGATCTTCATCACAGCAGACGGTCCAGCCTGCTAGCCGGAGCAGAAGCAAGTAAACAAGTGGGACCAGGAGACCTCCTGATCGACACGTGGGTGCTGCGGTGAAAAACATCCGATCAGCTATTCGGAATTTCTCCGAGTTATCACGAGTGGTGAGCATGAGTCTCGAAATCCTACGAATCTAGCTAGGACAGATATTGATAGGGGAGGGTTTAAGTATTAAGGATACTTGTAATGTGTGCCCCTATTTACGGTGTGTCGTTCGTTCCTCGTTTCCCTAGGATCAGCTATATAACTGCTTGTAAGATTGTACTGTCATTAATCTGTGCTTATGACATGTATTTCGTAATCTTAAATATCATGCAATAAAGATTTTCCATTTCGTACCATTCAACCGAGTCTACATGAGTTTCATCTCCATTACTGCTCTCGCATCTAAGTCCAGTGTCTAGAACCGTAAGGGCGAGTGATTCGAACCACTCACAGGTGTGTCTAGTGCTCCCAGACTGGCTGGAGACCAGAACAGGCAACAAGGCCTAAACCCGCACTGACATACAGGCTGCACAGAGCCGCGTGAATCTCACAGGCTGCGAGACACGCAGGGTCAGAATCCCTTACAGAAAATGGCGACCGCGGCAGGACACTGGCAGCGAGAGGGTAGTGTGTTAGACTTTGGTGTGACTGTACGAAATGTTATGCAGGAAAAGATAGCAGATTATGTGTTCGGAAAGGTTAATCTAACTAAGAAATGGATAAGTGAATTGTTAGCGGATAAAAGTCCACTAGAGGCAGCCGAAAGGTGGACAGATAGTAAAGAACATAAAAAGACACTCGAGAAAGCAGTCTGGCTTATGTGTTACAAAAGGCAGGTTCAGATTTCAAACCAGACCATTACAGCGCTAGTAGCTCGAATCAGTCATTTAGAGGGAGAAATGGATGAGAAGGTTTCTGGAGGGGAAATGCTCATTAGGAATTTAAGTGCGTTGCACCAAGAACGCCAGGAAATCTCCAGTCACCATAAAACAAGGATAGATTACCTCGAGTGTCAGGTCACTGAGGCAAAGTTAAATGAGAGCAGGTTAAAGGAACGATGTGCCCGCCAAGCTGCCCAGATAAGAACTCAGGAAGAGAGCTTAACGGGGGTTAGGGCGGCATATAAGTTGGCCCTTGAGGATAAGTTTCAGGGAGCCGATCATAGCGCCTGCCAAAAAGAGATAGAGCACCTCAAAAAGGCCGTGAACAAAGCGCACGGCATGGTGTGCCTTATCAGTCCGTCAGCACACCAGCCGCTAGTAAGTGAGAAGTTTAAGAAATCCCCACCAAGTAAAGCAGAGGAAGTAGTAGCCACTGCGCCCTCCGCGCCACCCAGCTATTCGGAAACCTGGGTTAGGGAGGAAGCAATGGAAGAAACGAAAGAGCCCATTGAGAAAGAAGTGGAAAAGGGACCGTTGTATCCAGTAACGGGTATTAAAAGGGGCCCAAACAGAAACGGTGGGGAAGAACCAGGGGATCTCCTCGGACAGCTTGTGTTGCCTCACAGCTCACACCAGCTGAGAGTTATGATAAATCACGTACGGAAGCTGACCGAGTCAGACGACCCTTCCGTACATTTCAGAGAAGTTGAGCAAACCGCAGCCATTAACGGCTGCGATGATGGGGAAACAGCAAAAATGCTGTTGTTTTCGTTAGGCAGTACAATCCTTCAGTGTCTCTCAGGCGAGAGCAAGAGGGGAACCAAGACTTATGAGGCATTAAAGAATGAGGTCCTGGAAGTGTTGGGGGCGGACGATGAAGGTCCGTTTGCTAGAGTGGGACAGACAGTGCAGATGGAGGGAGAACCCCCGAAGGTTTTTGCCGACAGGCTGTGGCCAGTATATGAGCGCAGCTGTCTAGGTGCGCCCGAGCGCGAAGATGTGGAAGGCGCCGGTTTAGCTCATTGGCTTAGGTGCATAATAGCCAACAGTTTACCAGCCGTCAGAGAGCAGGCAAAAGCATGGTTTGATCCCAATGACCCCAACATTACGGAAGAGTCGGTCTTGAATCGACTCACGTTAGGATATCGCAATATAAGGGGTATGGCAACACGTCCCCTTAAGGGAAAAGTACATGAGGTACGACCCGCAGCCCCGTATCAAAGAGAGTGGCATCAGGAGGGTAATCGCGCCCCACAGGCAAGTAATGCTTGTTACGGGTGTGGGAAGACAGGGCACTGGCGCAAGCATTGCAGGAACCCTTGGAAAGATTCCAAGGATAAAAATCCCGCGGTCCGAGCCCAGGCGCCTGTCCCGGCTAGGGAAGCTAATGCACCCACCCCTCCCGACGACCTCGAAGTAGTGTTAGGAGCCATGCGCAATCTATTGAGTGCACATGGAAAGGTGGCGGTCGCAACCGGCCCCGTAGGTGCCGCAGGACCGTCTAATAGTACCCCATGACTAGAACCCGCGCAGCCCGTCTACCTGTGTCCGCTTAGCTATGATGCGTGGAAGCGACCTTTGGTGGAGATGGAGGTAGAGAAACAGAGGGGTAGTTATTTGTTGGACACGGGAGCTTCTTGCACCATAATCCATACAGATAGCCCTTTTGACTCGCCGCTATCTACCAGGGTCCCATTCACGTTAGCGGGGTTCACAGGAAAAGAACAGGCTGGCGCGTTCTCCCTTCCGCTATCCATTCGTTTGGGAGCACTTCACCTTAAGTGGAAGTGTATACTGATGGAATGGCAGGAGGGGGGTGGAAGAGGTATTCTCGGGTCTGATCTTCTATCGGGACACGGGATCCTCGTGGACCTCAGAAATCACTGTCTCTGGGGGGCTAAGGGTGAAAAAGGCGAGGTAGTAGTGATTCCGGGGGAGGAAGAAACAGGGGTCCTGTGTACCGTACAGCCATCCGGAGGCTACGACCTCAGGCTTATGGTCGCAGATGTCCCAACGGACATGCAAACGTACGTGTCAGATAATATGCACGCGTTTGCAACCCACAAGCACGATTGTGGGAGGGTTATCGGGTTTGAGGTCAGCGTAGATGGGGACCCCATGACCCGACCCCAAAAGCAGTATAACTTCCCCAAAGAAGCAGAACCCGATATGGAGACAGCAATGTCCTCCTTGGTGCAGCAGGGCGTGTTGAGGCCGATAGCCACACACGTGAACTCCCCATTATGGCCGGTTAGGAAGCCGGATAATTCGTGGAGAGCCACGGTGGACTACAGAGTCCTTAACAGTAACATTCCCGCCTGCGCGCCCACGGTAGCAGCAGTTGCTGACCTAATAGGGAGCATCCCAGCGTCCGCGACCACGTTCACGGTGCTGGATATCTCGAACGGTTTTTGGTCCATCCCGCTGAGGCGAGAGGACCAGTACAAGTTTGCCTTTACTTTCAAAGGACAACAGTACACATGGAACTGTCTGCCACAGGGTTTCCACAATAGCCCCAGTATTTTCCATCAGTGTATGGCAGGAAGTTTAAAGGAGTTTAGTCAGCCCAATCAGATAGTGCAGTACGTGGATGATTTGCTCCTATTTACGGACTCAAGGGAGGAGCATGGACCACTACTGGACGAGTTATTGGAGCTGCTAGCGAGAAAGGGTTTTAAAATAAATCCTAAGAAAGCACGTATCGGTCAGCGGGAAGTAAAATTCCTGGGACTGACCATACGCGCTGGGGAAAGAGCCATAGACAAAGCGAGGAGGGAGTCGGTGCAAGAATTACCGATTCCCAACAACATAAGGGGTGTGAGGTCCTTCTTGGGACTGACCGGTTACTGCAGGGACTTTATCGAAGACTATGCGGCCACAGCAGCGCCGCTCCTCCGACTCCTCCATAAGGGGGTGGAGTGGTCTTGGGACGAGGGCTGCCAAGCAGCCTTCGAGAAGTTAAAAAGGGATCTGCAGACCGCGCCAGCCTTAGGGGCCATAGATGGGGGGAAGGAGTTTTTCCTGGAGGTAGCTGCCAGCGGAGACAGCTTGAGTGCTGTGCTGCTCCAAGAGCGTCACGGCAAGCTGAGGCCGGTTGTCTATTCATCCAGAGTATTAACGGATGTGGAGAGAAGTTTCTCCAATTGCGAAAGGCACCTTTTAGCCACGCATTGGGCTGTGAAAAGATCAGCGATCTTCACAGGGCTCTCTCCCATCACTCTCCTCACACATCACACACCAACTAAGATGCTTCTGGATGGGAGGATTAAAGATGGGACCGTAAGCAGCGCGCGCATTGCGCGTTGGACCCTTCTTCTCTCCCAGTTGGATCTTAGAGTAAAAGGTCTTTGCGAGCCCAGGCTTGCGGCCAATTTGGTATACCCCGGTACAGCCCACCGATGTTCGGTGGAAGGGGTGTGGGACGTCAACATAGGTTTACGGGCCGGGATACATCCCACTGGGCGCGAGATTTATGTTGATGGGTCTAGCACAGTATCTGCTGGCGAGCGACTCACAGGGTGTGGAGTTTATGACCCTGCGGCAGACCTTGCCCTGGCGATCAAGCTCCCTAGCACCATGAGCGCGCAGCAGGCTGAGCTGTCTGCCGTGGTGTACGTTGTTACCCACCCAGACATTTTCCCAACCCCATACACGATTTGCTCGGACAGTATGTTCACCTGCAATTCGTGTACGGAATACCTGGCCATTTGGTCCCGCCGTGGATACACCTCCGCGGACGGGCGACCTTTAACGGTGAAGCCCTTGCTGGAAAAGATCTTAGCAGCAGCAGTAGGGGAGGAAGGAGAGATTTTCATCCATAAGGTGAAAGCTCACTCCTCCACAGAGCCCCGTGGGGAGGGCAACCAGCAGGCGGATGCGCTAGCCAGGGAAGGTGCCCGCAACGGCATTTTCTGGGACCCCTATGGGACCAGACCCATAGCAGCGATCCAAGGCAGGGACAGGAATCCCGGGAACACCAGGGTAGCATTGCCCCTAGACCTTAAGACCGTCCAAGCCCAGGATCCCGCCCTAAAAGCAGTCCTAAAAACCATTTCTGAGGGGAGGCAGGTAGAAGGTCCGTACAGTACGGCAACCCTCTCGGTTAAGGAAGGCATGCTGTTCCGCGAGGAGCAGTGGGTTGTGCCGCAGCAGCACAGGAGGGAATTCCTCCAGTTGGCTCACGAGGGACCGGGGGCAGGGCACCCCGGGCCCGAGGTTACCTGGCAACGGGTAGAGCAAGCGGGATGGTGGCCAGGGCTCAGGGAACAAGTCCGCGAGTTCTGTGCAAACTGTCTTGTGTGCGCTGCAAACAACCCAGACCCCCAGAAAAGGAAGGTGCCCATGGGACACGTAAGAAGGGTAGAGGGACCATGGCAGTCGATACAGATCGACTATATAGGACCCCTGCCCACCACCCAGGGAGGTTATAAATACTGCCTCGTCTTGGTGGATGTGTTTTCCAAGTGGGTGGAAGCCTTCCCCTGTCGAACAGCTACGGCAATGGGTACAGCAAAAATCTTGGTCCGGGAAGTGTTCTCGCGGTGGGGACTTCCCCGTTTTGTGGAGTCAGACCAAGGGAGTCATTTCACCGGCCAGGTGATGCAGAACACCCTCATGCTTTTGGGCATTGAAGGGAAGTGGCACGTAGCACACAATCCCCAGTCATCCGGGATTGTTGAACGCATGAACCGGACCCTGAAGGAGAAATTGAGGAAGGAGACTAGGAACTCGCCCCAAAAATGGGCGGAAGTTCTGCCTTTAGTCCTCATGGGGGTCCGGGCCAGCCAGTCAAAAAGTACGGGGTACTCCCCGCACGAGGTGATGACTGGGAGGCTCATGCGAACCCCCACCCATGTGCTAGCGCCGGTGCTCACTGAGGGTCAGCTCCAAGAGATAAGCAGGGACAAGTTCGCCCAGACTCTCTTGGAGCGCCTGAAGCAGGTTTATGAGCAGGCGGCTGGGAACATGGGAAGGCAGCATCAGGGCAATCGCCTGCTGCTGGAACCCCGCAAAACGCGGGAGTGGGAAGTAGGAGACCAGGTCATGGTCAGAAACTACGCCAGAGTAGGGAGTCTGGAACCACTGTATATGGGACCCTACAACATTGTAGACAAGGCGAGTCCCATGGTATACGCCGTAAAAGTACCTCGGCGCACTAAGTGGTTCCACGTAAACCAATGCAAACTGTACAAGCCAGGTGCGCAAGGGAAAACCACAGCGGTAAACCCCGCCAGTGGGGAAGCACAGCCCCAGGTAGGACCACAAGGCACACAGGCAGGCATAGCAGCTTGCATCAGGGGAGGGGACATCCTGGAAGATCATGAAGCATTTTTGTGGGGTTGGGAGTCAGATGAGGGAGAATTCCGGGAACTCGAGTCAGATGAGGATAGTGATGAAGACGAGTGGTTTTTGGGGAACGGTCCCATTTTAGGTATAGGGAGGATACGGGCTGCAGATAGAGATCCACACAGGGTGGACACACAAGCTGCAGGTCCCGAAGACAGGAGGGAGGAGCTAGGGGAGGCGGGGCCAGCTGCTGTGGGAGCACAGGGAGTGACGGTGAGAACCTCCGAGCCCGAGCCGCCCGCTTTGAACGTCCCGCCCTCGGGGGAGGCAGAGATCGCGAGTGAAGGGCCGCCTGCTGGGCCGAGCAGGGCGGAGCCACAAACTGCGAGCCCCGAGGTTAGGGAGGCGGAGTCAGCGGAGGCGGAGCCAGCGACTGTGGTGGAACCACAGGTCGTCCCGATGGAAGTCTCGGAACCCGGTCCGTCGGCCATGGGATTCCTGCCCCCGACAACTCCCCGTAGGTCAAGTAGAGAACCCCAGCCCAGGAGGATGTGGTCATGTCCCCAGACTGCCCCAAGGCGTAGACTTAAGGTTAAGGCAACCCAGATACAGCCCGGCCCCATCGCAGCAGCAACAGGCTGCGGCAGATCAGAGGAAGGGATCAGTGCAGCAACAGGCTGCGGCAGATCAAAGGGAAGGGTCAGTGCCCTCCCACCGTCGGGAAGAGCTCGCAGCAGCCTTCTCAGAATTTAAAGGGGCCGCCCTGAGAACGGGCGGCACTGTATAGTAATAAGTTTTAAGTTTTAAGTTCATAGTTCAAGGTTAAGTTTATAGTTTTAATAAGGTTAAGATTGTAGTGTTTTTAACAGAAAACGATAAAATGATGGGAGCTTTAAAGATAGGTTTAGTTAAAGTTTATTCAGCGAACGTTGAAGTTTACGTGAGGCGAGGTCAGGGGACCCGCTCACCCTTCACAAAAGCCAGAGACTCTTGCGAGGCTGGCTACCTCATTCTATCTGATCACAGGAACCAAGGAAGGATGGAACGAATTCTAGTATTGCTCGCGGCAATCGGATGTGGATTGGCCTATCGAGGCCGCACCAAGGATGTCGTGGTGTTTGGATGTTCCGGGGACACGGCCCCCATCGCGGTGGATGGGACCGGAAGACGGGAGGCAGAGGAGACCAGCACCTATTTCCACAAGGGAAGGTGGCCAGGATGGCTGGGAACGAACTCAACGGAGTATTCTAGCACATCGGGGTTTGCCTACAAAGAGACTTCTTTAATGTGCCCCAAAGTAAGGATCATCGCACCCAGGATCAGCGTCACCGTCGGCAAACGGATTTGTTTGACTTGTAGTGGGAATGTCCCATTGAGCCGATGGTGGTGGCTGCGAAAGCTGAGCAAAACTATGAGGAACTCTTCGGTCGAGTGGGAACGACTGGGTAATAATACCCATCGGACAATTACGGGGACAAACGGACAAGTGAAAGTCTGTTGGGACAAATGGTGGGAACCGGACGAGGGAATTTATGTATGCATGTGGGGGTCAAAATACCCTTGCCCCAAAGGCATATCCATATTTTTCATTAATCAGTGGCAGGATAACGGACAGGGGATGAGGTGGGATGCGAGCACCAGGGGGTGCGGAGCCCCATACTCTTCGATCCCGGTAAATGCCACTGAGCTCATTACGCGCCCACGCAAAGCCCCGCCCACGATTCCGGTGGTTCTAGCTGAGAAGAAGGGTGCCCTAAAACTAGTAAGGGACCCGGGAATGGTTTGGTACTGGTCCCCACAGACCAGATACTATTTCAGGGAGTACATTACGCGGTGGCCTCGGTGATTTTAAATCTCACCGAGGTGCGGTTACCAGAGTGGTGCCCCAAAAAGACGGAACAGTTGTATCAGGTCCTGTTGACCAAGATGTTCAGACAATTTTACGAATTCGATTTCGCGGAAATTGATAAAACAAGTTTGTACACCGCACCACAGGAAGTTTTGGATCAAGTAGGGAGGCAAAGAAGGGGTTTGGTGAACGATGCGTTCACTGCTTTTAACACGGGTACATCTGTGGTCAACGCTCTAGACAGTGTGGAGCTGCAGACCCAGATTAATGGTTTAAAGACACAATTAAAAGACATTCTAACAGATGAGAATAAAGTGGTAGGGTCGGGTCTACACGAGGACCAAGCCATGACTCTCCATTTAAAGGAAATTATAGCAGAGTTGGAGAAACATGCAAAGACGGTAAATGCCCTGATTAGGGAAGATCGGAATGCATCCGATCAAGCTGCGCAGAACGAGGTGTGCGTGCTTTACGGGGCGTGGTTACTGGGCGAAGGCCGCAGTAATTTGGAGGATTTAAAACAAGGTTTGGTCCCGTCCTGGATAAGTAACAAACACCTGCGGGCGCTCCACCCTTTTCAGAACGCACTGAGCCCGTGCCAGCTCAGGCTAGCTTCAGAAGCATACCCAGTCCCCGTGGACTGCGGACGATCAAACCATACCATTATGGGTATAGTTTTACGCATGCCGGTTTTGGGCGACACAGCAAAGCCCGCCCCGGTGTATCGGGTAGAGAACATTGGTGTCATTCAGGGGGGAGCCCACATTCGTTATGCAGCGGTTCCACCTTACGTCATCCGCTGGGAGCAAACGATGACAGGTACAGATCTCTCTGGTTGTCGTGGCAGGGGAGCACACATAATACTGTGCCCCCAGCACTTGAATGCCTTTTTAACACCACAGTGCGGGTTCAGAACGACTGGCGCCAAGTCCATGAATTGTACCATGGAGGCAATGGCACAAGATCATGTGCCTCCGCAGGTAGCATACATCGGGGGTGGAACATATTGTGTTACCACTGCAGCGCAACACTACCAGCATGGAAACCGTAGCCGGTGTCCGGTGAGTGACAGCAGTTTCTGTTTTAAACCCAGGGCGGAAGTTCAAGTAGCACAACAGCGAATTATCCCAATCCCTGAACCATCCACTGTTCATCTCACAGTAAAAGAGAATTTCACCGACTTGCAACGATTCGTCGCGCATTTCGGATACCTCATTCCCCCTCTCCCTGAACACCTCACCAAGCTTTTAAAAGCCGTCGCGGTGTCACAGAAACATTTTTACACATTAGAACAGAAAACTGTCGAAATAGGAACAGACATTCTGGATATAGTAGTTCCACCGTGGTGGAATCTGTTCACCAATATTGAAGTGCCTTCATGGATCAGAATAGCCTCCCACATTTTAGTCGTATGTCAAGTGTTTATTGTAGTGTACCTATTGGTCGTACATTGTAAAAGAGACAAACGCCTCACCAAGCATGAAAACACGGGAGAGTGGCGAGAACGTTACGTGCGCGTGCACGATGAAAGCACCGTGTAATCGGAAAATGGCGTCATTCCCGCTCGCCACGTGCGCCGCGGAAGTTTGTACTCGATCATGATTTTCAAAGACTGTAAATACGTTTGGAACTCGACATGTTAAGAGTTGGTGTTGATTATTTTTGGTGATGGTGTTATAGTTAAAAATGATTGTTTCGTTTTGGGTGTTGTTTTTCCTTTCCCTGAATAAAAGATGAATATACAGGTGATACGAGAGGCATCGGCCTGGTTACGCCGGGAAGGAAAACAAGTGGTGTAAGTTTAAGGGCAAATAAAGGCCCACGGTGATATAAAATGTAATTTTCTTGGGAAATAAGGACGACACAGAGACCCTAATTAGGTTAAAGTTATGGGATTAATTTGCTGGATTCGGAGAGAAATCGAGATAATATTGCTCACCACTATGATTTTTGATACGATAAGCGGAGTTATTCGCATCAACAGGAGGGACTGTAGAATTCGCAATATATCGCGATTTTATTAATAAGGAGAAAACACAGAGTCTCGTTCAAACAGCTTTTATTTCAGCAGAATGCTGTCAGGTTTCTCAAAGTGGACACAAGCAGCCTGTAAAATGGCCGCCGCACCTCGTGACAGAACATTCTAGACTTTTCGACAGGCAGACAAGATGGCGTTCCAATAAACATTTGTGCAAGATCGATTAAGATTCAGCACAGTGAAGATAATACACGAGACATTATGGGTTTGCAGTATACACATAAATACTGAAATCGGTCTCCCAGGTACGAATGAAAGCTATTGTACCGAGTAATCAAGGGCCCATCCAAAAGACATTAATATGTAAAATCCCAACGACTCTACGATGAGAGAGCCGTTAGCAGGTAGTTATACAAAACACTTGGAAGCCCCAAAACCCCTCCAGGGAGAACACCGACCGATTTAACAATGGGAGAAATATTAACAGGTACTCAGACAGTTACGAGTAGCCCCGAAACCCATTAAGAACGGAGATCACCCATACAAGACATTTGAGCGCCAAACTCAAACAAAAGAAAGGACATTAAGGTTGGGCGGGAAACGGAAGATTTTGTACTATAATTACAAGCTCCAACCGTCCATCTTTCTCTTATTCTCTTATCCGATCGACTCGTAACCTCGTGGCTGCTCCTGTGTTTTTGACTCGTAGTCTTGTTCCTGCTTGCCTGGTGCCTCTTTGAAAAAGACTGTTGAACTTTCTGATCCGTTCGGATCTACCTCGTGTCGCGTAACGAAGACCTATGTTGGTAACTGGCATCGGAACCAAAGGCCCGAGATGAGATGAGATGAGATGAGATGAGATGAGAAGAGAGGAAGACCATACTCATCGCCACGGTCAGTAAATCCCGACCGTGCCTGTAGGTCGAACAGCCAAGTTTTCCTTGCCAGGAAGACTTCTTTGAACTTGCAAGAACGGATCGTCAAAGATGATATTGACTGGGCTGTATTCGGAAAGTACCTGTTAAACCAACCAACACAGATCTTCATCACAGCAGACGGTCCAGCCTGCTAGCCGGAGCAGAAGCAAGTAAACAAGTGGGACCAGGAGACCTCCTGATCGACACGTGGGTGCTGCGGTGAAAAACATCCGATCAGCTATTCGGAATTTCTCCGAGTTATCACGAGTGGTGAGCATGAGTCTCGAAATCCTACGAATCTAGCTAGGACAGATATTGATAGGGGAGGGTTTAAGTATTAAGGATACTTGTAATGTGTGCCCCTATTTACGGTGTGTCGTTCGTTCCTCGTTTCCCTAGGATCAGCTATATAACTGCTTGTAAGATTGTACTGTCATTAATCTGTGCTTATGACATGTATTTCGTAATCTTAAATATCATGCAATAAAGATTTTCCATTTCGTACCATTCAACCGAGTCTACATGAGTTTCATCTCCATTACTGCTCTCGCATCTAAGTCCAGTGTCTAGAACCGTAAGGGCGAGTGATTCGAACCACTCACAGGTGTGTCTAGTGCTCCCAGACTGGCTGGAGACCAGAACAGGCAACAAGGCCTAAACCCGCACTGACATACAGGCTGCACAGAGCCGCGTGAATCTCACAGGCTGCGAGACACGCAGGGTCAGAATCCCTTACACGTCTCAGCCATCGGCCGGTTCAAAGGCAAGCGACTCAGAGCATCAGCATTAGCCAGCATCTTCCCAGGCCTGTAGCAAAGTTCATAACTGTAGGCCCCCAACATCAGACTCCACCGAAGCATACGCGGTGATATGATCAGGGGCATGGGCTTGGAGTGATGCAGGAGCCCCAAGAGTGGCTTGTGGTCCGTGTAGATGACGAACTGTCTCCCTAACAGGTACTGGCTGAACTTCTTTACCCCAAATATGATGGCTAAGGCCTCCTTGTCAATCTGGGCGTAGTTACGTTCTGTTGTTGAGAGTGTTCTTGAGGCAAAACTGATAGGCGCCTCCCGGCCATCTGGCTCTATGTGACCCAATAGAGCTCCCAGCCCGTATGGTGAGGCATCACACACCAACACCAATGGTTTGTTTTCATCATAGTGTGCCAGAACCTTATCTGCTTGTAGCAGTTCCTTTGCCTGTCTGTAGGCTGTTTCATGATCTGAGGTCCAGTTCCACACTGTTGCTTGGTCTAACAGCCTGTGCAGTGGCTCTAAGATTGTGGCTTTGCCCTTGAGAAAACAACTGTAGAAGTTTAACAGTCCGAGGAATGCCTGCAGTTCGGTCTTGTTCTTGGGGTTGGGAGCGCTCCTGATAGCCTCCACCTTCTCCGTAGTCGGATGCACACCGTCTTCGTCCACTCGGAATCCCAAGAACTCCACCCCATTGGCAGCGAACACACATTTCTCCTTCTGAAGGCGTAGTCCTACCTCAGCCAGCCGGCGTAGTACTTCCTGCAGCCGCTCATCATGGGCTTCCTGTGTCTTGCCTGTAATTAGTATGTCATCCAGGTAAGGCTGAACTCCCGGAACACCAGCCAACAGGGTGTCCATGAACCTCTGAAAGATTGCCACAGCCGTCGACACCCCAAACTGCAGCCTTGCGGCTCGGAAAAGTCCTCTGTGGGTGTTGATTGTCAATAGCTCGGCTGACTTTTCATCCAGGACCAGTTGCTGGTATGCTTGCTTGAGATCCAGCTTGGTGAACAGGGTGCCTCCAGCCAGTGTTGAAAACAGCTCTGTAACTGTTGGTAAGGGATACACATCTGGTAGCACAGCAGTATTAACCGTACATCTGTAATCTCCACAGATTCGCAGGCCCCCATCCTTCTTTGCAATGGGCACGATAGGGGTGGCCCAACGGGAGTTCTTCACTGGTATAAGAACCCCTTGGTTCACCAGCTTATCCAGGGTCTCATCCACCTTCTTGCGCAACGCAAAAGGAACTGGTCGCGCCTTGAAGAACTTAGGCGCTACCCCTGGGTCCACTTCGATTGAGACTGGCGGTCCCCGACAGGCCCCGAGCTCACCAAAAACCTCTTCATAGTTCTCCAACATAGGCATTATGGGCTGTCGCTGTACCGTGTGTACTCCTGTCACTCCAATACCAAGAGGCTCAAACCAATCTCTGCCCAGCAGGCTTGTGCCCTGCCCCGCCACCACATAAAGCGAAGTGTGTCCTTGACTGCCCGATACTTAACTTTCACATGAATCATACCCAGCACTTGGAGTTGGGCTTGGGACCACTGCCGTAGCACGCCACTGACCTGAGCCATCACCGGGGGTTCACTTGGCCACAGCCTATTGTAAGTCTCTTCACTTATCAACGAACACGCTGAGCTTGAATCCACCTCCATGCCGAGTGGTGCCCCATTCACGATCACATTTGCTGTGTATCCCCACCGTCTGTGGTGTCGCTGCTCAGCTTCCGTGGTATACACTGTATACTCATCGTTGTCCTCCCGTGTCAGGGTGTGTGTCTGCGATGCTTGTGTTGGCTCTGCTGCAGCAGCCTGAGCTATCTTCATGCAGACACGAGCTATGTGTCCTCTTTTCTTACAGAAATGACATACCGCTGACACAAATTTGCATGTAGTGGCACCATGGAGAGCCCCACAGCGGAAACATTTTCTTCCTGTCTGTTTAGTTGCCTCCCTGTCACTCGCAGCATCAGCTGCGTGTGTGGTCTTGTGCACACCCTCGGCGGCCCGAGGTGGCGCTGCTTCTATACGTAGCATACCTGTGTTCATCGACGCAGCCTCTGCTGCTAAAGCCTTCTCCTCGGCCAGTCGGAACGTCAGGGCCTTGTCCGCTAACAGCTGTTTCTGCAATGCCGAGTCCAGCACTCCACACACAATCCGATCACGGAGCATATTGTCTAAATGGTCACCAAAATTACAATGTACCGAGCGTTTCCTCAACTCAGCAATGTACCTTGAAATAGATTGTCCAGGCTGTTGTTTACAATTGTGAAAATGGAAACGCTGCACAATTTCTGAGGGTTTTGGGTTGAAATGTTGCTGCAGTATTTCTATCAAGTCCTTATAATCCACCTCACTAGGTTTACGAGGAACCACCAATGAACGCAGGACAGAGTAAGTAGCCGCTCCGCATACACTGAGCAACACTGAGCGCTTCTCTTCTTTGTCAATATTATTGGCCTCCAAGAAACACCCCAGTCTTTCTGCGTATTCCTCCCATGAACTGTCCTCATCCCCAGAGAACTCTTCAATACGTCCCAAGGCCGTCATCGTGTTAATGTGCGCTGTCCCTTTAAGATCCACGTGGTCAGAGTTACAATAGCTAAACTCACGTTAGTTGCCTGGATGTTATTAGCTGGGTGGCCCGCTCGTCGCAATATCCAATATCAGATTCGTAGGTTCGCGTCTATCTCCGTCCTTCTAGAGAGTCCGACAACCGCCTCGTCGCCAGTTTTGCATCTTGACCTAACATTCATTAGTCAAGGAGACAGGATGTCTTTTTACTATTTATTAAAACACTGTAATAGGACATTACATTAAGAACTGTAACAGACAGCCAAACTTCTCTCCATGAGGTAGGGGATCCAACTCGCCTGAACTTGCCCCTCAGGCTCCAGCCCCTCCCTCTCTGTATGGCCGGGGGACTGGGTCAAAAGCAATCTCAAAACACAACAGAGCAGTCCGCTGCAGCACAGGCCGACGCAACGCAACGGCTTAGTGCTGCAATTCAGTCACTGGCTGGTGCCATCCAGTCTCAGACTGCTCTCATGGAGTCTTAGATTGTGGCAACGCAAGCACTGACTGCTGCCATCCTCGCTGGGTCGCCCTCAGTCCGTCGGGGAACTCACAGTACTGCAGCAGGCCAGCAATCTGTGCTCCAGCAGATTGCTCTGGATGCTGAGGTACTGCCCCGTGGGAGTGCCAGTGTGTCGGTCGAGCAGGAAGGTGCTGTCCTCTCTCAGGATGACAGCATTCCTGCTCCCACCACTGGCACTTCCCCATTGCACTTGCCACCGCCTGCAACACAGCCAGCCCAGACTGCTGCCGCCCATGCAGAGTTGGTGCAGTCTGCAGCCGGGGCCTCCAGGCCCAGAGCTGGTCAAGGGCGTCCTTCAAGGGCATCTGTTGTCTCAGGTTCTGACATTCAGCAGCCTTCCACCAGCCTTGCTGCAGCCACTGGGGCCCCCTTACGGAGGAGCAGTAGGGTGGGAAGGGGGGATGTGCGCAGGGGATGGAGATCACCCTCGAAGGGCAAACAGTAGGAGGTCTCAATAAATGGTGGGAATGTTTGTGGTAAAGGTCGAGGTTCGTGTGATTACATTTGTTTACTGTTTTGCCGTTTATCTCCATATTGTGAGAACAAGTTCTGTTAGTTCATGATTTGTTGTGTTGGTTTCTAATTGTTTGTCCTGAATAAATGACACACACAGAGTTTGTTAAATAAATAAGTTTTTAAATTCAAAATTTACATTTTTGGTCTTTTGAATCATTCCAGCTTTGGCCGGCAATAGGGGGTGCGGGTTGCTTTCCATGACGTTGTTCTCCATGCCAGAAGCCATCTTCTCAGTAGGGGCCTAGAAGCGGCTTGTTATCAGCCGTTCGCGAATGGCCCTTGCAGTGGCAACATTGTGCGCCTCCCTCCCCCCTTGGTGCTGCTGCTGATCCTCCTCCTCATCCTCCTGCTCATTCTCCTCCTCCTCTTCCTCTTTCTCCTCCTCCGCTTCCTCCTCCTCCTCTTCAGGTGGAGTACCAATCCCTGGTGGCATTGGCTGGGTCCTCAGGATTGCCAGGTTGTGAAGCATGCAGCACACAACTATGAAGAGGGAGATTCGCTCAGGAGAGTACTGCAGGGTTCCTCCTGTGTGGTCCAGACAGCGGAACCATTGCTTGAGCACGCCGATTGTCTGCTCAATTATGTTCCTGGTGGCGCTATGGCTCTCATTATACCGCAGCTCAGCAGGGGTGTTGGGGTTATGGAGCGGTGTCATCAGCCAGGTGCAGAGTGGATAACCCTTGTCCCCGAGGAGCCATCCACTTGGGTGATGCGGTGCCTGGAAAAGGTCTGGCACGCCAGTCTGGCGCAGGATGAAAGCACCATGGCTGCTGCCAGGATAGCGGGCATTGACGGCGAGTATGAGCTGTGTGTGGTCACAGAACAACTGCACATTTAAGGAGTGGTAGCCCTTGCGGTTTCGGAAAACCTCTGCATTTTCATGCGGTGCCCGCAATGCCACATGCGTGCAATCAATGGCGCCCTGCACCATGGGGAAGCCCGCTATCCTCGCAAAGCCCAATGCGCGTTCATGCTGTTTGCCCCGGGTCATGGGGAAAGAGATGTACTGGCGTCTCCTTTTATACAGGGCATTTGTCACCTCCCGGATACAACAATGGACAGCAAACTGGGAGATATTGGCGATATCCCCAGTAGAAGCTTGAAAGGAGCCGCTGGCATAAAAATTCAGAGCCACTGTCACCTTCACTGCCACCGACAGAGACGTCCTGGTCCTCAGTTGAGGCTGCAGATCTGGCTGCAGCAGGTGGCAGAGCTCAATGACCACCTCCTTGCTGAAGCGCAGCCTGCGCAAACACTGCTCCTCAGACAAATGAATGTAGGAGAATTGTTCCTGGAATACCCTGGGAGGGTAAGGTCTCCTGTGCAGAGGCCTGTTGGCCCTCCTCCCTCTGGCCATGTTTGCCACTCTCTCTCTGCGCCTCTGCTGCCTCTGATTCGGCAGGTGCAGGACGACGCCCCAATTCAGTGCAGCCCCCATAGTCTCTTCTAAATCACTGGAATGAAGGTGAAATAAAAATGAACCTGCAAAGTTCTGCTCAGGACCCAAAACTCCTTCACACAGCGTTGAATCTCTCCAGAAGTCTCTCTCCCTCTCAGAATGCGTGGTGCAAAAATTTCGCCGACAAGAAAAGGCAGGAAGCGGCCACCTTTAAATAACGCTCCCCCAGCCCCTTCCCGACTGCAAAACGTTCCCCTCTACCTGTCGTTGCTAGCGGCAGGCAGAAAGGCAGGGGGCCTTTCAATATCCAGTCCGGGGCGCTATCAGGGCGTTGGACACTCGACTGATGTCAAGATCTGCGGGCGCAGGAGATCGTGGCGGTAGTGTTTAGTGCCATCACAAACTGTCTGCTGAATTTCGCGAGCGGTGCTAAAATCGCCGCGCTCAGGCGCTAACTTCCTAGCGCCCCGTTAGCACCCCCTGGAGGCGCTAACGGGAGGCGCTAAGCAACCAAATTTTTCCCGAGTGTCTCCGCTTCCACCACTTCCGTCGGCAGCGAATTCCAGGTCATCACCGCTCGCTGCGCAAAAAAGTTTTCCCTCACATCCCCCCTCTGTATCTCTTGCCCAAAACCTTAAATCTGTGTCCCCTAGTCCTTGTACCATCAACTAGTGGGAACAGCCTTTCCCCATCTAGCCTATCCAAACCCGTCATAATCTTGTACACCTCTATCAAATCACCCCTCAACCTCCTTTGCTCTAATGAAAACAAATCCAGCTTCTCCAACCTGTCCTTGTAGCTGAGATCCCCCATCCCCGGAACCATTCTGGTAAATCTCCTCTGCACCCTCTCAAGGACCTTCACATCCTTCCTAAAGTGTGGTGACCAGAACTGGATGCAATACTCCAGTTGTGGCCTAACCAGCGCTTTATAAAGGTTCAGCATAACTTCTCTACTTTTGTGCTCAATACCTCTATTTATGAAACCCAAGATCCCATATGCTTTGTTAACCACTCTCTCAATATGTCCTGCCATCTTCAGGGACCTATGCACATTAACTCCCAGGTCCCTCTGTCCCTGTACACTCTTTAAAACTGTGCCATTAAGTGTATATTGCCTCTCCCTGTTCCTTCTGCCAAAATGCATCACCTCACACTTCTCTGTATTAAATTCCATCTGCCACTTGTCTGCCCATTCTGCTAGCCTTTCTATGTCCTGTTGCAATCGATTAGTATCATCACTGTATGCCACACCCCCAAGTTTGGTGTCATCGGCAAATTTAGAAATTCGACTCTGTATTCCAATATCCAGGTCATTTATATACATTAAAAAAAGCAGTGGCCCCAGCACTGACGTTTGGGGAACATCACTGTCTACCATCCTCCAGTCTGAAAAACAGCCATTTACCACAACTCGCTGTTTTCTGTCCTTAAGCCAATTCCTTATCCAAGCTGCCACTGACCCATCTATTCCATGAGCCTCAATTTTGTTAACCAGCCTTCTATGTGGTACTTTGTTAAACGCCTTCCGAAAATCCATATAGACAACATCCATTGCATTCCCTACATCAATCCTCTTTGTTACTTCATCAAAAAATTCAATTAGATTCGTCAAACACGATCTGCCTTTTACAAACCTGTGTTGGCTCTCCTTAATTAGCTTAAACCTCTCCAAATGCCCGTTAATTTTTTCCTTGATTATTGTTTCTAAAACATTACCCACCACTGATGTTAAACTGACCAGCCTGTAGTTACTAGGATTGTCCTTACACCCTTTCTTGAACAATATGTCACATTTGCCACTTTCCAATCCTCAGGCACCTCTCCCGCATCTAGGGAAGATTGGAAAATTAAGGCAAGCCCTTCCGCTATCTCCTCCCCCAATTCCCTTAGAAACCTGGGATGCAAGCCATCTGGACCAGGCGACTTGTCCACTCTAAGCATACCCAGCCTTTCTAGTACATCCTGTCTATTAATTTTCACCCCTTCCATTGCTTCTACCTTTTCCACTTTTACCGATATTTTGTCAGCATCCACCTCCTTAGTAAACACCGATACAAAGTACTCATTGAGTATTCTAGCCTTGCCCTGTGCCTCTAAGCATGTATCACCTTCTTTGTCTCTAATAGGCCCCACCCCGCCTCTTATTACCCGCTTACTGTTTACATGTCGGTCGAAGATTTTTGGGTTCCCTTTTATGTTAACCAAAATTCTACTCTCATATTCTCTCTTTGCCAATCTTATTTTCATCTTCACATCCCCTCTCAACTTATTGTATTTGGTCTGGATCTCCCTTGAAGAATTCACCTGATATGCATCATACACCCTCTTTTTTTGTTTCATCATCTTCAAGAAAGGAAATAGGAATGACCCTGGTAATTATAGGCCGGTTAGTCTTACTTCGGTGGTTGGTAAGATAATGGAAAAGGTCCTGAGGGATAGGATTTATGACCATTTGGAAAGGGGCAACTTAATCAGGGATAGTCAACACGGATTCGTGAAGGGTAAGTCTTGCCTAACAAATTTGATTGAATTCTTTGAGGAGGTAACTAAGTGTGTCGATGAAGGTAGAGCAGTTGATGTCGTATACATGGATTTTAGTAAGGCGTTTGATAAGGTTCCCCATGGTCGGCTCATGAAGAAAGTAAGGAGTTGTGGGATAGAGGGAAATTTGGCCGATTGGATAAGTAACTGGCTATCTCATAGGATGAATGAAGGAGCGATAGTTCCGAAAGCTTGTGATTTCAAATAAAACTGTTGGACTATAACCTGGTGTTGTGCGACCTCTCAATTTTATCTCATAGAAGGCAGAGGGTGGTGGTGGATGGAACATTTTCGGACTGGAGACCAGTTACCAGCGGTGTGCCACAGGGGTCGGTGCTGGGTCCTCTGCTGTTTGTGATTTTTATCAATGACTTGGAGGAGGGGACTGAAGGGTGGATCAGTAAATTTGCTGATGACACCAAGATTGGTGGAGCAGTGGATGAGGTGGAGGGCTGTTGTAGGCTGCAAAGAGACATTGATAGGATGCAGAGCTGGGCCGAAAAATGGCAGATGGAATTTAACCCTGATAAGTGCGAGGTGATTCATTTTGGTAGGGCAAATTTGAATAAGGATTACAGGGTCAACGGCAGGGTTCTGAGGAACGTGGAGGAGCAGAGGGATCTGGGGGTTCATATCCACAGATC
The DNA here is from genome assembly GCA_030390025.1 of Squalus acanthias. NCBI lineage: Eukaryota > Metazoa > Chordata > Chondrichthyes > Squaliformes > Squalidae > Squalus > Squalus acanthias. The sequence continues at coordinate 43,800,187 of CM059437.1, read as the reverse complement.
TCTGAAGGTTGCCACTCAAGTGGATAGAGCAGTAAAGAAGGCCTATGGTGTGTTGGCGTTTATTAACAGAGGGTTTGAGTTTAAGAACCGTGAGGTTATGCTGCAACTGTACAGGACCTTGGTGAGACCACATTTGGAATATTGTGTGCAGTTCTGGTCACCTCACTATAGGAAGGACGTGGAAGCATTGGAAAGAGTGCAAAGGAGATTTACCAGGATGCTGCCTGGTTTGGGGGGAGGTCTTATGAGGAAAGATTGAGGGAGTTGGGGCTTTTCTCTTTAGAGCGGAGGAGGATGAGAGGCGACTTAATAGAGGTTTATAAGATGATGAGGGGGCTAGATAGAGTGGATGTTCAGAGACTATTTCCTCGGGTAGAGGCAGCTGTTACAAGGGGGCATAACTATAAGGTGCATGGGGGGAGATATAGAAGGGATGTCCGAGGTAGATTCTTTACTCAGAGAGTGGTTGGGGTGTGGAATGGACTGCCTGCTGTGATAGTGGAGTTGGACACTTTAGGAACTTTCAAGCGGTTATTGGATAAGCACATGGAGCACACCAGAGTGATAGGGAGTGTGATAGCTTGATCTTGGTCTCGGACAATGCTCGGCACAACATCGAGGGCCGAAGGGCCTGTACTGTGCTGTACTGTTCTATGTTTCTATGTTTCTCTATCTCCCTCGTCATCCAAGGAGCCCTTGCTTTGGTTCCCTTACCCTTCCCTCTTGTTGGAATGTACCTAGCATGTACTTGGAACATCTCCTCCTTAAAAATCACCCATTGTTCTATTACAGATTTTACTGTCAGTCTTTGGTTCCATTTTAACCTGGCTAGATCCTTTTGCATCTCATTGAAGTTAGCCCTATTCTGACTCTCACTGGGGTTCAGTTCCACAGGCACTGATTCTCACTGGGGTACAGTTCCTGAAGGTGCTGACTCTCACTGGGGTACAGTTCCTGAAGGTGCTGACTCTCACTGGGGTACAGTTCCTGAAGGTGCTGATTCTCACTGGGGCACAGTTCCTGAAGGTGCTGACTCTCACTGGGGTACAGTTCCTGAAGGTGCTGACACTCACTGGGGTACAGTTCCTGAAGGTGCTGACTCTCACTGGGGTACAGTTCCTGAAGGTGCTGACTCTCACTGGGGTACAGTTCCTGAAGGTGCTGACTCTCACTGGGGTACAGTTCCTGAAGGTGCTGACTCTCACTGGGGTACAGTTCGTGAAGGTGCTGACTCTCTCTGGGGTACTGTTCCTGAAGGTGCTGACTCTCACTGGGGTACAGTTCCTGAAGGTGCTGATTCTCACTGGGGTGCAGTTCCTGAAGTTGCTGACTCTCACTGGGGTACAGTTCCTGAAGGTGCTGACTCCCACTGGGGTACAGTTCCTGAAGCTGCTGACTCTCACTGGGGTACATTTCCTGAAGGTGCTGACACTCACTGGGGTTCAGTTCCACAGGCACTGATACTCACTGGGGTACAGTTCCACAGGTGCTGACTCTCATTGGAACTAAGGGGGATGACTGGGCTGATCGAGTGGAGTCGAGGTGATGAAGTCCTTTATTTGGAGGGGGGAGGATAAGCAACGAGGCAGAGAAAGAGCAATTACATTCATTCTGCTGACCTGAAAGAGACAAATAAATGATATTTTTATTGTTCCCAGAGCTGCTTCCAGCATTCCCTTTAAGAGACGTGGTTTTGGTCAGTTCCTGCTCTGTCTGGTGAGCGGGTCCAGTGGGCGTCGCATTGAACTGCAACAAAATGCCATTGGAGTCCTAATTATGTCATAGGATACCGATTTGCATCAAACAATGAGGTTCCCACCTGTTTCTGGCAGGAGTACTGGCCGCCTAAATGGAGACAGTGGAGTAGATTGTCCGACCCCCCCCCCCCCCCCGCCGTGGGACCTTTTCCATTGGCAGGTTTTGGGCATTTCAGTAGCTCTCTGCTCCACTTCTGCATTACATGATTTCCCTGGGGACCTTTCACATGGATGCACAATTCTCTCACACAAACCTCGTGCTGATCACTCGCGTGTAATCTCACAACGCTATCACCTGATTCGTGCAGTGTGCTCTCCTAGCCATGGGCGTTAAAGGCCAATCACGTTCTGCCCTTTCAGGAAGTCATTTTTAAAGGGTTGATTGTTGCAACCAAAACTGTGAAATTCATCCAGTTCTCGAGAGCTTTTGGAGGCCACAGAGGATGATCAAAGGGATGGCAATGAGATTCATCTGCACAGGAGATGGTCTGCTCACACCCTCCATCACCCACTAGAAAGAAAAAGAAAGAAAGCTGACATTTATATAGCGCCTCAGGACATCCCAAAGCATTTCACAGCCATTGAAGTACTTGTGAAGTGTAGTCAACGTTGTGATGTAGGAAACGTAGTTGCCAATTAGTGCACAGCAAGCTCCCATAAATAGCAATGTGATAATTACCAGATAATCTGTTTTAGTGATGTTGGGTGAGGGATAAATATTGGCAAGAACACCGGGAATAACTCCCCTGCACTTCTTTGAATAGTGCCATGGGATCTTTACCGTCCATCTGAGAGGGCAGACGTGGCCTCGATTTAACATCTCATCCGAAAGACGGCACCTGCGACAGTGCAGCACTCCCTCAGTAATGCACTGAAGCTGTGCTTACAGACCCAGATGCAACTACCTGGAATGGCCAACTGTTTTCATTGGATAAGGTGCACCAAGGAGGCAGTGATGCAAGCCAATGTGCAGACAGCATCGACCACATGGACTTCAATGGCAGTGGGAGTCAAAGCCACGATTGCCCTAAACTAGTCTGCCTTTGCATCTTTCAGGCTACCATCTGCAAGGTCAATCAATCACCAGTGCACAAATGTATCAAGCAAATCACTGATTCTATATTATTCGGGCAAACAATCTGATCACTTTCCCATGAAAATCAATAGCATAATGACAAGGCACTGCAGTTCTCCCACATTACATGATCCCCAAAGTGTTATTGATGGCACCCACGTGGCCATCTGGGCCCCAAAACACAACTTCATGGGATTCATGAACTGTAAGGGCTGCTAGTCCATCAATGTCAGTGACCAGTAACACAGGATCATGCAGAATATCTGCTTCCCAGGGGCCAGTCATGGTTGTTTTATTTTAAGACAATTCTCTGTGTCTAGGGTATTTGAAGGAGACGAGTTGACTGAGAGAGTGGTCGAGCGAGTGAGTGACAGAATGAGTGAGCGAGTAAACAGAGAAGGATGACACTAGCCCTCAGTTTTGGTGAGGCCCACAGTTTCTCCCTGCCCCATTCCGTTCATGATTCCAAATCCTATGATTTTCTTGAAGGCACTCAAAGGCTTATATTTGACGGGAGGGGGGTCCTCCTCCAGTTCTGGCCTGTTCCCTTTGTTATATGTTGCCTTGTCCTGCAAATAGAGAAGTACTGTTAGAAGCATTGGGAAAACATACAACCACAACTTGTATTTATGTAGCGCCTTTAACATAGCAAAACATCCCCAGGCGTGTCACAGGAGCGTTATTAATCAAAATTTGACACCAAGCCACATAAGGAGATATCAGGACAGATGAACAAAAGCTTGGTCAAAGAGGTAGGTTTTAAGGAACGACTTAAAGGAGGAGAGAGAGATAGAGAGGCAGAGAGTTTTCGGGAGAGAATTCCAGGGCCTAGGCAGCTGAAAGCATGGCTGCCAATGGTGGAGTGATTAAAATCAGGGCTGTGCAAGAGGCCAGATTGGAGGAGCGCAGATACCTCTGAGGATTGCAGGGCTGGATGGGGTTACAGAGGTAGAGAGGGGTGAGGCCATGGAGGGATTTGAAAACAAAGATGGGAATTTTAAAATCGAGGCGTTGCTGGACCGGGAGCAAGTGTAGAGCTGATGGATGCACGGGACTTGGTGCAAGTTAAAATACAGGCAGCAGAGTTTTGGATGAGCACAAGTTCATATAGGGTGGAAGATGTGAAGCCAGCCAGGAGAGCATTGGAATAGTCAAGTCTAGAGGTAACAAAGGCATGGATGAGGGTTTCAGCAGCAGATGAGCTCAGGCAGGGAGTCGGGCGATGTTACTGAGGTGGAAGTAGGCAGTCTTGGTGATGGAGTGGATAGGTGGTCGGAAGCTCATCTCAGGGTCAGACACAACACCAAGGTTGCGAACAGTCTGGTTCAGCTTCAGACCGTTGCCAGGGAGAGGGATAGAGTCGGTGGCTAGGGAACGGAGTTTGTGGCGGGGACTGAAGACAATGGCTTCAGTCTTCCCAATATTTAGTTGGAGGAAATTTCTGCTCATCCAATACTGAATGTCAGACAAGCAGTGTGACAAATCAGAGACAGCGGAGGGGTCAAGAGAGGTGGTGGTGAGATAGAACTGAGTGTCATTAGTGTACATGTGGAACCTGATGTTGTGTTTTCGGATGATGTCGCCAAGGGGCAGCATGTAGATGAGAAATAGGAGGGGGCCAAGGATAGATCCTTGGGGGACACCAGAGGTAACGATGCGGGAGCGGGAAAAGAAGCCACTGCAGGTAATTCCCTGGCTACGATTGGACAGATAAGAATGTAACCAGGGAAGAGCAGTCCCACCCAGTCGGTTGATGGACGAGAAGCGGTGTAGGAGGTTGGTGTGGTCAACCTTGTCGAAGGCTGCAGACAGGTCAAGAAGGATGAGGAGGAATAATTTACCATGGTCAGTCACGTAGAATATCATTTGTGACTTTCATAAGGGCCATTTCAGTATTGTGGCAGGGGTGGAAACCTAATTGGAGGGAATGAAACATGGAATTGCGGGAAAGATGGGCACGGATTTGGGAGGCGACAACACTTTCAAGGACTTTGGAGAGGAAAGGAAGGTGGAAGATGGGTTGGTAGTTTGCAAGGACAGAGGGGTCAAGTATGGATTTTTTGAGGAATGGGGTGATGACGGCAGATTTGAAGGAGAGGGGGACAGTACCTGAGGAGAGGGAACCATTAACAATATCAGCTAACATGGGAGCCAGGAAGGGAAGTTGGGTGGTTAACAATTTGGTGGGAATAGGGTCAAGGGAGCAATATGTGAGTCTCATGGACAAGATGAGCTCGGAAAGGGCATGATGGGAGATAGGAGAGAAACTGGAGAAAGATGCAAGTTCAGGGCTAGGGCAGGGGGAACCTTAGGGGAAATTTGGCCCAGTGGGCTAAGGGAAGGGAGGGAAGTGGAAGAGGCAACTGAATGGACGGTCTCAATCTTTGTGACAAAAAAAGTCCATGAGCTCATCGCACTTCTCCTTGGAGGTGAGGGTGGAGGAGGCCGGGGAGGGTGGAGGAGGCCGGGGAGGGTGGAGGAGGCAGGGGAGGGTGGAGGAGGCAGGGGAGGGTGCTTTAAGAAGACGGTTTGTTGTGGAGAAGAGAAGCCGAGGGTTATCTTTGCATTCCAGGACGATCCTGGAATAGTGAGCAGTTTTGGTAGAGGAGAGCAAGACCTGATAGTGCTTTATGTGGTCCAAACAGATCTGATGATGAATGGTTAAACTAGATGACTGTGTGCTTTAAACGGCTGCTGCAGCCCATTACCTCGGTGTTGCAGTGCGGAATATCCTGCTCCAAATTAGTGAGCCCCCCACCCCTCCCCAACTTCTACCAGAGGTCTGCTGTAAATGTGTAATGAGGCAGGAAACTGGAGGTTCGTGTGGGAACAGCCACGAGCAACCTGGGGTGGGGGGAAGGGGAGGGGCAAAACATACAAAGATATTAAAACGACAGACAGGTAAAGACCAGCTGGTCCATTAAACCTGTCCCGTACTGACAGGTTGCAACTCATGCATACCATCCCCCACGCGTTCCCCCACAGACAGCATCGCAAACTCCTGGGAAGGAAGAAAAAATAAACACTGGGAAACTCCTCTCCGGCCCCCCCAAAGGAAGAACATAGAAAGAACAAGGAGAGGCAATATAAACTAAAGGGTACAATTCTAAAGGGGATGCATGAACAGAGAGACCTGGGGGTATATGTACACAAATCGGTAAAGGTGGCAGGGCAGGTTGAGAAAGCGGTTAAAAAAGCATACAGGATCCTGGGCTTAATGAATAGAGGCTAAGGCCAGAATTTTCCGGGGAGTCATCTGGTGGGATTGGTGGCGAGTTGGTTGGGAAATTTGATTTTTTTTGACAGTGGGTCGGGACCCCGCTGTCAAGCCGCTACATCGCATCTTTCCCAATGGCGTGTGTGTGATCTCCGATCCGACCCGACCCGCAGAGGCGGGCGACCCAATTAAACCAATTATTGGGTTGTTGACAGACCCTTAATAATGCTTTTAACCTTACCTTTTAACTTTAACTGCTCGCCCACGGGTCCACACTGCTCGAGGACCACGTCTGTGAACCTGAGGCGGGAGTTGAATGGCCATTGTTCCAGCTGATAACTTGACAGCTTGAAATGTACAGTAAAAGCTCCCACCTGACAGATCATCAGTTTCCTCAGCCACAAGCTGTTTCTCAGTCCATTTCCAGCACAGATTCTGCAGGCTTTCCACTTTCCACTCTCCATCCACTCTCACCTCATTGAAAGAACTCTCTCACCATTGACAGAATGTTTCTGTCATCTCTACTTCACCTGCCATCAATCCATCAACATGGGTGCTCTTTATACTGTCTCACCTTGGTTCTCAGAATTCGACCATGATCAGCCCCAACACCAGCAGCACCAGGCACACCAGCAGCACCAACAACAACACAAACCTTCTCCGCAATCACCTGATGCTGCATAGGACAGAGGGCACCAGCACCCGATCACATTGCTGGCCGGGAGGCCAGGGATGGTCTCACCATGGCCACATTTACTTCACTTGACACTGTACACCCTGGCTGCCACATGATGCGCCAGCTTGGCACCACCCCACACCAACACCATAAAGCATCCCTACAATACCCAAGCCATTCCTTTCACACCACCATTGTGGGGGGTATTGTTATCTCTCACCATTCACTGCAACTCACTAAGGCACTTCCAAAGGTGCACACAAATCTGTCCAAGAACGGAAAGTGTTGACAATAAAGGTTTCAATGTTTGACAGCACATTAACAGAAACTTTACATGAAAATTGGATAAAACACCCAAGTGACTACCTTGTCTGTTGTTAGTTGGTATGATTGCACTAGGATGAGTGTGAGGGGTGGCTAGTGAGATGGGGATGTGATAATGTAGATAGAGAGGGATGGGTGGAGGTGCAAGGTAAGTTGGTGTGAGTAAGGATGTGCAGGAGTAGGGTAGGGAAGGCAGAGTGATGGGGATGTGATGAGAGGCACAGCAGGATGAGGTTGAGTGTGGCTTTGTACAAATGTTTCGTGACCTACTGAGATCATTGAAATGTTTGCGGCACTGCACCCAGGTCCTCCTGACCACATCCCTGCTTGTGTCCTCCTCTGCAATGTGCAACCAGGCTGTGTTGATCACCTGGGGAGGTCTCTTCCACCCATGGGAAGGGAAGAGGACCTCCCTGCGTGCTGTGACTCCCTCCATAAGCAGATGGAGGGAATCATGGGAGAACCTGGGTGCAGCCCTGCACCTCTGTGCAGTGATTGTCAGTGTTTGCAGCACTTCAATGCTGTAGAACACTGACAGCACAAATGTCAAAAGAAAGTTGGCCATGGTCCCTTTAAGGAAACTGGCTGATGACGCGTCATGAATGACATCACCAGACCCGCTTCCTCTAATTGGACTGGGAAACATGCTGGGTGGGCTTAACAAGCCCAATCAAGGTAAATTCATTATCCAGAGCGGGATGGAGCCAGCAGCGGGGCCGCGACCCACCACCGACATTGCCCGCACCGGACCCGCCGAGGTGAGCAAAATCCCGGCCATAGAGTACAAAAGCAAAGAAATTATGACGAACCTGTATAAAACACTGGGTCGGCCTCAACTGGAGTATTGTGTCTAATTCTGGGCAGCACTTTAGGAAGGATGTGAAGGCCTTAGAGAGGGTGCAGAAAAGATTTACGAGAATGGTTCCAGGGATGAGGGACTTCAGTTATGTAATAGACTAGCGAAGCTGGGGTTGTTCTCCTTAGAGCAGAGAATGTTGAGAGGAGATTTGACAGAGGTGTTCAAGATCATGAGGGGTCTAGACAGAGTAGATAGAGAGAAACTGTTCCCTTTGGCAGAGGGGTCGAGAACCAGTGGACACAGATTTAAGATGATTGGCAGAAGAACCAAAGGTGACATGAGGAAAAACTTTTTTATGCAGCGAGTGGTTAGGATCTGGAACGCACTGCCTGAAAGGGTGGTGGAGGCAGACTCAATCGTGGCTTTCAAAAGGGAATTTGATAAGTACCTGAAGGAAAAAAAATTGCAGGGCTACGGGGAAAGGGCGGGGGAGTGGGACTAGCTGAAGTGCTCTTGCAGAGAGCTGGCATGGGCTCGACAGGCCGAATGGCCTCCTCCTGTGCTGTAACCATTCTATGATTCTATGATTCTATGAAGACGATCAAGCAAATTCCAGGAGGACACTGTGACTGGGAGACACATCCCCCAATACCCCAACCACCTCTGTGTAGTGATGTCAGCCGCACTCAGGAACCCATCCAGCTCCCTGTTGAACATTTGCACTCACTGCACCTGACGGCAACTTGTTCCAGAGGTCGACGACTCTCTGTGAAAGCAAGTTTCTCCTGACATATAACCTAGCTCTATGCTTACCTAACTTATCCACATCGACCGACTCTAATCTTTTCATTATTTTAAAGACCTCAATTATATCTGTGCACGGTTCCTATCACTGACTCCAGCCAAGTGCTGAACCTCACACAACAGAAGAGCACCTCCTGATGCAGCATAATGGCCATTTCCCACACTACGCAATTTGTGGCCTCTCTGGGGGTGGTTACCAGTTAGCACCAAACTAGGGGCTGTTTGGACCTACTGTGTTGGAGCGGCCAAACTCACTTCAAGTAAAACCCTTACAACCATCACCTGGGTTACACGTGACCCTCGGGTTCCAGGTACGATGATGCTTTTCTCATTATTTTTCACAGAATAATGAAAGAAAGAAACATTTTATCCCCAAGTTCTGTGGTGTAAAGTATTCAGCATCAAAATCTAGACAAAGTATAAGAAGTTGGGTTGTATTCTAGCCTCTCATCAAAGCAGTAAACATACCCCCTCCCCCACTCCTGTTGTATCCCCTCAGGAAGAAAAAAAAGACTTCTTTGCGAATGGCCTTGATGAAAACATGAGACATAAAGGGGTCTGGACTGAAATGCTTGAGAGAGCATTGCCTTTTGTCAGGAGTTCTCTGAAGTGGAAAGCAGGAGTCTCACAAGTGAGACATGATATCGAGGATCAAGGCTCTCGGGCACAGCAAGAGTCAGTTGTTCTCTTCCATTTCACTTGACAGGAAGTAAGATGGCAACCTAGCACCATCTTATAGAGGTGCCCTGCCTTTCTGAAACCTTTCACAGAGAGAAGAGACGAGGATGTGGAACTAATGTTAGCTGTGGAAAAGGAACTAGTTCTGAGAAAAATGAGCAGAACTCTAAGTGGATAAGTCACTGAGCTCCAGGCTGGTGAAGGAAATCAGAGTACAGATAGCAGAGACTGAACACAACTTTCCAGTACACCTTAGATATGGAAATTGTGCTGGGACTGGAAGGTAGACAATGGAAGAGGGAAGAGAAGGATAAACTGGGTAACTGTAGATCAGTTAGTCTAACGTCAAACTCTTAGTCTGCAATTTCGCTGGCCGAGGCGGGTTCAGGGCGGGAGAGGTCGTTGTCGGGATACGGTCCCACTGCCTACTGAAGCCCGCCGAAAAAAGGGATTTTATGTTAATGGACCTCGTTAAGCCGGCCCGTCGCGTTCCCTATTAGAAAGTGCGGGTCAGGTGACGTCAGCGCTGACGCTTCTCTTACCAGTTTATTTAAAGGGCCCATGGCCTCACTTCATTCCACTTCCTGAATTTGAAACGACCATTGCTGAGATAGCTTGTTCAAGTCCAAAAATGAGCTCACAAAGGCAGAGGGCTGCACCTTGATTCAGTGATGACTCCCTCCATGTTCTTGTGGAGGGAGTAAGAGCACGCAGGGAGGTTCTCTTCCCTGCCAGTGGTCGGAAGAGACCTCCCCAGGAGACCAAGGCAGCCTGGCTGCAAATAGCTGAGGAGGACACAAGCAGGGATGTCGTCAGGAGGACCAGGCTGCAGTGGCGCAAACATTTCAATGATCTCAGTAGATTACGAAACGTTAATGCAAAGCCACACGCAACCTCATCCTGCTGTGCCACTCATCACAGCCCTATCACTCTGCCTTCCCTACCCTACTCCTGCACATCCTTACTCACAACAACTTGCCTTGCACCTCCACCCATCCCTCTCTATCTACATTATCACTTCCCCATCTCACTAGCCACCCCTCACACTCACCCTCATCCTAGTCCAATCATACCAACTAACAACACACAAGGGTAGGCACTTGTGTGCTTTAGTCAATGTTCATGTGAAGTTTCTATTAATGTGCTGTCAAACATTGAAATCTTTATTTTCAACACTTTGCGTTCTTGGACCTATTTGTGTGCACCTTCGGAAGTGGCTTAGTGAGTTGCAGTGAACGGTGAGACATAACGGTACCCCCAGCAATGGCGATGAGTGTGAAAGGAATGGCTTGGGCATTGTAGGGATACTTTATGGTGTTGGTGTGGGGTGGTGCCAACCTGGCGCATCATGTAGCAGCCAGGGTGTACAGCGTCAAGTGACGCCATGGTGAGGCAATTCCTGGCCTCCCGGGCAGCAATGTGGTCGGGTGCTGATGTCCTCTGTCCTGTGCAGCATCAGGTGATTGCGGAGAAGGTTGGTGTTGTTGTTGGTGCTGCTGGTGTACCTGGTGCTGCTGGTGTTGGGGCTGATGGTGGTCAGATTCTGAGGACCAAGGTGAGAGAGTATAAACTATACCCATGCTGATGGAATAGATGGCAGGTGACGGAGAGATGACAGAAGCAAATCTGTCAATGGTGAGAAAGGTTGTTCCAATGAGGTGCCGCTGGATAAAGAGTTGTCTCTAAACACTTGCAAGCTACAGAAAGCTCTATGGGGTAAAAATTGGGTGGCACCCATTTAGGGGCGCTAACGTTGCCGCGGTGCTAATTTTAGCACCCCAAAAATGTTAGCGCCCCTCCGCCGTAAATTCAGTAGCAGCGCCCCAAGCAGGAGGTGGGGCGCTACTGGAAAGCGCTCTACCTCCTGCTTGGGGCGCTACTACTGAATTTCATGGTGCTATGTGCCGCTGCATCATTGCAGGCCTCCTCCCCTGATTAAAGAGGAGTGCCGGGCTGAGTGATCGTGGCTGGCACCCCACATAAAAAGTGAAAGGGGGCAGGTGCTGGCAGTCGGCCAAAAACAAATGGCCGCCCGACACCTGCCCTTTAAGAAGTGCCGCTGCTGCCGCTGCAAAAGCGCCCCCTGATCCTGTCGGACATATCGTCCGGCGATAGGTCAGGGGGCGCAAGTGGGGCGCTGCGCACAGCGATGACCTCATCGCCGGAGGTGCAGCGCCGTGGGGCGCTACCGGCTTCCGCTGCCGCTAACCTCCCACTGAATTTCGCAGGATGCGTTAGTGGTGCCGCGCCCGGGCACTTGGCGGATTTGCGCCCCGTTACCGCCCCCAACGAGAGGTGCAAACCAACCCAATTTTTCCCCCTATATGTCTTACAAATGCAGTAACCAACAGTTTCTGAGCTCTGAAACTGAACAGCTGCAACATGGTATCCTTTATACCACTTCTGCAGCTGTCAGGTAATCAGATAAATCAAAGCAGACTCAACTTACGACAGGGTGAGCTGGCGTGTTCCCCGAGCAGCGGGTAACCAGTGGGGGAGCACGTAAAGTTAGAAGGTAGGCTCAAAATTGCATTAAATTGGCTGTTAACAAGCCATTTAATGATCTAAATTGTCTCCCCCACCGCTTGGTGTCGGGTCTGTTCTACGCAGACAGACCCGACACCTGGGAGACTCACATGGAGGCAGGTTGGCAGCGGGTTTCCTACCCGCTGTCAATCTTTGCTATTTTGACAGCGGACCCACCTCCGAACCCGCCCTCTGAGCGCCGGCAGAGTCCAGCCCTCAGAATCCATAATTCGAGATGAAATTAGTGAGCATTTAGAAATGCATGTTAATCAAGGGCAGCCAGCACGGATTTATTAAAGGCAAGTCGCATTTTGACAAATTGAATAGAGTTTTTTGAAGAAGTGATTGCAGTAGATGTGGTGTATACAGATTTTCAGAAGGTATTCAACAAGGTGCCTCATAAGAGGCTTGTTAGAAAAATGCGAGCACATGGTATAAGAGGAAATGTGGTAGTGTGGATAGAGAGCTGGTGACTGACAGGGAAAAGAGTTCGGGTAAATGGGTGTTGCTTGGACTGGAGAAGGGTTAGAAGTGGTGTACCTCAAGGGCTCAGTGCTGAGTCTAACTTTGTTCTAAAAAATATAATATGGACTTGGCCAAAATATTCTGACAACACAAAAGTAGGGGTGGGGGGAGCACCTGAATGGTTAAGGGTTAATTATTAGCCAGGACACTGGGGAGAAATCCTCTGCTCTTCTTTGAATAATGTTGTGGGATCTTTTACATCCACGTGAGAGGGGAGATGGGTTCTCATCTGAATGACGGCACCTCTGACAGTGCGGCACTCCCTCAATACTGCACTCGAGTGTCAGCGTAGATTATGCACGCAAGTCTCTGGAGTGGGACTTGAACCCACAACCTTCTGAGGCAGAGGCAAGGGTGCTACCCACTGAGCCACAGCTAATACCCAAAAGCCCTCTATATGGCTATTATATTCCTTAGTTTTTCAATTTATTTCCATACACACTTATTTAGTCCCTTATGCAGAGACACAAACTGCACATGCCTCACTGCAAGGTCTTGCCATGTAAAGTTTTTTTCAAGAGGAATCTTGTTGCCAATAGTCTAAAATCTGTTCTTCTTCTGCCCGTTGGTTTCCAAGAAGAAGAATTGGCAGAGCCCTGTGTACCATCTCAACCAGTCACCTCAGCACCTGGCACCACCCAACTCTTACAGGGACAGGCATCACCACAGCGACATTCCACTTCAGAGCTCAGTTAGGGAGGGTGCACTTGTTAAAGAACAGAGCATGTATCATATAGCACAGAAGGAGGCCATTTGGCCCATCATGTCTGTCCCAGCTATTTGAAAGAGCTATCCAACTAGTCCCACCCTCCTGCTCTTTCCCCAGAGCCCTGCAAATGTTTTCCCCTTCAAGTATTTATCCAATTCCCTTTTGAAAGTTATTGTTGAATCTACTTTTTTCACCCTTTGTCCTGAGACCCTCATCCATGTCTATGTTACCTCTAGACTCGACTATTCCAACGCTCTCCTGGCCGGCCTTCCATCTTCCACCCTCCATAAACTTGAGCTCATCCAATCCTCTCCGCCACTCTACTTCTCTCTCCTCCTTTAAGACGCTCCTTAAAACCTACCTCTTTTTTACCAAGTTTTTGGTCATCTGTCCTAATATCTTCTTATGTGGCTCGGTGTCAAATATTGTTTGATAATCGCTCCTGTGAAGCCACTTGGGATGTTTTGCTATGTTAAAGGCTCTATATAAATGCAAGTTGGTTTTTGTTTTCATTCTCAGGATGTGGGTGTCGCTGGCAAAGCTGGAATTTATTGTTCATCCCTAGTTGCCCTTGAGAAGGTGATGGTGGGCCTTGTTGAACCACTGTGGTCCGTGTGGTGAAGGTGCTGTTAGATAGGGAGTTCCAGGATTTTGAACCAGTGACGATGGAGGGATGGTGATATATGTCCAAGTTGGGATGGTGTTTGACTTGGTGGGGAGGTGGTGGTGTTCCCATGCACCTGCTGCCTTTGTCCTTCTAGGTGCCTTGGCTAGTTGCTGCAGTGCATCTTGTAGATGGTACACACTAAAGCCACGGGGCACCGGTGGTGGAGGGAGTGGATGTCTAAGGTCGTGGATGGGGTGCTGATCAAGCGGGCTGCTTTGTCCTGGATGGTGTTGTTGGAGCTGCACCCATCCAGGCAAGTGAAGAGTATTCCATCACACTCCTGACTTGTGCCTTGTAGATGGTGGAAAGGCTTTTGGGAGTCAAGGGGTGAGCCACTCGCCACAGAATACCCAGCCCCTGCTCCAGTAGCCAAGGCATTGATGTGCATGGTCCAGTTAAGCTTCTGGTCAATGGGGCCTCCCAGCATGTTGTGGGTGGGGGGATTTGGCTAAGGATACCAAAGGATGTCATGAAATAACTTGAGGCAGACTCCCCTTTAAGAGAATTGAGCCAACATGGCTGAATGGGTCTACTATCCAATGCTACCCAAGGTGTCAGCCTTGACTCAGTGGTAGCACTCTCACCTGAGTCAGAAGGTCATGGGTTCAAGGACCACTCCAGAGACTTGAGCACATAATCTAGGCCAACACTCCAGTGCAGACTGAGGGAGTGCTGCACTGTCAGATGTGCCGACTTTCGGATGACATGTTAAACATAGGCCCCTTTTGCCCTCTCAGGTAGATGTAAAAGATCCCATGGTACTATTTGAAGTAGAGAAAGGGGAGTTATTCCTGATGTCCTGGCTAATATTTATCCCTCAACCAACATCACTAAAACAGATTATCTGGTCATAATCACATTACTGTTTCTGGGAGCTTGCTGTGCGCAAATTGGCTGCCGCAGGTGCAGCAGGCGGTGAAGAAGTCAAATGGTATGTTGGCCTTCAAAGCGAAAGGGTTTGAGTATAGGAACAGGGATGTCCTGCTGCAGTTGTACAGGGCCTTGGTGAGACCACACCTTGAGTATTGTGTGCAGTTTTGGTCGCCTTATCTGAGGAAGGATGTTCTTGCCATGGAGGGAGTTCAGCGAAGATTCACAAGGCTGATACCTGGGATGGCAGGAATGACATATGAGGAGAGATTGGGTTGATTGGGCTTATACTCGCTGGAGTATAGAAGAATGAGAGGGGATCTCATTGAAACATATAAAATTCTGACAGGTCTGGACAAACTAGATGCAGGAAGAATGTTCCCGATGGTCGGAGAGTCCAGAACCAGGGGTCATAATCTAAGGATAAGGGGTAAGCCATTTAGGACAGAAATGAGGAAGAATTTCTTCACTCAGAGAGTGGTGAACCTATGGAATTCTCTACCACAGAAGGTAGTTGAGGCCAAGTCATTAAATATATTCAAGAATGAGTTAGATATATTTCTTAAAGCTAAAGGTATCAAGGGATATGGGGAGAAGGCAGGTACAGGGTACTGAGTTTGGATGGTCAGCCATGATCTCATCGAATGGCGGAGCAGGCTCGAGGGGCCGAATGGCCTACTCCTGCTCCTATCTTCTATGTTTCTATGTTTCCTACATTACAACAGTGACTACACTTCAAAAAAAGTACTTAATTGGCTGTACATCGCTTTGGGATGTCCTGAGGTCATGAAAGGCACTATATAAATGCAAGTCTTTCTTTCTTTACCCAATTTAAATTGATGTTAAGCTCCTGTAGCAGTGTTCAGATGCTGAGACCACTTTATAGGTCAAAGACCTCTGTCTTCATTCATAGTCTAGGTCAGCACATCAATTAAAGTATGGACCTGAAATTGCGGTTGGAGGCTTCGAGGTGCCTCCGATCTGAAAGAAAAGTACGCACCCACCTGGTGCCTCCGTATCTTTGGACTCTTGCAGTCCTGGGCCTGCAGGCGTACGCCTGTGTAAAGGCCCACGTATCCAGGGGCGCATGCGGTTCACAAGCATCCCTGAAATCACGTGGGCCGGCCCAACCAATCAAAAAAGGGGATTCCCATTATGCATATGGGGATTCCACTTACATATGGAATCCCCATAAGCCTAGTAGGAATCCCCTAAAAAACATACTATCACAGCAACAAAATAAAAATAAATCATCACATGTTTAAAATTAATTAAAATATAATTTAATTAAACATTTAAAACAAAAATAACAATTTTTGAAAATTAAATTTAAACGTTTTTAAAGGGGCCAAAAAATAACCCAAACTAATTTTAAAGTTTTTTGAATGTTTAAATGATTTAAAAAATATCATTTAAAAAAAAACTATTTTAATATTTATTTAAACCCTAACGCTGGTAAAAGAAGGCCCAATGCCTGCTTTTACCAGGCGTAAGAGTTTCATGGGCATTCACTGGGCAGCAGTTGGGCAAATAGCCCCACTCTCCACCAGCGAATGTCCATTTTCTTCGGATGGGTGCGATCTGTCAAGCTGAAACTTAACAGATTGCAAGGTCTGGGTTTTCGCGCATGCGCAGCGCATGAGAAAATCCGGGCCAATGACTGCTTGGGTGAGACCCCAGACGGTTGCAGGTGTACTATGGGGAACACATAAAGCTAGGCTGACACTCCAGTGCAGTGCTGAGGGAGTGCTGCACTGTCGGAGGTGCCGTTTTTCGGATGAGACGTTAAACCGAGGCCCCGTCTGCTCTCTCAGGAGGACGTAAAAGATCCCACGGCCACTATTTCGAAAGAAGAGCAGGGGAGTTATCAACAGTGTCCTGGCCAATATTTATCCCTCACCCAACATAACAAAAACAGATTATCTGGTCATTATCACATTGCTGTTTGTGGGAGCTTGCTGTGCGCAAATTGGCTGCTGCGTTTCCCACATTACAACAGTGACTACACTTCAAAAGTACTTCATTGGCTGTAAAGCGCTTTGAGATGTCCGGTGGTCGTGAAGGGCGCT
Organism: Squalus acanthias; assembly: GCA_030390025.1. Taxonomy (NCBI): domain Eukaryota; kingdom Metazoa; phylum Chordata; class Chondrichthyes; order Squaliformes; family Squalidae; genus Squalus; species Squalus acanthias. The sequence continues at coordinate 43,783,491 of CM059437.1, read as the reverse complement.
ATAGAAATGCAAGTCTTTTTTTCTGTAACTGTACTGCAGATCGAGTCACTGTCAGGATGAGGATTTCTGTAAAAGTGTGGATATACTTCAAGTGTCCTGCAGATGGTGCTGGTTACAACAGGATTGGGACAGGCTGCGCATAGCTGAACCTCACTGACTTTATAATATCACTTTATATTGATTATTCCACTAATACCTGTACAGTGTTGATGCAGTGAATATTTGGTGCAGTCACCACTCTAGTAAATCTCCACTGCATCCTCTCCAAGGCCTTTGACATCCTTCCTAAAGTGTGGTGCCCAGAATTGAACATAAAACTCCAGCTGAGGCCTAACTAGCATTTTATAAATGTTTAGTATAACTTCCTTGCTTTTGTACTCTATTCCTCTATTAATAAAGCCAAGGATCCTATAGGCTTTTTTAACAGCCTTCTCAACTTGTCCTGCCACCTTCAATGATTTGTGTACATACACTACCAGGTCTCTCTGTTCCTGCACTCCCTTTAAAATTGAACGATTTAGTTTATATTGCCTCGCCTCATTCTTCCTACTGGAATGTATTGCTTCGCACGTCTCTGCGTTAAATTCCATCTGCCATGTGTCTGCCCATTTCACCAGTCTGTCTGTGTCCTCCTGTAGTCTGTTACTATCCTCATCATTGTTCATTACATTTCTGAGTTTCGTATCATCTGCAAACTTTGAAATTATGCCCTGTATACCCAAGTCCAGGTCATTAATATATATCCTAATACCGACCCTTGGGGGACACAATTGTACACTTCCCTCCAGTCTGAAAATCAACCATTCACCACTACTCTCTGCTTTCTGCCCCTTAGCCAGTTTTGTATCCATGCTGCCACTGTCCTTTTAATCCCAGGGGCTTTAATTTTACCAAAAAGTCTATTCTATTTCTCTGCTAGTACCCTTTGGTCAGGTCCAAGGTGGTGAGAAAATTGGCTTTCTCCAAATTCTCAATCAACTCATCCACCCGGGGTATCGGGTAAGCATCAAGTTTGGATAATTCATTGGGTCTCCGAAAGTCATTACAGAACCACCAGTTCCCATCAGGTTTCGGAACTAAAACAATGGGGCTAGGCGGAGTCAGCGGAGGCGGAGCCGGCGACTGTGATGGAACCCCAGGTCATCCCGTTGGAGGTCTCGGAACCCGGTCCGTCCGTCACGGAACCCCCGCCCATAGCAACTCCCCGTAGGTCAAGTAGAGAACCCCAGCCCAGGAGGATGTGGTCATGTCCCCAGACTGCCCCAAGGCGTAAAATTCAGGTTAAGATAACCCGGGTAGAGACAGGCCACATCGCAGCAGTAACAGGCTGCGGCAGATCAGAGGAAAGGGTCAGCGCAGCAACAGGCTGCGGCAGATCAGAGGGAAGGGTCAGTGCCCTCCCACCGTCGGGAAGAGCTCGCAGCAGCCTTCTCAGAATTTAAAGGGGCCGCCCTGAGAACGGGCGGCACTGTAAAGTTATTAGTTTAAGGTTTTAAGTTTATAGTTCAAGGTTAAGTTTTAAGTTTATTAGTTCAAGGTTAAGTTTGTAGTGTTTTAACAGATAACGATAAAATGGTGGGAGTTTTAAGGCTAGGTTTTAGAGGAAGTCTATTCAGCAAACGTTGAAGTTTACGTGAGGCGAGGTCAGGGGACCCGCTCACCCCTTCACAAAAGCCAGAGACTTTTTGCGAGGCTGGCTACCTCATTCTATCTGATCACAGGAACCAAGGAAGGATGGAACGACTTCTAGTATTGCTCGTGGCAATCGGATGTGGATTGGCCTATCGAGGCCACACCAAGGATGTCGTGGTGTTTGGATGTTCCGGGGACACGGCCCCCATCGCGGTGGATGGGACCGGAAGACGGAAGGCAGAGGGGACCAGCACCTATTTCCACAAGGGAAGGTGGCCAGGATGGCTGGGAACGAACTCAACGGAGTATTCCAGCACATCGGGGTTCGCCTACAAAGAGACTTCTTTAATGTGCCCCAAAGTACGGATCATCGCACCCAGGATCAGCGTCACCGTCGGCAAACGGATTTGTTTGACCTGTAGTGGGGATGTCCCATTGAGCCGATGGTGGTGGCTGCGAAAGCTGAGCAAAACTATGAGGAACTCTTCGGTCGAGTGGGAACGACTGGGTAATAATACCCATCGGACAATTACGGGGACAAACGGACAAGTGAAAGTCTGTTGGGACAAATGGTGGGAACCGGATGAGGGGATTTATGTTTGTATGTGGGGGTCAAAGTACGTTTGCCCCAAAGGCATCTCCATATTTTTTATTAATCAGTGGCAGGATAACGGACAGGGGATGAGGTGGGATGCGAGCACCAGGGGGTGCGGAGCCCCATTCTCCCCGATCCCAGTAAATGCCACTGAGCTCATTACGCGCCCACGCAAAGCCCCGCCCACGATTCCGGTGGTTCTAACTGAGGAAGAAGGGTGCCCTAAAACTAGTAAGGGACCCGGGAACGGTTTGGTACTGGTCCCCACAGACCAGATACTATTTCAGGGGGTACATTACGCGGTGGCCTCAGTGATTTTAAATCTCACTGAGGTACGGTTACCAGAGTGGTGCCCCAAAAAGACGGAACAGTTGTATCAGGTCCTGTTGACCAAGATGTTCAGACAATTTTACGAGTTTGATTTTGCAGAAATTGATAAGGCAAGTTTGTATACCGCACCGCAGGAAGTTTTGGATCAAGTAGGGAGGCAAAGAAGGGGTTTGGTGAACGATGCGTTCACTGCTTTTAATACAGGGACATCTGTGGTCAACGCTCTAGACAGTGTGGAGCTGCAGACCCAGATTAATGGTTTAAAAACACAGTTAAAAGACATTCTAACAGATGAGAATAAAGTGGTAGGGTCAGGTCTGCATGAGGACCAAGCCATGACTCTCCATTTAAAGGAGATTATAGCAGAGCTGGAGAAACATGCGCGTACGGTAAATGCCCTGATCAGGGAAGATCGGAATGCATCCGATCAAGCTGCGCAGAACGAGGTGTGCGTGCTTTACGGGGCGTGGTTACTGGGCGAGGGCCGCAGTAATTTGGAGGATTTAAAACAAGGTTTGGTTCCGTCCTGGATAAGTAACAAACACCTGCGGGCGCTCCACCCTTTTCAGAACGCATTAAGTCCATGCCAGCTCAGGCTAGCTTCAGAAGCTTACCCAGTCCCCGTGGACTGCGGACGTTCAAACCATACTATTATGGGAATAGTATTACGCATGCCGGTTTTGGGCAACACAGCAAAGCCCGCCCCGGTATATCGGGTAGAGAACATTGGTGTCATTCAGGGGGGAGCCCACATTCGTTATGCAGCGGTTCCACCTTACGTCATCCGCTGGGAGCAAACGATGACAGGTACAGATCTCTCTGGTTGTCGTGGCAGGGGAGCACACATAATACTGTGCCCCCAGCACTTGAATGCCTTTTTAACACCACAGTGCGGGTTCAGAACGGCTGGCGCCAAGTCCATGAATTGCACCATGGAGGCAATGGCACAAGATCATGTGCCTCCGCAGGTAGCATACATCGGGGGTGGAACATATTGTGTTACCACTGCAGCGCAACACTACCAGCATGGAAACCGTAGCCGGTGTCCGGTGAGTGACAGCAGTTTCTGTTTTAAACCTAGGGCTGAAGTTCAAGTAGCACAACAGCGAATTATCCCAATCCCTGAACCATCCACTGTTCATCTCACAGTAAAAGAGAATTTCACCGACTTGCAGCGATTTGTCGCGCATTTTGGATACCTCATTCCCCCTCTCCCTGAGCATTTAACCAAACTTCTGAAAGCCGTCGCGGTATCACAGAAGCATTTCTATACGTTAGAGCAGAAAACTGTCGAAATTGGAACAGACATTTTGGACATAGTGGTTCCACCGTGGTGGAATCTGTTCACTAATATTGAAGTGCCCTCATGGGTCAGAATAGCCTCCCACATTTTAGTCGTCTGTCAAGTGTTTATTGTAGTGTACCTATTGTTCATACATTGTAAAAGAGACAAGCGCCTCACCAAGCATGAGAACACGGGAGAGTGGCGAGAACGTTACGTGCGCGTGCACGATGAGAGCACCGTGTAATAGGAAAATGGCGTCACTCCCGCTCGCCACGTGCGCCGCGGAAGTTTGTACTCATTGTAAATACGTTGGAAACTCGATATGTTTAAGAGTTGGGATTTGTTTATTTTGGTGATGGTGTTGATTGTTTGGTTTTGGGTTTTGTTTTTCCTTTCCCTGAATAAAAGACAAATATACAGGTGATGCGTGAGGTATCGGCCTGGTTACGCCGGGAAGGAAAACAAGTGGTGTAAGTTTAAGGGCAAATGATGCCTACGGTGATATAAAATGTGATTTTCTTGGGAAATAAGGACGACACAGAGACCCTAGTCAAGTTAAAATTTATGGGATTAATTTACTGGATTCGGAGTGAAATCGAGATAAGATTGCTCACCACTGAGATTTTGATACGATAAGCGGAGTTATTCGCATCAACAGGAGGGACTGTAGAATTCGCAATTATCGCGATTTGATTAATAAGGAGAAAACACAAAGTTTCGTTCAAACAGCTTTTATTTCAGCAGAATGCTGTCAGGTTTAAATTGGACACAGGCAGCCTGTAAAATGGCCGCCGCACCGCGTGACAGAACATTCTAGACTTTTCAACAGGCAGACAAGATGGCGTTCCATTAAACATTTTTGCAAGATCGATAACGATTCAGCACAGTGAAGATAATACCCGAGACATTATGGGTTTACAGTATAAACATAGTTACTGGAATCGGTCTCCCAGGTACAAAGGAAAGCCATTGCACCGAGTAATCAAGGGCCCATCCAAAGGACATTAATATGTAAACTCCCAACGACTCTACGATGAGAGAGCCGTTAGCAGGTAGTTATACAGGACACTTGGAAGCCCCAAACCCCTCCAGGGAGAACACCGACCGATTTAACAATGGGAGAAGTATTAACAGGTACTCAAACATTCATGAGTAGCCCCGAAACCCATTAAGAACGGAGATCACCCATACAAGACATTTGGGCGCCAAACCCTAAACAAAAGAATGGACATTATAGTTGGGCGGGAAACGGAAGATTTTTGCACTATAATTGCAGGCCCCAAACCGTCCATTCTCTCTCTTGTTCTTGCTCCTGCATTCGCTCGCTTGCTCCTGTGTTTTATCCGGTCGATTCGTAACCTCGTGGCTGCTCCTGTGTAAAAGACTGTTGAACTTTCTGATCCGTTCGGATCTACCTCGTGTCGCGTAACGAAGACCTATGTTGGTAACTGGCAGCGGAACCAAAGGCCCGAGATGAGATGAGATGAGATGAGATGAGAGGAGAAGAGAAGAAGACCATATCCATCGCCACGGTCAGTAAATCCCGACCGCGCCTGTAGGTCGATCAGCCAAGTCTTCTCGACAGGAAGTTTTCTTCTTTAAACTTCTAACAAGACATATTGCATCAATGATAACTGGACTGTGCAAACACATCGTATCAGTGATATTGACAACGGTGCTCCTCAACTAAACTGTGAAGTCAACCAACAGAGGTCTTCACTACAGCAGACGGTCCAGCCTACTAGCCCGAGCAGCAGGAAAGCCAGTAAACAAGTGGGACCAGGAGATCTCCTGACCGACACGTGGGTGCTGCGGTGAAAAACATCCGATCAGCTATTCGGGATTTCTCCGAGTTATTACGAGTGGTGAGCATGAGTCTCGAGATCCTACGAAGCTAGTTTAGGATAGATATTGATAGGGGAGGGTTTAAAGATTAAGGATATTTGTAATGTGTGCCCTATTTACGTTGTGCCGTTCGTTCCTCGTTTCCCTAAGATTGATTATAACCGTTTGTAAGATTGTACTGTCATTAATCTGTGCGTATGACATGTATTTCATAATTTTAAGTATCATGCAATAAAGATTTTCCATTTCGTACCATTCAAACCAAGTCTACATGAGTTTTATCTCCATTACTGCTCTCGCATCTAAGTCCAGTGTCTAGAACCGTAAGGGAGAGTGATTCGAACCACTCACAGGTGTGTCTAGTGTTCCCAGACTGGCTGGAGACCAGGCCTAGACCCGCACGGACATACAGGCTGCACAGAGCCGCGTGAATCTCACAGGCTACGAGACACGCAGGGTCAGGGAGAATCCCTTACAAAGGTGGTGAGAAAATTGGCTTTCTCCAAATTCTCAATCAACTCATCCACCCGGGGTATCGGGTAAGCATCAAGTTTGGATAATTCATTGGGTCTCCGAAAGTCATTACAGAACCACCAGTTCCCATCAGGTTTCGGAACTAAAACAATGGGGCTACTCCATTCGCTATGTGATTCTTCAATCACACCTAGACTCAACATTCTCTTAATCTCCTGGCAAACCTCCCTCCATTTGGCTTCTGTGAAGTCTGTAAGGTCACTTATTGTCACCCCGGATGGTGTCACCAGGTCATGGCAGATCGCCCTCGTCCTCCCGGGTCGAGATGTGAATACATCATCGTTGTGGTGTACCATGTCCTGAGCCTGCCTATACTGTTCCTCCGTCAGTTCACTAGAGAGGTGAACTGTTCTCTGTACCTTGGGGTCAGGGCCCCTGAACGGTTCCTCCATCACTGCGAGAGCCTCTCTCTGTCTCTCTCCATGGCTTCAGGAGGTTCACGTGGTAGATCTGTTCAGGCTTCCTTCTCGGAGGTTGTCTGATCTTATAGTTCACTGGGCCCAGTGCCTCTATAACCTCATAAGGTCCCTGCAACCATGCAAAGAGCTTGTTTTCAGGTGTGGAGACAAGGGGGGAGAAATTCAGTATCGCCCCATTTGGGGCGCAATTATCGGCCGGGCGCAAAGATTAGCGCCTGTCGCTAATTATCGCCACCGACTGCAAACTTGACTTTTATCGCCCCTGGAGGTGATTGCAGCGCTATATCAGGCGCTTCACACCTGTCTCAAGGCGCAAAGGCCGAGGAGCGAGGCACTACCTCAGAGCGCTGGCGAAGCTCATGTAATGTCAGTCAGCAATGGAACACAGACACAATGGCACGGGCCAGTTCTTAAAGGGGATGGTTAATCTTGCTTTCCATCCACATCCTGCTCATTGCAGCCTTGAATCTCGGCCTGGAGAGACCTGCACATCAAATGTGCTGGAAAGAACAATGGAGAGTACCAGGCAAAGAGCTCAGAGTGCAGCCCCCAGAGTCTCTGCTAAATCGATACAAGGAATGGCAAATCAAAATGAACCTGCAAAGTGCTGCTCAGTACCCAAAACTCCTTCACACAACGTTGAATTCTCCAGAAGTCTCTCCCTCTCTCTCTCAGAATGCGTAGTTCAAAAATGGCACCAACAATAAAAGGCAGGAAGCGGTCACCTTTAAATAGCGCTCCCCCTTTCCCTTCATGACTGCAGAACGCTCCCCTCAACCTGTTGTTGCTAGCGTCAGGCGGTAAGGCAGGGGGCGCCACTCAATATCCGCTCCGGGGCGATACCGGGGTGTTGCGCACTCGAGTGACGTCATGATCTGCCGGCGCAGGAGATCATGGCGGTAGTGTTTAGCGCCGCCGCAAAATGTCTAGTTAATTTCGCGAGCGGCGCAAACTTCGCCGCGCCTGGGCGCTAGATGCTTTGCGCCCCATTAGCGCCCTCTTAAGGCGCTAACGGGAGGCGCAACCAACTGAATTTTTCCCCCAAGGACTATAACGCAGTCACTTGGTCAGAACCTTCTGACCACAGCCTTTTTATTATACTGGGCTCTCTGGTTTTCCTGCGCCTTCTCTGAATGAGCCCTCACTATGGGCATAACCACCTCGGTCCACTCCCTCATCTTCACAGTTTTGTTCCTCCTATTCCTCTTTCACGCTGTCGCCCATACAGCAGCTCAAACTCCACTGGCTGGAGTCATACCTAGCACAAAGGAAGATGGTTGTGGTGGTTGAAGGTCAATCATCACAGCCCCAGGACTTCGCTGCAGGAGTTCCTCAGGGTAGTGTCCTAGGCCCAACCATCTTCAGCTGCTTCATCAATGACCTTCCCTCCAACATAAGGTCAGAAATGGAGATGTTCGCTGATGACTGCACAGTGTTCAGCGCCATTCACAACTCCTCAGATAATGAAGCAGTCCATGCCCGCATGCAACAAGACCTGGACGACGTTCAAGCTTGGGCTGATAAGTGGCAGGTAACATTCGCGCCACAGAAGTGCCAGGCAATGACTATCTCCAACAAGCGAGAGTCTAACCACCTCCCCTTGACAGTCAAAGGCACTACCATCGCCGAATCCCCCACCATCAACATCCTGGGGGTCACTATTGACCAGAAACTTAACTGGACCAGCCACATAAATACTGTGGCAACAAGAGCAGATCAGAGGCTGGGTATTCTGCTGCGATTGTCTCACCGCCTGACTCCCCAAAGCCTTTCCACCATCTACAAGGCACAAGTAAGGAGTGTGATGGAATACTCTCCACTTGCCTGGATGAGTGCAGCTCCAACAACACTCAAGAAACTCGGCACCATCCAGGACAAAGCAGCCCGCTTGATTGGCTCCCCATCCACCACATTAAACATTCACTCCCTCCACCACCAGGCGTACCGTGGCTGCAGTGTGTACCATCTACACGATGACTTCCAAATAGGTGCTTGTGGGCCAAGTCAAGGACAGTCTGCCTATGTGTCCATGGCACCAGCAATTGCTCTACGTCCTCCCAATGCTCGAGTTACCCTGTGTAAAAGGTCATTCTTTACTATTTAAAACGGCCCAGGACCTTTAGTTTTACCCTCAGCTGGTTGCCCATTTATCACCACTACCTTTTGCTTCACATTGTGCAGGACTGGATCATTTATCTGCTCACACTGAAAGTCGGAAGTACACATATCCAGTCCGTCAAAATTTCTGAGCGGTCGGCCTGAGGAGTTCCTCCTCCCCCACCCGCTACCAGGCCCTGGTTCCCCCTCTGGGGCTAGAGAAGCAGTGGGAATAGGGTCTTGGTCCCCGACTAAACCTCGAGGCACCTCCACCCTAGTTCCTCTTGCCTTGTTTTTCCTCCATTCCCTTTTTGATTTTCTGGGTTTCCCAGACCCCTGATACAAGTCAGGATCTGAAAAGGGAGAGGCCCTCAACCTGCCCCCTTTCCAGCAGGCAATCTGGATTCCTTCAGATCAGGGTATTAAACCTGGGTAAATTGCTCCCCAGTACTAATGGCGAAGGAAGCTTGGGTACCACCACAGCCTTTACGTCCCAGACACTACCTTTCATTTCCACCTTGACCCAGGTGGTGGGGTAATAAAATATATCCCATATACGCACTTTATTCCCATTTTATCCATGTGGTCTAGAGCTGAAGGCCGCACTGGAGTCAAGGAAACCAGTGTTACTGCACTCCCCGAGTCAGTAAGGGCCATCATCTCCTTTCTATTCACCTTTATTGTTTCTAGGAAGGGGTGAGTGGCCTCCACGTGGCTCACAAGCTGCACGACCCAACTTAGATTCCCCGAGGCTGCCTTGCATGGGCTGCTCCTGGTTTGGGCAATGTGTTGCTACATGGCCCACTCATCACATCGGTAACACGGGTACATTTTCCCTGATTACTTGTTTTGCCCAGGATTTGTCGTTACATGGGGTGCACCCACAAGTCCCTTCACGGCCCTTTGCCACTCTTCAACACCCCCTTTTGCCCCCCCTAGAGTTTTTTTAGCCCAGGATCCAGTCCCATTCTTTGGACTTGGGGGTCGCCCAGGGTTACGTGGCCTGGAGAATGTCAGGGAACTGACCAGTTCCTCTGCAACAAGTTGTCTTTCCACCAGCTCAATCAACTCTTGGGCCTTGATCTGGGGTGGAAGGGCTCGTAGATAGCGGCCATTACTAGCAACTCCACAATCCTAGCAGGGGAGTTGCTGGCAGGTTGAAGTCACCGCTTGGCCAGCTGTATTAAGTCAAACGTTTGAGAACGGAGTGCCTTGCCCTCCTGGTATGTCCAGGCATTGAAACTCTGAGCCCCTACAGTATTTTTTACTCATTCACAGGATGTGGGCGTCACTGGCGAGGCCAGCATTTATTGCCCATCCCAAATTACCCTTGACAAGGTGGTGGTGAGCCGCCTTATACAACTGAGTGACTTGCTAGGCCATTTCAGAGGGCAGTTAAAGTCAACCACATTGCTGTGGGTCTGGAGTCACATATCGGCCAGACCAGGTAAAGACGGCAGATTTCTTTCCCTAAAGGACATTAGTGAACCAGATGGGTTTTTACGACAATCCGCTAGTTTCATGGTTACCATTATGGATACTGGTTTTTTATTCCAGATTTATTTAATTAACTGAATTTAAATTCCACAGTTGCCGTGGTGGGATTTGATCTCATGCAAGTCTGGATCATTAATCTAGGACTCTGGATTACTAGTCCAGTAACATAATCACGATGCTACCGTACCCTGTTAAGGTGACGCCAGCCCTGGTGAGGATCTCCACCTTCACCTGTGTTCACCTGTGGGTAGTTGGCCGCCATCTGCGGCTCCAGGGCAAAGGTGGCCTTCTGAGCATCGCCCACTAAGAAGGGAGCCACAATGCCAGCCCATTGGTCTTGTGGTCACCTCTCCCACTCAGCACATCTTTCAAAGGCCAAGAGGTAAGCCTCCACGTTGTCCTCTGGGGTCATTTTCTGCAGCATTAGACTGGCTCTGATCGGTTGGATGGGGGATTCCTGCCCCTCCATCCGGCCCCACTGCTGTCTCAATTTAGCGACCTGGTTCACTAGCAGTCGGGTGATCTCCTGCTGGGCCTCAAGGATCTGGGTGGTCCTCTCTTGTGCAGCTCCTGGCAGAGCTTGTGTGGTCTGCACCAGTTCTCTAAACATTTCCTCCATTGGGTTGGTGTCTTTCTTTCTTCTCTATTAAAGACACAGACCCCACTTCTGACACCATGTGTTACATGGTTGTCACGTCCCTCCCTCTTGACCCTGTCCCTTTTATGCTCAGCTGCCAGTTGCAATTACCTTTTAAAAGTGAGGTTCTTAAAGGGGCCATACACTTCCTCTTAAAGGTGAGGTTTCTTAAAGGGCCATTCCCTTACTTGGGGATCAGGGACCTCATCAGCCTGCTACAGTGTTTATATCTGTGTGTGTGTGTGTGTGTGTGTGTGTGTGTATGTGTGTATGTGTGTGTGTGTGTGCGCGTGTATATATATCTTAAAACCTATCTCTTCGACCAAGCTTTTGGTCATCTGCCCTAACATCTGCTTATATGACTCAGTGTCAAATTTTTTTTTTGATAACACTCCTGTGAAGCGCTTTGGGATGCTTTATTACATTAAAGGTGCTTTTTAAATAGAAGTTGTTGTTGTTGTATATCAATGTGTGTGTTTGTGTATCAATGGCCGGAATTTTACTGGCGCTCAGAGTGCGGGTTTGGAGGCGGGTCCGCCGTTAAAATCACAAAGATTGACAGCGGGTCACTATCCCATGGTAAACCCGCCTCCTTGTCAGTTTCTTAGGTGTTGGGTCTGTCATCCCTGAACAGACCCGACACCAAGCGGCGGGTCAGCCAATGTAGATTGTTAAAAGCTTATTAAAAGGTAGTTAAGAACCATTTTCCCATGTACTTACCATTTCACCAGGTTTTCAACGAGGTTACCGGAAAGCGGGTATCATGTCAGGTAAGTACGTCGTGCTCTGACTGTGAATTTCTGTGAATACGTGACAGCTGCAAAAGTGGTATAAAACCAACCATTTCACAGCTGTTCATTTCCCGATCTTAGAAGCTGGAGCATTAATGATTTGGAACCCAGTTTTGAGCTTTATGCACTTTTGAAGTGTTTGGAGTAATCTCTCTATCCGGTGTCACCTCCTTGGAACAACCTATCTCAACATTGACAGATTACTTCTGTCATCTCAACCTCACCTGCCATCTATTCCATCAGCATCGGTGCCCTTGAAAAAATCTCACCTTGGTCCTCAGAATCCCAAAACGATCAGCCCCAACACCAGCATCACCGGGCACACCAGCAGCACCAACATCCACACCAACCTTCTCCGCAATCAACTGACGCTGCACTGGACACAGGTCATCATCACCTGACCACATTGCTGCCTGGGACGCCAGCGATGGCCTCACCAGATTTGCTTCACTTAACACTGTTAAGGGGGGAGATTTGATGCATCTCACTAGAAGCAGTTTTCACTCCAATTACACAGTCTGAGCTCTCCAGAGTGAGCAGTTATCCCAGCAGCTGTTTACTGTATGGGTTCCAGCTCACAGCTGCTTTCTCCCTGGCCTTTATCTCAAGGGGGCTGGAATACAAAGGGGTGGAAGTTATGTTACAGTCAAAAAAAGGCTCCAGTTAGACCACATTTAGAGTGCTGCGTTCAGTTCTGGGCACCACACCTTAGAGAGGATATATTGGCCTTGGAGGGGATGCAGCGCAGATTCACCAGAATGATACCCGGGCTAAAAGGGTTAAATTATGAGGACAGGTTGCATAGACTAGGCTTGTATTCCCATGAGCTTAGAAAATTAGAGCTAGGCTGTTCAGGGGTGATGTCAGGAAGCACTTCTTTACACAAAAGGTAGTCGAAATCTGGAATTCTCTCCCCCAAAAAGCTGTTAAAGTTAGGTCAATTGAAAATGTGTGTATACATCTGCATATGTGTATGTGTCTATGTGTGTGAGTATGTATATATGTGTGTTTATGTGTGTATAGATATGTGTGTGTAAGGTTAGGACACGATGAGCCTTTGCGCTGACACGTGAAGGATGATCATTTGAAGAAGGGTCTTGAAGTCTGCCAACCCAGCAAGAGTCTTCAGATGATCAGGGAGAATATTGGTGGGGAGGAAGGTAATCAGCCAGTAAAGCAGGGAGAGGGTTAATGTGAACCCTTGGTGTGTGAGGAGGGAGGGTGTGAAGTCGAACCATCCAATACCTCACTGATATCTCCAATCTCACAGTTTGCCAATTCTGATCATAGGTGTGAATTGGTCAGAGAAAGAACACCAAAATCAGTTGAAAAGGAACAACATTGGGCCGTATTTTCCGATCGGAGGCTTCCTGCGTGCAGAGGCCTCCGATCTGGAAAAAATCTACGGACTTACCTGATGGCTCCCGAGGTGCATATACTTCCGTTCCTGGGCCTCTCCAACTCGAAATGTGCAGGGCCCACGTATCCCAGAGGGGCATGCGGTTCGCAAGCGTCCCTGGGATCACGTGGGCCATGGGGAGCCAATAGAGAAGGGAATCTCCCTTCATACACTTGACAGACAGACCTGTCAAATATATGAATGGAGATCACCCCAAAAACACTGTAAAACATTAAATAAATGTTAAAAAAAATCACATTTTTAAAATTAGTTGAAATTACAATAAATTAAATATTTTAAACAAAAATTTAATTTTTTGAAAAAAATAATTAAAGTTTTTTACGGGGCTAAAAATAAACGTACCTTTTTTAAAGTATTTTTAAATGATAAATAAGTGAAAAATTTTTTTTTTTTTACTTTTTTCAAATCTTATGCTGGTAAAAGCAGGCCTTACGCCTGCTTTTACCAGGAGTAAGATTTCTAAGGGTTTTCTGCGGGCGGAGGTTCTCCAGAAAGCGGAACTATCCGCCCGCAAAGGCCCTTCTCCAGGGCAGGCGTTCGATCTGTCAAGAGCATTCTTGACAGATCGGAAATGCCGGTTTTCAGTGCATGCGCTGTGCATGCCTGAAACCAGCATTTCCGATGTCCCTACAGGTGTGTACACAGCTCGTACTCACCCGTAGGGATCGGAATATACGGCCCATTCTTTTTAAAATCTTATTTGTTTCTCTAAAGAGTTAGATATTTGGATATTTGCTGGTTTGACAAGTGCTGTTTGTTCTCTGCAACCTCTGCCAAACGTGAGCCTAGGCTGTGAATGTTGGCCCTCCCTGCCCTCACCTCACCTAACCCTGCTGATCAGAGTCTCTGTGGGCAGCGGCCCCAGGGAGTGTAGTCCTGAGCCAAAATCAAAACAAACCGCACTTTACAAAGTGCTGCCATTGAAGACTCCAAACAAACGCAGATCAGCCCTGAATTCTTATCTGTTAAGCTAAGCTTTTTTGGTGTGTGTTCGAACCTGCTGCTACAAGAATCACTGACATCTGTCGAGAGTGTTCAGGTTGGTAAGAGCTCTCACTGATGGCTGTTGCTCTCTGGCACTAAGCCCAACAGACGGTGCGTACCTGATCACTCCGACTCCCCAGGTGATACCATCAGTCTTCTGCTTCAAAGCAAACAGCCTTATCAAGATGTACAACAATAGAGATTCTGCAGCCAACTGGAAGGAAATGTGTCCAATCATCACATATCGGGAAATGTGACCTTGTTTTAAGCTTTAAACAGCTGTAGCATAACAACCTATCCATCACATGAGGAATGCTTTGTGAATTCAAGCCTTCTTTACTTAACACAATAATGCATTCGCTAGGGGTCCTGTGTCATTGTGTGGAGCACTGAATGGAACATAGGAACAGGAGCAGGCCATTCAGCCCCTCGAGCCTGTTCCACCATTCAACTAGATCATGGCTGATCTGCACCTCAACTCCATTACCTGTCTTTGCTCCGTATCCCTTGATAACCTTACCTAACAAAATTCTATCACTCGGACTCTAGAAAGCTGCAATTGTCCCCCAGCATCCGTAGCATTTTTGGGGAGAGAGTTCCAGATTTCTGTTACTTTTTGTGTGAAAAAGTGCTTCCTGATTTCACTCTTGAAAAGGCCTAGGTCTAATCTTAAGATTATGTCCTCTTGTTCTTGACTCCCCCACCAGAGGAAATGTTTTCTCTGTGTCTACCTTATCGAAACTTTTTAACATTTTAAACACCTCGATTTAGATCAAAGCTGAACCTTCTAAACTTAAGGGAACACAAGCCTAGTCTATGCAACCTGTTCTCATAATTTAACCCTTTAAGCACTGGTATAATTCTAGTGAATCTGTGCGACACCTACTCCAAGGCCAATATATCTTTCCTGAGGTGCTGGTGCCCAGAATTGTACACAGTGCTCCAGATGGGGTCTGACCAAAGCTCTGTACAGCTGAAGCACAACTCCCACCCCTTTGTATTTCAGCCCCCTTGAGATAAAGGCCAACATCCCATATCAGTGTCAGTGTCAGCTGTGGCTCAGTGGGTAGCACTCTCTAGGTGGGAGGGGCTAGGAGTGAGCAGGTGCTGCTTGTTGCTTGATTACTGCAGGGAGTTGGAGTGAGTTTGTAAAAAGTTGGTGGTGGGTTTTTGTTCTCAGATTTTAGGGCCTTTTTGGTCCATGAATAGTAGCCAGACGGCTGCTGAGGGGCCCAGAGTGCCGGGCCCCTCAGAGGACAGTGTTCCCAGGATGAATTTAATCAGGGGAGAAAATGTTGGGGGAAGGGAGAAAAAAAGGCCCTAAGATTTGGGCTGGGACCCCAGGAGGTTTGGAAAAGAAAACACGGGGTGGCTCAGTGTGAGGATAAGGAGATACGAGCTTGGCATATTATCCAGGCGGTACATGAGGACTGCGGCGAGGGAAGCTGCTTTGCCTGCCGACCAAAGCCGAATGTTGGGTTCGAGGTGACGGTCAGTGGCTGAGAGGAGGTGGAAAGACTTTTACTCAGTTTGAAGGTTGGTGATAAGTTCTTGGAGGTATCTCTGCTATATTCGGAAGAGGTGGTGGTCTCATTCTTAAACCTGCCAGTTTATATTGAGGACGATGTGCTAATCAAAAAGTTGGAGTTGTGGGACATTAAAATTTGCTCGGCAATAAAGAGGAGATACTATCCAGGAACACAAGTAGCAGATGGAACCCGTTACGTAAAGGTACGGTTCCCAGAGGGGGTGAAGTCATTGCCGTATAGCATGAAATTTGAGACAATGGAAGGAGTGCAGTACTTCTGGGTACTGCATGATAACCAGGTGAAGGTTTATTATTATTGTCTTGGACACGACCATCTTGTAAGAAACTGTCCAGACTTGTACTGTTATAATTGCGGCAAGGCGGAGAGCTGTGGGGTGTGTCACAAAGGCCCCACCCGCTGTGAGTGTGAGGCAGAAGGAAGCCCCTTGAGTGGCGAGGAGATGGGAGAAGGAGCAGGAGGTGTGAGTGGAACGGCTGGAGAAGCGGCACAGTTGGAGGACACAGCTGGTGAATTGAAGGAGAAAAGAGCGCAGGAAGAGGCAGAAAATTGTGGAGCAGAGAACAGGATAGAGATGGTGGAAAACACCAAGTACAGTGGAAAAGGACAAAGACAGCAGAGGGCAGCACTGGTTGAAGGCAGAGTCGAGCCATAATACGGTTCAGCTCTCCCTAAAGAATCTGGTGTCCGCAGGGGGGAGAGGAGGCGGGAGCGGGGTGCGTGGTAAATGTAAGTACTCCAAAGAAAGATGGGGAGTCGGACATCTTGGAGAGCAGGAGGGGGCAAGACAAGGAGAGGGTGCAAGAGGCAGGAGCCTTAAAGGGACAGCAGGACGGGAACAGGGGAGACAAAGACGCCAGAAGAGCGCAATATAGGTGCGCCATTAGAAACATAGAAACATAGAAACTAGGAGCAGGAGTAGGCCATTCGGCCCGTCGAGCCTGCTCCACCATTCAATACGATCATGGCTGATCATCCAAATCCAGTACCCTGTCCCTGCTTTCTCACACAGAATCCCCATCGAGCCTGCACCGACACATATCCCACCCTATCCCCGTAACCCCACATATTTAATCCCCCCCTAACACTAAGGGTCAATTTATCATAGCCAAATCAACCTAACCCGCACATTTTTGGACTGTGGGAGGAAACTGGAGCACCCGGAGGAAACCCACGCAGACACGGGGAGAATGTGCAAACTCCACACAGACAGTCGCCCGAGGCCAGATTCGAGTCCCAGAGAGAGAAGAAACGGGGAGCAAGGGTCAGCGGTGAAGATGAGGCCAAAGGGAGTGGCACTGTTAGAGAAACCGCGATAGCAGGAAGACTCTGTAAGGGAGATTATGTATCTAATGGGGAGCAGGAACAGGAGGTTACAGAAGAGCTTGAGAGTGAGGAATCCGAGAGGGACAGAGACATGGAAGTGGGGGGTGGGGTAGCATCGTGTGGAAAGGTTAGTGAGGGGCAGAAGGAGGGAGAAGGGGAAGCTCCTCGACCCAAACCTAAGGCAAGGAAGAGGCTGAAATAGCAGGGAAGGTTCAAACAGGAGGTGAAAAAGAGCCGGAGGCTGCAGGAGAAAGCAACAGCTGCCCAAAAAGTTGGGAAGGAGCATGAGAGGAAGGAAGGGCCAGAGATTAAATGATGGGGAGATTATAAGACATACTTCCCTTATTGGGAGCCATGATTACATTGGTCTTGATTAATGTGAATGGACTGAGGGGTGAGAAGAAATTGCAGCAGTTGTTGCAGTGTTTTAAAGGCACTGACTTGTTGTGTCTGCAAGAAACCTTTTGGGATGAGGATATCCTAGAAAGAGTTTGGAAGGTTTGGAAGGGGGAGGTGTTTACAAGTTGTGCAAACAATAACCGTAGAGGGGTGGCTGTTTTGGTAAAAATGGAGGAATGTAATTGCGATCTCTTCAATATCTATGCATCGAACGACCATTTCAAGCGTCGTGAGTTTTTTCGGTGGTTATTCATTGAAGTGGCAGAGGCGGAAAACCCTTGTATAGTGGGGGATTTTAATGTATTTTTATCTCGGATGGACATTTCAGCCCAGATGACCTTTAAGGATGATAACTCCAGAGGGATGATTGTAAAATTGATGACAAATTTAAATTTGAGAGACTTATGGAGGGATCGGAACCCTATAAAAAGGGAGTTCTCCAGAACAAGTTGGGTGGGTGATGTTTTAAAACGGAGCTGAATAGATTTTGTGTTAATGCGGGAAGGGTTAAGTTCTGAGGTGATGGAGATTTATTACAAAAAAGTATTTTTAGTGACCACTCGGTTTTGACTCTTAGAATTAGGAACAGCAGAGTTAAGATCGGTCCAGGCGTGTGGATTTTAAACAATCAATACCTGAAAGAAGTTGCTTATAAAGAAGGGACTTTAAATATAATAAAGAATGATCGGAAAGAATCTTTGTTCTTGAAAGAAAGAGGATTTGGTGGGACAATTTCAAATATGAGGTAAAAGTTTTTTCGGTATGTTGTGGGAAAGAGAGAGCGGCAGCTAACAGGCGTCGAGAAGAGAATATAAACAGAAGGTTTGCGAATGTCTGTTAAGCAGTTGACGGAGGGGATAAGGGAGCTGAGACTAAGTTCCTGGTTTTAAAGGAAGAGTGGGAATTATTGCAAGCTGAAAAATGCAAGGGGGCCATTCTCCGTGCAAAGGCTAAAGATGCATTGGAGGGCGAAAGATGCACTAGATATTTTCTAGAGCAAGAGAAGCTGCGACAGAGATTATCATTAATTGGAGAGTTGAAGGTTGGGGAGAAGATCATTAATGAAAGTGGGGAGATTTTAGAGGCGACTAGCAGCTTTTATCAAGAGTTATATACAAAAGAAGACATTTCCAATTTGGCGATGGAGAAGGTTAATGCTTTTATTGAAGAGGGTGACTGTCTGTGTGGAGTTTGCACATTCTCCCCATGTCTGCGTGGGTTTCCTCCGGGTGCTCCGGTTTCCTCCCACAGTCCAAAAATGTGCGGGTTAGGTTGATTTGGCTATGATAAATTGACCCTTAGTGTTAGGGGGGTATTAAATATGTGGGGTTATGGGGATAGGATGGGATATGTTAGGGGGAATTAAATACGTGGGGTTACGGGGGTAGGGTGGGATATGTGTACTGTGGGGATTAAAGCAGGGACAGGGTACTGGATTTGGATGATCAGCCATGATCGTATTGAATGGTGGAGCAGGCTCGACGGGCCGAATGGCCTACTCCTGCTCCTAGATTCTATGTTTCTATGTTTCTATGTTTAAAGGAGGATGAGAGAAGCATGTGTGACAAAGAAGTAGGATTAGCGGAAATAAAAGTAGCAATAAGTGGGATGAAGGGGGGGAAATGCCCAGGGTCCGATGGACTAAGTGCAGAATTTTATAAAGAATTTTTTGAGATTTTAAGTCCATTGCTCTTAGAGGTTTTTAAGGAGATTAAAATTGAGGGAAGCCTGGCCCCATCTGTGAGGAGAGGTGTCATAAGCTTAGATATAAAAATAAAAGGGATAGAAGGGATCTAAAGAATTGGAGGGCCATCACATTATTAAATGTGGATTATAAGATCTTGGCGAGGGTTATGGCAAATCGTATGAAGGAGGTGTTGCCGCAGATAGTTTTGCCCTCTCAGTCCTATGGAGTCATAGGCCGGGACATCGCAGACTCTGTGGTCTCAATCCGAGATGCGATAGAACTCATGGAAGAGAGTGGGAGGGAGGCTTATGTATTAAAGATAGATCAAGAGAAAGCCTTTGATAGGGTCTCATGAGTTTTTATTGAAGGTTTTGGAAGTATTTGGTTTCGGGGAAAATTTCATTGAGTGGATAAGGATTTTTTATTCAAACACATTTAGCTGTGTTAAATGTAATGGTTTTTTATCCAAGTATTTTCCGATACAGAGGTCAGTGAGACAGGGTTGTCCCCTGTCCCCATTGTTGTACACATTGGTAGCAGAATCATTAGGTTACATGATGCGATGCGAAAGGAACAAGGTGTAATTGGAATTGCGGTTCCCAGTTCCGGGTGGGTGTCGGTGATACACCAATATGCAGATGACACAACCGTAACATTGAGAAATGGGGAGTCAGTGAGGAAAGCTATGAACGTGGTGGAGGAGTATTGTAGAGCTTCAGGAGCCAGAGTGAATTATAGCAAGTCCCAATGCCTGGTTGCAGGAAGGGGTAGGGGGGACTAGTTGGAGGAAAGTCCCTTTTAAGGTGGTGGAGCTTTTGGAAGTTTTGGGGGTGCATATGGGTTGCAAGAAAGACAGGGATGAAGTGGATCGATTCAATTGGGAACCGAAGGTTATGAAAATTAAAAAGATTTTGGGAAGATGGGAAAGAAGGTGGTTGAAAGTGCGAGGAAGGGCGACAGTGGTGCCCGCTCTCCTGCTATATAAGCTATGGTACTTATTGACGGTGGAGGATATTCCTGAGTGGGCGGAAAAGTCCATCCGAGAGGCTTGTGTGAGGCTTTTATGGGAAGGGAAACCAGCCTTGGTTGCTTACAATACCATCATTGGACGGAGAAATCAGGGAGGACTCAATTTCCCAGATATTGATTTGGAAAAAAAAATCCTTTAGAATCAAATGGGTGAAGAGATTTCTTCAGAAGTCAAATACAAGTTTTTGGAAGAGTTGTTTTGAGCATTTTTTTAAACGAAGTGGGATAGGCGAGCAGGGGATATTGTATATAGAATACAATAATATGTTTCTGAAATCGATTAAACCTCTCCCTAGGTTTTATAAGGGGGTTGTAGAGACTTGGGCCCAATTTTTAAGAAGTGTGCAGTTTATGCCAAAGGGTGCTGAGGAATTTTTAGAACAGTCCTTATTTTTGAACAGGTGGGTTAACATTGAAGGAGAGGTATTATTTAATCAAGCTTTTATAAAAGCTGGTATTTTATGTGTGAAAGATGTATTATACGAGGTAATTCCAGGTTGGTTGCCGGAAACGATAGTGAGGGACATGGTGTGGGAGGAGGATCAGGAGGTAGAGGAAAAAGCAATTATGATCATGTCGGAGAAGATTGTGAGGGCAATGCCACAGGATTGGATGGAAGAATTAAATGCGGAAATCTCCAAAGGAGGTAAAATGCGACCTGCTTTTCCAAGCTTTCTGCTGGAGAAAGGGGGAGCGCTGCCTCATTTCAATGCCCCTCCCCTTCAGTTAAAGGGGAGGACCGCTGTGCACTCTGCAGGGCCTCCGATGGCCCACACTAGGGCACCAGGGCGGCGTGATGCCGCGGCCGCTGCCAAGCACAGAGATGTGGTGCCGGGCTGCGTGATGGCGGCCAGGACCATGCCACGGCTCACCATGGAGGGCCGACCTGGAGGTTGGCCAAAAAAAGAAAATGGCGGCGCGGGTCGTGGCCGCACCTCCCCTTTAAATAACGCCCCGCGAGCGGAGGTCGGCCCGATTCCTGACCCGCGAGGCTGGCGCTGACATCGCCTGCAGCAGCCTCGCAGGGCGCAGCCGAATTTCTGCCACGGGGCGGTAAGGGGCTGTGGCGGGGCGCTAAGGGGTCGCAGTGCACAGCGATGATGTCATTGCCGGTGGCGCAGTAGCTCTGGGTGCTACCGGCGGGGGCATGGCGTTATCGGGTAGCGCCTCAGCAACGGCCCGCCGAATTTCTCGGGAGGCGCTTTTTTTGCACCCCACGGTCGATAAGCCGTTAGCGCCCCCAGGAGGTGCTAACGGCAGGCGCAAAGAAGACGAATTTCTAGCCCCTAGTCTCTTGCCATTAAGAAAATATTTGGATTTCCAGGAATTGCACGGTATCCTGTTCACCTCAGATGGGCGCTGCTGCTGACAGGCATGTTGCTGGAAGTTACTGTCCTGTACAAATGATGCAGAGTGAGTGGTCTCCGAGACACTGACACCCTCCTCGGGAGGTCGCTTCACTCTTCCTCTCACCAACATGCTGCTGGTCTGTCCTCAGAGACCCCCTGATGTTGTGAAGAGCAGACGGTCTGAATGGGAAAGTAGTGAATGTAACTCCAGAGGTGCAAAGTTTGTGAATAATGCTGTTCCGGCGTTGCCAAATCTGCCCTGTGGTGGAAAAGTGATGAATTCGGCACCCAAGGAGCCAGCGCATATTATAGAACCACCTCCACGTCCAGGCTATTCGACTGACACGATCCCCATACACTGCACCAGCCGGTGATGGGACAAGGGATTGTGATGGGACAAGGGATTGTGTTGCCCCAAAGGATACTGCGTCCAGTTCTGGTCACCGATACAAGTGAGATAGTCAAGCTCTGGAGGCGATGCAGAGAAGAGCACCCGGCTGATCCCCAACGTTGGGGCTCTGAGTTATGAGGAAAGACTGGATAAAGTGGGGCTTTTCAGCTGGGAAAGGGAGCGTCTGAGGGTTGATATTATAGAGGTATGTAAGTTAGGGAATGGAGAAGGTAAATTCATAATATTACTTTAAATTCAATTGTGAGAGTAGGACAAGGAAACATGGGCTCGAACTAGTCAAAGATAAACTTATGCTCAATATCAGGAAATTCTTCACACAGAGAGTGATCCACATTTAAATGGATTGGCAGATAGAGTAGTGTAGGCGCAAATCCTGGAATCACTTAAAAACAAATACATGCTGTAATCGTACAGTAGGGTAGTGGTTATGTAACTGGATTAGTAATTCAGAAGCATGGACTAAAAATCCAGAGGATGCGCGTTTAAATCCCACGATGGCAGTTTGAGAATTTGAATTCAGTATTTATTCTGGAAATAAATAGCTGGTACCAGTGAAAGTGACCATGAAGCTGTCGGATTGTAGTAAAAACCCAACTGGTTTCCTGATGTCCCTTTAGGGAAGGAAACCTGCCGTCCTTACCTGGTCTGGCCTATATGTGACTAAAGACCCACAGCAATGTGGTTGACTCTTAAGTAGCCTAGCAAGCTCATTGGATGTGATTGAGTGGGGCAGAGAAAATAGCCATTGAAGGATCGTGCTGGCTATGTTGGGAACAAGTAGGAGTGGAGCTGGACCATGGAGGTGGATAGAGTGGTCAACCATATCAAAGGCTAGGGAGGGATAATGTGCCACAATTTCAGTCACAAAGGACGCTGTTGCTGATCGCCTTTCATCTATTGACCTCCCTAAATCTGCTGATCTCGAGCATCTCCACTCCCACTTCTCTGTTCTCAGGTCCTCCTTGTAAAAGCTTGGTTTGCTTTCTCATTGCCATTTCTCCCCTCAACACCCCTCACTCTCTTCATAGAACTCAAGTCCGTCCAAGACTTGAATTCTGAGCCCTCCCTCACACACCTGGATCCAAGGATAAAGCATTTGTAGGGCCTGATCCATTTACTACCGCTGTCAGCATTTCACAAGAAAAGTCAGCTTTTTCCAATGGGTTTGAAGGTTGTCAGTATCAACCAATCAGATCAGTTGGAGAGCAGTACTAGAGCATGTCAGAACCAATCAGGTGTCACTTTATCCCATTGTGTTTATCCATGAACTTGAGGCAGATGTTTTAAGATGAGCTGCTGGTTTCCGGGGGCGCTATCGGGGGACAAATGACTTTTCACCCGGGCGCAGCGTCGCTAACGACTCCTCTAAGTTCAGCGGGAGTTTAGCGGCGGTGGTAACCGGTAGCGCCCACTCCGCTGCGCAGGCGATGATGACACCATCACCTGTGCACAGCGCCCCGTTTTCACCCCGCCTGCAAGATTGGCCCGTGCCCGTGCCCCCTGAATCTGCGCTGGGCGATGACGGCGATCGATTCAGGGGGCAGGAGGCTCGCGGGGCAATAAGTAAAGGGGAGGTGGCGGGCGGGGAAAAAAAACCAGCCAACTTACTTGTCGTGGCCCGTTGCCTCTTTGAACGCAGATCTGGCAGCCCGGCACTCCTCTTGTGTGCCAGGCTGCTGGCACTGCATCCCGGTGGTCCAGGTAAGGCCCCGCAGAGTTGTGGGCTTGGGCCCTCCCCTTTAATGCGGGGCAGAGCCCTTCCATGCGGCAGCGCTACGTGACCCTGATATTCGGGGTTAGCGCTCTAAGACAGAAGTGCAGTGCTTGAGTTAGCGCTCCACCTCCCTCTTGGGGCGCTAACACTGAATTTAGCGATCGGCGGCGCTATTTAGTGGTCAGGCGATGTTAGCGACCCAAAATGGCCGCTAACAAATTTTTTCCCCTTAATGTTTTTCCCCAAAGAAGTAATAGATATCAAATAAGTATTCATCCACTATTACTAAAAATTTCTGGCCTCATGTTTTAATGTTTAAAAAAGATGTTTGAAATGTACACCAGGTTGATCAGTGTCTGAAAGAGGAAAAGACAGACAAACGTCATCAGAATCAGTTCTAAGGTTTTGTTTCAATTATGTTGATTCATTCTTATACAACCATAATCTCCTTTTTAAATAAAAGTTATTCAAGTACTTAACATGCCAGCCTACCCTGAGCCAGTTTAGAAATGAAGCTGATGTATCTGGAGTTCGATTCTCAATGAAAGGAATTAGACTCCGTAAGGTGGTTTGAAGTCCCTATGACTTTTATATTTATTTTCAAATTAGAAAATTTGTAACCGGTAGTGTAGTGGTAATGTCACTGGGCTAGTAATCCAGAGGCCTGGACTAATGATTCAGAGACGTGAGTTCAAATCCCACCACAGCAGCTGGGGAATTTAAATGCAGAACCAGGGTTGGTCCCCTGGCTTGATGGTAATGGTAGCGTGAGGGATATGCTGGGCCATGAGGTTACAGATTGTGGTGCAACAGAAGTGCCAGGTAATGACTATCCTCCAACAAGCGGGAGTCTAACCACCTCACCTTGACATTCAATGGCATTACCATTGCTGAATCCCCCACCATCAACATCCATTGACCAGAAACTTAACTGGACCAGCCACATAAATACTGTGGCAACAAGAGCAGGTCAGAGGTTAGGTATTCTGCGGTGAGTGTCTCACCTCCTGACTCCCCAAAGACTTTCCAACCATCTACAAGGCACAAGTAAGGAGTGGGATGGAATACACTCCACTTGCCTGGATCAGTGCAGCTCCAACAACACTCAAGAAGCTCAACACCATCCAGGACAAAGCAGCCCGCTTGATTGGCACCCCCATCCACCACCTTAAACATGCACTCCCTCCACCACCGGCGTACCGTGGCTGCAGTGTGTACCATCTACAAGATGCACTGCAGCAACTCGCCAAGGCTTCTTCGGCAGCACCTCCCAAACCCGTGACCTCTTCCACCTAGAAGGACAAGGGCAGCAGGCGCATGGGAACACCACCACCTCCAAGTTCCCCTCCAAGTCACACACCATCCTGACTTAGAAGTATATCGCCAATTCTTCATCGTCGCTGGGTCAAAATCCTGGAACTCCCTCCCTAACAGCACTGTGGGAGTACCTTCACCACACTGACTGCAGCGGTTCAAGAGGGCAGCTCTCCACCACCTTCTCAAGGGCAATTAGGGATGGGCAATAAATGCTGGCCTTGCCAGTGACGCCCACATCCCATTTAAAAAAAAAAAGCTATTTTTGGCTGGAGACCGAATGTTACTGAGACTCAAATGCTGGAACATGCACAAAACAGTGTCAAAAATCATTGGGCCTGTTGTTTTGACACTACGGGTGCTGTTCGGGGACCAAAATGGCGTCCGATGTGCACGCACACACTTCTGCCGTGAATTGTGCCAGACACCATCCTGGTGAGGGCGTTAGCGCGCGCGCAGCTACCGTCCACTGGCTGTATGCAGAGCAGACAGATCATGACATCAATCAGCGTGCAACACTGCTTTGACGCCAGCGCTGCCATTTTTATAGCTCAACGCTTCAGCCAACGCTCTCTCTTAACCTCGCACAGCTGGACTATTTAAAGGGATCATCAACTACCTACAGGTTAGTTGCTGGTTGATTTCTTCTGGCTGTTGCTACACGTCTACAAGTGTTTGGTGTTTTCTATAGTTGTTTCAAGTTGCTAAAATCTACAGGGAGCGGTGTGGCAGGTGCTGAAGGACTTTTTCTTGACTTCAAGGCTTCTGCACAAACCACTTGCTGCCAGACATGGGTGTACTAGTAGGAATTCCCCTTGGAATATAGCATGACTTGGAGAATGAACAGAGGGCGATGCAGCGCAGGACAATCTGCTGGAAGAGGGGGGAGGAGGGCAGGAGGAGGAGACCATATCAGCAGGAGACCATATCCGCCCAGGGAACAATTCTCCTACCTGAACCTCAGCAAGGAACAATGTGTGAGACGTCTGCGCTTCAGTAAGGACGTCCTCACTGAAATCTGCCACCTGCTGCAGCCACAACTGCAACCTGAGAGCAGGGCGAGGACCGCATTGCCAGTGGCTGTGAAGGTGACCATGGCGATGAACTTTTATGCGTCGGGCTCCTTCCAGGCTGGAGCTGGAGATATTGGCAACATCTCCCAGTTTGCCGTCCACTGTTGTGGAAGGGAGGTCACTGAGTCTCTCTATTCAAAGAGAGCTGAATACATTTCATTCTCTCTCACCAGAGAGCAGCAAGCGGAGCGAGCACGTGGCTTTGCAAGGATTGCAGGCTTCCCCATGGTCAACTCTGCCATACACCGGAACCGAAAGGGATTCCACTCCCTCAACGTCCAGCTGGTGTGTGACCATAGGCAGCGAATCATGCAGGTCAATGCCTGGTATCCTGGCAGCAGTCATGATGCCTTCATTCTGTGGCTGTCCACTGTGCCAGCTGCATTTGAGCCACCACGACAAACCAAAGGGTGGCTACTGGGCGAACAGGGCTATCCGCTGATGACATGGCTCATGACTCTGGTGCACAACCCCTGCACATGTGCACAGCATGCGTACAATGAAAGCCATGCTACCACACGAAATGTGGTGGAGCAGACCATTGGCATGCTGAAACATGGAGCAACCCTGCAGTATCATAGAAACAAAGAAATATACGGTGGAGAAGGAGGCCATTCGCCCATCGTGTCTTTACCACCTAGAATACCAAGGGCAGCAGGCGCATGGGAACACCATCACCTCCAAGTCACACACCACCCTGACTTGGAAATATATCACCGTTCCTTCATCGTCACTGGGTCAAAACCCTGGAACTCCCTCCCTAACAGCACTATGGGAGTACCTTCACCATGTGGACAGCAGCTGTTCAGGAAGGCGGCTCACCACCATCTTCTCGGGCAATTAGAGACAGGCAATAAATGCTGGCCTTGCCATCAACGGCCAGGAATGAATTAAAAAAGTAATCCGGGGTGTGTTACACTTTTAACCTCGGGAACGTTACCCTTTTGTCCTGGAGCAGGTTACCCTTTTGTCCTGGAGCAGGTTACCCTTTTGTCCTGGAGCAGGTTACCCTTTTGTCCTGGAGCAGGTTACCCTTTTGTCCTGGAGCAGGTTACCCTTTTGTCCTGGAGCAGGTTACCCTTTTGTCCTGGAGCAGGTTACCCTTTTGTCCTGGAGCAGGTTACCCTTTTGTCCTGGAGCGCGTTACCCTTTTGTCCTGGAGCGCGTTAGCCTTTTGTCCTGGAGCGCGTTACCCTTTTGTCCTGGAGCGCGTTACCCTTTTGTCCTGGTGTATTCCTGTTAGTGAAAGATAATAATTTATCTCCATTGTTATGATTACTTGCTTTGGTGTCTCCTCACTGTTTCCTCCAGCTTTACTCAAAGCTGCTTAATCTGAACCAGTTATTCACATTGGAAGAAATTAGCAGCTGTTGTACCTTGTTAGCATGGGGTGAGGGGTCACGGACTGATGCCAGGATGAAAATCCCAGTGATACGGTCGATCAAATCTCATCAGCAAAGGTGTGAACATCTGTTTGATTTGATACTTGGGTCTGTACTTTGTTACCTGAAGGTTAGGGTCATCACAACTAGCCTCTGTTCCAGGCTAAACCGGGGAAAATCAGCCACGGTTGCTGCTCCTGATCACCGTCTGGAGGATAAAAGTGTGACGTACTCCAGGGGAAAAGTGTGACGTACTCCAGGACAACATGAGAGTTGTAACATCTTGTGTATCACGACACAAACATTCACCACCTCATCCAGAGCTGTGTATTCTACTAATTAATGGAAAGAAAACTGGAAAATTCCTCTCTGAAACTAGTCCAGGGGACCACTCTGGCCCTGTTTAACGTTACCATGTAGCTATCTCTTGTACAAGGAGATATCGGCCCTAACCGGAAACCGGTTCAGCTCGTGCTTGAAGGAATTCAGGGAATCACCATTCACCACATGAGCTGGCAACCTGTTCCAGAGCTCCACTATTCTCTGGGGAAAGAAGCACCTCCTGTCATCTAACCTAGATCTGGCCTTATGTAACTCAAGAGTGTGACCCCTGGTCCTCCCTAACCTATTCAGTTGGAACAAACTGTCTACACGAATAATTCCTGCATCATCTTATAAATCACAATGAAATCACCCCTCAGTCTGCGCTTCTCTAAGGTGTTGAAACCCAGCTCTTTGAGTCTATCTAGGTAACTAAGATGTTTTAGATATAAAAACAGAAAATGCTGGAAATACTCAGCAGGTCAGGCAGCATCTGTGGAGAGAGAAACAGGGTTAACGTTTCAGGTCATTGACCCTTCGAAGGATCATTGACCTGAAACGTTAACTCTGTTTCTCTCTCCATAGATGCTGCCTGACAGGCGGAGTATTTCCAGTATTTTCTGTTTTTATTTCGGATTTCCAGCATCCGCAGTATTTTGCTTTTGTAAAGGATATTTTAGACTGAATTAACAAGACTCTCTCCTCTGCACCCTTTCCAAAGCCTCAATATCCCCCCCATGTGATGGGATGGGACACATACCAGACGTTGGATGAGAAGAAGTTTGGGCTTCGGTGGAATGTTCCTCCTCGGCCGTCTCTGGCGGTCTAGGCTCGAACCTGCTGCTCAGGCCTGATGTTGGAATTCAGCCTGCCCCTGTGGACCTGTTACTGTGAAGTGGGAGCACCCTCAGGAAAGGAGTGAGCAAATCTGTAAATCCAATCCCCCCCGGGTTAACAACAATTCAAATTGGGAATTTTCTTTACAAGTATTGGCTTGGGTCAAACCTTCTCCAGATGTTCTCCAGATGCTGCTGGTCTCAGCCTCCTATCTGGCTCTCCTCGTGCTGAAGCATTGAATCAGTCAATAGGAGCCATTGTTTTCACAGGAGGATGAGCGCGAGCTTCAATCTGACTTGTCATTTTAATGGCCATGTGCTTTGATGAGACTCTTTTACTCTTCAGACGGTGACTAGTCGGATTAGCAAGGCTCTGCTTGATCACGGGGGTTGACTTAAAGGAGAAAGAAATTCTTGCATTTCTAGAGCTCTTTTCACGACCTCAGGATGTCCCAAAGCGCTTCACAGCCAATGAAGTGTTTTTGAAGTGGAGTCACTGTTGTAATGTCGGAAACGTGGCAGCCATTTGCGCACAGCGAGGTCCCACAAACAGTACTGCGATATTGACCAGATAATCTGTTTTAAATGTTGATTGAGGGATAAATATTAGCCAGGACGCCGGGGATAACTCCCCTACTCTTCTTTGAATAGTGTCACGGTGTTGAGGCTGCCGCGAAACACGAATTAAGACTGAATCCATGTGTGGAAAACAAAGGCTTTTTAATACAACTGCATGGTCCAAAATGGCTGAAACCAACTGCTCCCAGAATTCTCTGGAAAAATCCTGGGGCCCCGCCCACTCCTTTTCTCCTCCCTTAAAGGCAAGGTGCCCGATATTTTGTCCACGGACGGAAAAGTGGATAATGCCCGTTTAGGGGCACAGCTCCCCCCAGAATCCGCTTAGGAGGTGTGGACGAGACGGTGCGGCGGTCTGATGGGCCAGCCGGAGCGGCTCTTGTAGGACGCCGGTGGACGTGGAACGGCCGGGCGTGGAGCAGCCGGGTGAACCAGCTTGAGGGCAGGTCGGCCGCGTGGTGGTGGACGAGCTACAGGGACCTGCTCACCGGGCTCCGAGTGTGCTGGCTTGAGTTGGTCAACCGACACTTTTTCGGTCCTGTCGCCCACTTGCAGGGTGAAAAATTTGTCCCCAGCCTGTAGCACCTTGTAGGGCCCGTCGTACGGGGGTTGAAGGGGTCCGCGGTGGGCGTCGTGCCGGACGAAAACGAACCATGCCTGGTGCAGGCTTAGTGGGACGTGTGAGGTGGATTCGCCGTGTCGGGCAATGGGCACTGGGGCGAACTGCAGCGCCGGTGAGGCGAAGTCGTGGCGTTGCTGGTCGGCTGACCAGGGTGTCGTGGGGGTGGGCAGGAACTCACCGGGTACGCGCAGTGGCTGACCGTACACGAGCTCTGCTGTCGATGTGTGGAGGTCTTCTTTAACTGCGGTGCGCAGGCCGAGGAGGACCCACGGAAATCGGTCGGTCCAGGCGCCGTCCTGGAGGCTGGCTCGAAGAGATGCCTTCAAGGATCTGTGGAACCGCTCACACAGTCCGTTGGCTTGGGGGTGGTACGCTGTGGTGCGGAGAATGGTCACCCCGAGATTGCGTGCGACGGCGGTCCAGAGTTCAGAGGTAAATTGCGGACCTCTGTCTGACGTCATGTTGGAGGGGACGCCGAACCGTGCGACCCAGGTGCTGACGAAGGCTCTGGCGATGTCGGCGGTGGTGGTAGAGGTCAGTGGAATTGCCTCGGGCCAGCGCGTGGTGCGGTCAACGATCGTCAGCAGGTGCGTGTGGCCTTGCGACGGCGGCAGGGGCCCGACGATGTCCACGTGGATGTGGTCGAATCTACGCGAGGGGATGGTAAACTCCTCGAGGGGTGCTTTCGTGTGTTGCTGTACCTTGGCCCGTTGGCAGGCTAGGCAGGAGTTGGCCCAAGTACGCACATCCTTGCGAAGGCCGCGCCAGACAAAGCGGTTGGCTACCAATTTGATGGATGCGCGGGCACCGGGGTGGGAGAGGTTGTGGAGAATGTCGCATACCTGGCGGCGCCAGGACGACGTGCCGAGGGTGACATAGGGATATGTCACACTTGACCGTGACTGCGGTCGGGCCACAGGGGACGTCGGCCAGGCGTAGCCCTGGTAGGTTGGTAGGTGCGGAGAGCAGATCAGGGTCGGTGATCTGGTCTGCTGCGAGTTGAGCGTAGTCGACTGCTAGGTGTGCGGCGTGGATGGCGGGGCGGGAAAGGCAGTCGGCTACCACATTGTCTCGGCCGGAGACGTGTTGGATGTCCGTGGTGAACTCGGACACTGCCGCGAGCTGGCGCTGCTGCCTGGCGGACCAGGGGTCGGTTGTCTTTGCCATTGCGAATGTCAGGGGCTTGTGGTCGACAAACGCAGTGAAGGGGTGGCCCTCAAGCAAAAACCGAAAATGGCGGACCGCCAGGAACCGCGCGAGGAGCTCGTGGTTGAAGATGCTGTACTTGACCTCCGGGGGGCGTAGTTGGCGGCTGAAGAAGGCAAGTGGTTTCCAGGCGCCGTCGACCCACTGCTCATACACGGCGCCGACCGCGTGGTCGGAGGCGTCCGTGGCGAGCGCTACCCTGGCATTGGGCCATGGGTGCGCGAGCAGGGTGGCGTTGGCGAGCGCGGTCTTGGTGGAGTCGAAGGCGGCGGACGCGTTTGCCGTCCATTCGACCGCCATCTTGCCGCTCCTGCCCCGGAGGGCTTCATACAGGGGCCTCATGAGGGACGCCGCTTTGGGGATGAAGCAGTTATAGAAATTCACCATCCCGAGGAACTCCTGGAGGCCTTTGATGGTGGTGGGGCGGGGAAATTGTTGGACGGCCTGCACCTTGGTGGGCAGGGGAATGGCCCCAGCATGGGTGATGTGATGTGGCCGAGGAAGTCGATCTTGTCCAGGCCGAACTGGCATTTGGCTGGGCTGAGGATGAGCCCGTGATCGCTGAGGCGCCCGAACAGGATGCGAAGATGTTCGAGGTGTTCCTGCTTGGAGGAACTGGCTACCAGGATGTCGTCCAGGTAGACGAACAGGAACTTCAGGTCCCGAAGGACCGAGTCCATGAGCCGTTGGAATGCCTGGGCCGCGTTTTTGAGGCCGAAGGGCATCCGCAGGAACTCGAACAGGCCGAAGGGGGTGATTACGGCTGTCTTGGGGACGTCCGCGGGGTGGACGGGGACTTGGTGGTAGCCGCGCACCAGGTCGACCTTGGAAAAGACTGAGCGGCCGGCCAGTCTAGCCGAGAAGTCCTGAATGTGCGGCACGGGGTACCGATCAGGGGTGGTGGCGTCGTTGAGGCGGCGGTAATCCCTGCAGGGGCGCCAACCCCCGCCTGGTTTGGGGGCAATGTGGAGTGGGGAGGCCCAGGGACTGTTGGAGCGGCGGATGATGCCGAGCTGTTCCATGGTGGCAAACTCGGTCCGCGCGATCTCCAGTTTGGCCGGGTCCAGCCTGCGGGCGTGGGCGTACACTGGGGGGCCTGTGGTGGGGATGAAGTGTTCCACCCCGTGTTTGGCGGCCTCCGCGGAGAAGGTCGGATTGGTAAGGGCCGGGAATTCGGCCAGGAGTGCCGAGTAGTCATCCGTGGCCCGGGCGTGGCACTGTGACGCCATGTTGGCGGGTTGACGGGGGGCCATGGCGCCCAGGATGGGGGACATGGTGTTCATGTCCACGAGGCGGTGACGAGGGATGTCTACCAGTAGGCCGTGGGCGCACAGGAAATCTGCGCCGATGAGAGGGGAGAGCACCTTGGCAGTGATGAACTCCCATCGGTAGCGGCAACCAGCGAGGTCGAGGGTGACTGTCCGGGTGCCGTACGTCCGGATTTCCGAGCCGTTAGCAGCAGCCAGCGCCGGTCCTCGTTCGCCCTTTTGGATGTCGAGGAAGGAGGCCGGGATGATGCTGTGCTGAGCTCCAGTGTCGCACAGGAACCGGCGGCCGGTTTTGTCATCCGTGATGTACAGCAGGGAGCCCGCGTGGCCCACGGCCATCGCGGGGGCTGGTACGGGGGCGGACTTGAAAGAGCAGGGAGGTGTGCACCGTTGTGCCCTGGCGCCGAACCGTGCGTGGTAGTAACAGTGGCCCGGGTTAGTGGGGCGCGAAGGCCCCGTGGGCCTGGTGGCTGGTCCTTGTGCCCGCGTGGTGGCCGGTGAGGGGCGCGCCCAGGCATTGGCTGCCAGGTCCGGAGTGACGTCGCGGCTGGAGTGAGCGGACAGCAGCTTGTCGGCCTCATCGGCCAGGGCTTCCAGGTTCGTGAGGCCAGACGCCATGATCGCTGGGCGGATGCTGAGAGGGAGCTGGCGGATGAACGGCGTGCGGAAGAGGGATCTGGGTGGGCTCTCGTCGGTGAGGGAGAACATGTGGGAGAGGAGGTCTTACGGTGAGGCATCACCGAGGCCTGGAAGGTCGAGGAGGTGGCAGTTTCGCTGGTATGCCGAGGCCGTAAATTTTTTAAGGAGCGCTGCCTTAAGATGTGCATACTTGCCTTCCTCTGGTGGGTTCTGCAGCGCTGTCCAAACCTTCGAAACTGTGGCGCTACCGAGTGATGTGACGAGGTAGTCGTACTGCGTCCCATCTGTGGTGATGTTTCGCAGCCGGAAGCGGGATTCAGCTTGGAGAAACCAGGCTTCGGGCTGGTTTTCCCAAAACTTCGGCAGTTTCATGGAAACTGCGTTCGTGTCCACCATTGCAGTGCTCGGAATACGTTCTGAGCGTCGGGGTCACTAATGTTGAGGCTGCCGCGAAACACGAATTAAGACTGAATCCATGTGTGGAAAACAAAGGCTTTTTAATACAACTACATGGTCCAAAATGGCTGAAACCAACTGCTCCCAGAATTCTCTGGAAAAATCCTGAGGCCCCGCCCACTCCTTTTCTCCTGCCTTAAAGGCAAGGTGCCCGATATTTTGTCCACGGACGGAAAAGTGGATAATGCCCGTTTAGGTGGCGATCCGCCACAACGGGATTGTTTATATCCTCCTGAGGGGGCAGACGGGGCCTGACATCCTTCCCGTTTGACGGTGCTGACTCACACTGGGGTACAGTCCCACAGGTGTCAGCCAGCCCCAGTGCCTCACCTACCTGGGCATTCTTCATGTGTGACCTCCTATAGGCTATTCAACTGTGGGGACATGGTCGGTGAGCCTGACCTGGTCCTCGCCTGATGTCCAGTTCTCCGCAGGGGCTCATTGGATAGAAATCAGGAGCAGGTGTTTGGCTGATTATTTGTTTAATTTCTCTCCATATTCCAGCAAGACTGTTGTACTTCAGCTCGGCGAGATCAGCACAGAGCAGGGTTGGAACCGGATGTGTGGTTCATTATCACTCCACACTAGCAAACTGGAGCAGGGGGAGCTTCAATCTGAATAGGACAACAGGACCCAATGCTTTAGGTATAAGATGGAATTGGGCAGAACATAGACAATGGTGAAATGGCAGTCGAGGATGCAATTAGTTTTTTTTTTTAACCCTTTCCTACTCTAGATAGTTTGGGGTAGAAATTAGGTCGCGCCCCATTTGGGGCGCAAATATCGTCTGGACGCAAATATTAGCGCCTGGCGCTAATTATCGGCACTGACAGGAAACTTCACTTTTACCGCCCCGGGAGGTGAGTGGAGCGCTAAAGCAGGCGCTGCACACCTCTCTTAAGGCGCAAAGGCCGAGCAGTGAGGCGCTAACTCAGAGCGCTGGCGAAGCTCATGTAATGTCAGTCAGCAATGAAACACACACACAATGGCACGGGCCAGTTCTTAAAGGGGATGGTTAATCTTGCTTTCCATCCACATCCTGTTCATTGCAGCCTTGAATCTCGGCCTGGAGAGACTTGCACATCAAATGTGCTGGAAAGAACAATGGAGAGTACCAGGCAAAGAGCTCAGAGTGCAGCTCCCACAGTCTCTGCTAAATCGATACAAGGAATGGCAAATCAAAATGAACCTGCAAAGTGCTGCTCAGTACCCAAAACTCCTTCCCACAACGTTGAATCTCTCCAGAAGTCTCTCCCTCTCTCTCTCTCAATGCGTAGTTCAAAAATGCCACCAACAATAAAAGACAGGAAGAGGCCCCCTTTAAATAGCGCCCCCCCCCAGCCCCACAGCGATTGATAGCGTTCCAGTCTTCTGGTCGTTGGATGCGCCAGGCGGTAAGGCAGGGGGCGCCACTCAATTTCCGCTCCGGGGCGCCACAAGGGCGTTGCACCATGGAATGACGTCACAATCTGCGCGCGCAGGTGGTCACAGCGGTAAGTTTTAGCGCCGCCGCACAATCTCAAGTTAAGTTCTCGAGCGGCGCAAACATCGCTGCGCACGGGCGTTAGCGGCTTTGCGCCCCATTAGCGCCCTCTTAAGGCGCTAACGGGAGGCGCAACCAAGTGAATTTTTACCCCTTTGACTCTGTGTTTCAGCCTCCTCTCCCAGGTGAACACGAACTCTCTACATCCTCCAGAGTGTTCACACTTGCCCTGATATCAAAATTCATAGCGTGTCGGGGAAATGAATAGATGAACCCTTTTCAGACTATCCCAGCTATTTTCTACAAGACAACAGTGACTACACTTCAAAAATATTTAATTGGCTGCAAAGCGCTTTGGGGCATGCTGAGGTAGTGAAAGGTGCGTAGAAATGCAAGTTCTTTATTTTTTCTTTGTCCTATCGTGTGCCGCCTTGTCTTCAGAAGGCAGGAGCCCATGCACACGCTGGACCCTTAGTGAAGGGTAGCAGCAACACTATATGGGCGTGAAATTCGGTTACGCCCCGTTTGGGGGCAGTAACCGAGTTAAGGCAGGATATTTAGCGCCCGGCGCAGAGGTACAGCCCCGGCCGCTAAATTCGGCTTACTGACCCGCACAGGAAGTGGAGCGCAACCTCAGGCGCTCCACTTCCTGGTGGGGCGGTAACCAAGGCGATGTCAGGGCGTGATTGGCAGGGCTCCGCGCGCACTCTGCAGGGCTTCCGATGGCCCACACTAGGCCACCAGGGTGGCGTGATGCCAGGGCCATGCCACAGCCCACCATGGAGGGCCGACCTGGAGGTCGGCCAAAAAAAGAAAATGGCGGCGCAGGTCGTGGCCGCACCTCCCCTTTAAATAATGCCCTGTGAGCGGAGGTCAGCCCGGTTCCCGACCCGCGATGCAGGCGCCAACATCGCCTGAGGCAGCCTCGTGGGGCGCAGCCGAATTTCTGCCTCGGGGCCGTGGCGGGGCGCTATGGGGTCACAGCGATGACGTCATCGCCAGCGGCCCGGAGCGCTACCGGTGGGGGCGCGGCGCTATCAGGTAGCGCCTCAGCAACGCCCCACCGAATTTCTCGGGAGGCACTTTTTTCGCCCCCCCTCAGGGCGATAAGCCCTTTTGCCCCCCGGAGGCGCTAACGGCAGGTGCAAAGGAGCCGAATTTCTCGGCCATATCTTTACAGAAGTTATCATGCTGCTTGTTATAATAGAAAATAATCAATTGTTTGCGTTTTCTTTGCTAGGCTGTACGTTGGGGTCGATTTCCATCTTCACACCTGGGCTATAATCTGCAGGAGGGGCTCAATCACCCTTTCGCAAACCTGCCTGATTGGCACTGCATTGAGTTTAATGGAATAAAAATCAGGCGAGTTCTATAAAGTGGGGTCAATCTGCTCTGATTATTGCCCAGACCGTGAGGATGAAAATCTACCCCTATAATTAATTTTCTTGGGTAGTTAATTTGTTTTTCTTTTTTCTCACTAATAACTGACCCTCTTTTCGGAGATTTGAGACAGATTCCTTCCAAGACTCCATAAAGCTTCTCTGATTTGGAAATGGATAGCCGATAAATGCCTTCCAACTGATGACTGGAACCTCAAGAAGTTAAATGCCCACCTGTTAAATTCAACAGGAGCTGCAATCAAACACATGTTTGAAGCAATCACACGGAAAGTTTGTATTTGAATTGAGGAGGTTGATCCCTCCCCTGAACATCAGTTTTTTAGTCAAACCGACGAATTATTGCAACAAAATGTAACTAAGTAAGCCGGAATATTCTTCAGTGAGTGAAGTTGGCTTTTAAAGCCCTTTCAGAGGAACATGGGAACAGGATTGAGTCAATCAGCCCCTCAAGCCTGTTTCACCATTCTATTAGATCTGGACCTAAATTCCATTTACCCATCTTTGTTCCATATCCCTTAATACCCTTACCTCACAAAAATCTATCATTCTCAGTCTTGAAAATTTCAATTGACCCCCAGCACCCACTGAGGGAGAAAGTTTGCAATTTCCACTACCCTTTGTGGAAAAAGTGCTTCCTGATTTCACTCCTCAATGGCCTGGCTTTAATTTTAATATTGGGCCAGAAATTCGGCTCTCCGGCTTCCCGCGGGTGCAAGCATTGCGCGCGTACTTGCATACTGCGCCTGCCGTTGTGCTTCGGGCCCGCGTGGACTTCGGCTCCTGGGCCTCCTCCAGCTGCCGGCGCGCAGTGCTTGCGTATCCCAGGGGCGCAGTTAGTTCGAAGCGTCCCCTGGGATCATGTGGGCCATGGAGAGCCAATCGGAGCAGGGAATCTCCATTCATAGATTTTGACAGGAAGACCTGTCAAATCTATGAATAGAGATCGGCCCCAAAAACCTCACTAAAACTTAAAATAAATTTTTTTAAAGATCACATTTTTAAAATAACTATAAATTACATAAATTAACTACTTTAAACAAAAATTTAAATTTTTGAAAAAATTAATTACACTTTTTACTGGTGCTAAAAATAAACTTACCTTTCTTTAAAGTATGTAAAAAAGATAAACCTGTTGAAAAATATTTAAATTATACTTAATTCACCACTTACCTTGTTAAAAGCAGGCCTTGCGCCTCCTTTTTCCCCGCGCAGCTTCTCCGTACTTAGGGGCAACACGGTGGCCTAGTGGTTAGCACTGTTGCCTCACAGCGCCAGGGACCCGGATTCGAATCCGGCCTCGGGTGACTGTCTGTGTGGAGTTTGC
This sequence comes from Squalus acanthias, assembly GCA_030390025.1. Classification (NCBI taxonomy): domain Eukaryota; kingdom Metazoa; phylum Chordata; class Chondrichthyes; order Squaliformes; family Squalidae; genus Squalus; species Squalus acanthias. Next base: position 43,746,062 of record CM059437.1, on the reverse strand, counting down.
ACATTCTCCCCGTGTCTGCGTGGGTTTCCTCCGGTTTCCTCCCACAGTCCAAAGATGTGCAGATGTGTAGGTTGATTTGGCTACGATAAATTGACCCTTCGTGTTAGGGGGATTAAATACATGGGGTTACGGGGATAGGGTGGGATATGTGTCGGTGCAGGCTCGATGGGCCGAAATGGCCTCTATTTGCACTGTGGGGATTCTGTGACCCTCACGGAGAAACCTGAAAAAACCCGGAAGTTTGCTGTGTGCGCGCTGCCTCTCCGGCGCACGCGTTCGACCTCTGAACCCCTTCTTTCACGAGACCGGAAGTTCCGGTTTCCCGTGCATGCGCAGTGCATGCGTGAAACCGGCACTTCCGGTGGCCCTACGGGTGCTACGGTACTCACCTGTGGAAACCCAAATTTCTGCCCCATTATGCCCCTTGTTCTGAATTCCCCCACCAGAGGAAATAGATCCTCTGTATCTACCCTACCAAATACTTTTAACATCTTAAACACCTCCAATCAGATCTCCCCTCAATCTTCTAAACTCAAAAGCCTAGTCTATGCAAGCTGTCCTCATAATTTAACCCTTTTAACCCCAGGTATCATTCTGGTGAGTCTGTGTTGCACCCCCTCCAAGGGGATGGGTAGCACGCGTGCTCCATGAATGGTGGCGAGGATGTAGGTGAAAGAGACCTACTGGTTTTAGTACACTCGGCGCTCAGTACATTCAATCACTGCACAGCAGCAAATCTGCAAGGTCATTAGAATATTGAAGAGTCACGGACAAGTCCGGGAAAGTCCTGAGTCCTGCTCTAGTCAGAGATCACCTTGAGGTCCTGTCACTGAGAAATGATGATTCATTCAAGTGCTGGAGGCAGTGCAGAGAACAACCAAATGGATTCCAAGGGGGAAAAATTTGGTACCTTAGCGCCTCCCATTAGCGCCAGCAGATGGCGCTAACGGGGCACTAGAGCATTATTACTGGGGCGAGGCGAATCCAACCCCCCCCCCCCCCCGCAGCGTTGCCGCTAACTGTCTCCAATAATGGGGTTGCTACTCCGTGACTGGTTGCTCGGGGGTGTGTGAGATTTTTATTCTCTGTGGCCTGTGGCCAATTTAGGACAAAACTCTGGGGAATTCCAGTCGAGACAGCTCCAGGAGACTGCAGTATTTTGGGAGTCTCCCTATTCCCAGCCAGCTGTTATGACCTGAAATATCCTCTCCAAGATGTCAGCTGTGGCTCAGTGGGTAGCACACTTGCCTGAGTCAATGAAGGTTCTGGGTTCAAGTCTGACAAACTTGATTGAATTTTTTGAGGAGGTAACAAGGAGGGTAGATGAGGGTAGTGCGTTTGATGTAGTGTATATGGACTTTAGCAAGGCTTTTGATAAGGTTCCACATGGCAGACTGGTCACGAAGTTCAACGCCCATGGGATCCACGGCAAAGTGTCAAGTCGGATTCAAAACTGGCTCGGAGACGGGAAGCAGAGGGTAATGGTTGATGGGTGTTTTGTGACTGGAAGGCTGTTTCCAGTGGGGTTCCGCAGGGCTCAGTACTAGGTCCCTTGCTTTTTGTGGTATATATCAATGATCTAGACTTGAATATAGGGGGTATGATTAAGAAGTTTGCACAGGATACTAAAATCGGCTGTGTGGTTGATACTGAAGAAGGAAGCTGTAGACTGCAGGAAGATATCAATAAATTGGTCAGGTGGGCAGAACAGCGGCAAATGGAATTCAATCCGGAGAAGTGTGAGGTAATGCATTTGGGGAGGGCTAACAAGGAAAGGGAATACACATTAAATGGTAGAACACTGAGTAGTGTAGAGGAACAATGGGACCTTGGAGTGCATGTCCACAGATCCCTGAAGGTAGCAGGCCAGGTAGATAAGGTGGTTAAGAAGGGTTACAGAATGCTTGCCTTTATTAGCTGTGGCATAGAATACAAGAGCAGGGGGGTTATGCTTCAACTGTATAAAACACGAGTTAGGCCTCAGCTAGAGTACTGCGTGCAGTTCTGGTCACCACATTACAGGAAAGATGTGATTGCACTAGAGAGGGTACAGAGGAGATTTACAAGGATGTTGCCGGGACTAGAGAATCTTAGCTATGAGGAAAGACTGGATCGGCTGAGTCTGTTTTTCCTGGAACAGAGGAGGCTGAGGGGAGACCTTATTGAGGTGTATAAAATTATGAGGGGCCTAGATAAAGTGGATAGAAAGGACCTATTTCCCTTAGCAGAGGGGTCAAAAACCAGGGGGCACAGATTTAAAGTAATTGGTGGAAGGTTTAGAGGGGATTTGAGGGGAAATTTCTTCACCCAAAGGGTTGCGGGGGTCTGGAACTCACTGCCTGAAAGGGTGGTAGAGGCAGGAACCCTCACCACATTTAAAAAGTACTTGGATGTGCACTTGGGATGCTGTAACCTGCAGGGCTATGGACCAAGATCTGGGAAGTGGGATTAGGCTGGATTTGTTGGCCGGCGTGGACAGGATGGGCCGAAATGGCCTCCTTCCATGCTGTAACTTTCTATGATTCTATGAAATCCCACTCCATGACCCTTGAGCACAAAATCTGGGCTGATACTCCAGTGCAGTGCTGAGAGAGTGCTGCACTGTTGGAGGTGCTGTCTTTCAGATGAGATGTTAAACCGAGGCCCCGTCTGCTCTCTCAGGTGGATGTAAAAGATCCCACAGCACTATTTTGAAGAAAAGCAGGGGAGTTATCCCTGGTGTCCTGGCCAATATTTATCCCTCAACCAACATAAAAAAAACAGATTATTTGGTCATTTTCACATTGCTGTTTGTGGGAGCTTGCTGTGCACAAGTTGGCTGCCGCGTTTCCCACATTACTACAGTGACTACACTCCAAAAGTCTGTCATTGGCTGTAAAGCGCTTTGGGATGTCCTGAGGTCATGAAAGGAGCTATAGAAATACAAGTCTTTCTTTTATCTTTCTCTGGAACCTGTCCTGCTCCTTTTTGAATGATTGCAGGTAATCCGTACTCACCACGCACTCGGCAACCTGCTCTGTGAAAAGAAATACTTCCTACCATCTAACCTGACTCTTCACTTACATAGTTCATACTCGTGCCCTCTCCTTCCCCCATCCCTATCTATCTCAAATAACATATCCAATTGGACAGAATCTAATCCCTTCCTCATTTTAAAAATCTCAATCATATCTCATCTAAGCCTTTGTCTCTCGAATATTAATAGCCCCACCTCTTGGCGCCTATCTTTATAAGTAAGAGCTCTAAGACTGGGGTCACTTTGGTCATTCTCTTGTACCTTCTCCAGGGCCTTGAGATCCTTTGTCATGTGTGGGGACAAAATCTGTACAGCCACAGTATGGTGTTCTTAGTGTTATATTGGACCGTCCTAGCAAAACAACCTAAAACCCCATTGTCTTTCCCAGTGGTCTTGTCACATTCCTTATGGACCTTCAGTGATTTAACCACTTATGACCCCCAGGTTCCTCTCCTGCTGTGTAACCTTTAGCGATTACCCCTGCATTGTAGTTATACACCTGGAGTTTCCTAGGCATAACACTGTGCTTATCCACATTGAATGACATCTGCCACACGCAGACACATTCTCCTAACCTATCTAAATCAGGCAGTACTCCATTTTTGGGATCTACATTCTGATCTCCCATGCACATAACCATTTCTACTCTTTATATCGAGTGTTGAAGAAGGTTAGGACTGGGTCAGGTTTGACTGTATTGACACCCACAGTCAAGACACGGTGAAGAGTGGGGGAAGTACCAGAAGGGGGCTGTCAGACTGTACCCCAACATCAGTCAATGCTCTGAACTCAGGATCACGTTTCTCTTTCACAATTACCATAATACGCAGCATCTCTGAGTCTTTAGCCTGGGAAAGCAAGGAATGTGTTGTTCATTATGTAGATGTTAGGAGGAATCAATCCCTGCGCTCTGTATTTTATAGATTCATTTAGAATAATGTTCTTCTTGATTTAATGTACTTTCTTTCTGAAGGATCGAGTAAATCAATCCCAGATGTAGCCCTTTTCAGAGTAAGGGATATAGATCGCCTGCTCCCCTCCCAGAAGCTGTGAAAGTTGGCTCTGTGTCCCTGGGACTTTGATCAGGGCCACAGGTCGTTCAAATGTAACCTGAATAAATGTACAATGTGATTTCACTTCAGATAAACGGCATGGCTCCACCCTTACTTGAAACAAAGTTAATAAACCAGGCCATGGCCTTAAAAAGAGTTCAGTTGTGACACGTAAAGGATGCCTAACTCACAAAAACCTCATCCATCTCCACGAACACCAGATGTCTTGCTCCACAGGTCATCGCTGGAAAGTCCAAATCCATCAAAGACTTGAATATTGTTTCCTTATCTGCAGGAGCTCTTGTGACCCTTCTCTCACACTAATCCGTGGGATATAAGGTTGGACAATTAATCTCCGATCTCCCTGGTGGGAGTTGTCGACAGACTTCCTGATAGTAGTGATGTAATGGGGGGAATGTATAAATATGGAGATCTGGGGAGCAAGTGGCAGAAACAATGGTTATAATGAGAGATTTTAATATTCACATGGACTGCGAGAAGCAGAACAGCTCAAATAGTAAAGGCAGCGAATTTCTAGAATGTATTGGGGACAGCTTTTGGAATAATGGGCTAGAAATTCGTTATAACCAAGAAATGGGCAGTGTTTAGACTAAAAATGGTTAGGTAGCGCCAGCTGAAAATCATCTCGGCTGCACGCAAAATTCGTCCTCACTCCACATTAAAATGTTTGCAGTCACGATTCTCGTCTTAAAAACCCAAGCTCATTGGCATTACACTGAAAACCTGGACCAATATTGGGGGCAGTCTAAACGCAAGTAATGATTGCCACAGGCTTTTTTCACTATTTAAAGGGGTGGTTCATTGTTGCTGCAGAACCTCATTCTCAGCATTGTTGGGTGTGCAGCTGCCTCAACAACCATAAGAAGAAGGACAAGGAGAAGGAGCACTTATTTACAAATCCTGATGGCAGATCTCCGCCCCAGGGAGAGCGCCTAGAGGTTTTGCGAGGATGCTTTAGAGACATTGGGCTGGATTTTGATACTGGGGCGGGTTGGGGTCGTGTTACCCGCATTTCGTGTTGCCCCCCCAACTCCAGATTAATGTGGATGAATGATGCGATTTTAACTTAATTGGCCAATTGAGTTCCAACATGTGGGAACCCATGGCCAATTAGGTATTCCAGTCTGAAAGTCACCTCCGATGACATCATCATTGCTGCTGCATTTAAGGTCTGCAACAAGCCTTGCTTCCTCTGCAGGCTGCCAAGCTTTTGGACCTCTCTTCTAAAGGCAGCTGCAGGAGGAATGGCCAGCCAACGGCCCAGGTCTGCTCCCAGGTTCCATGACGTTGCCCTGCAGGCTTTGGTGGATGGAGCAAGAGCCAACAGGGAGGTGCTCTTCCCCTCCTCAGGGAGGAAGAAGCCTCCCCAGCAGACCAAGGCTGTGTGGGTCCAGATCGCCCAGGAGGTCACCTCCTTATCATTCACCTGCAGAACCTGGATCCAGTGCAGGAAGAGGTTTCATGACCTTCTATGTACTGCTAAAGTGAGTATGACTTTCCCTTCACCCTCAATCTGATCCCCATTGCCTCTCCTCACCAGCACTCAGCTTTAGCAGCCTCTTCCTCCATATCCCACTTGACACTGACATCCATGCACCCTTACCCATTCCCTCTCCCTCTATGGTCACATTCACCTTACTATTTGACTATACAGCCCTCACACTACCCATCACTGTCATGCTTTGAAAACAACTTACAACACACAGGGAGGGCCCTCAGTCTTGCCACCTCAATCCATCTTTGTCTCCTTCTAAGCATCTATGCTATGGATTCTCTACACTCACTCCTTCAATCTCACTCAAATTCCACTTCTCTCTTTTCCTGCAATGAGGGAGACCTCACAATAAAAGGGAAAGAGCCAGGACAGGAGGAGGGCTACCCTCATTAGCCCAGCTCACCCCCTGGGAGGATGCGGTCCTGGAGATCGTGGGCGTAGAGGAGGATACGCAAGTGGGGGACGGACAGACGGGTGCATTAGAGCAAGCTGGTGACTGAATAGTGTTCCATCTCTCTCATTGACATTGCATGAGTCGCTAATAATGATTCTGAAGCTCTAACAGATGGATTTATGATCATCTGCAATATGCAATGTACATGTAACCTTGGCATCACATCTCTGACTCTTTCCTTTACTCCCCCACAGGACCATCGCAAGCACCCATCCCCACTAGCCAGGAGGAAGAGCCTGAGCAGACAGACTCCTCAGAGGAAGCTGCAACCTCTGAGGGCGCTCCGTCAGCAGAACTCAGCGCACCCAGCACCAGCGCAGACACTCACACCTCGGTGGGACCCTCGGGACATAGAGTAGTGTTGTCACCTGGTGTATCACAGCTCACAAGTGAGCATCAACAGATGGTGGAGACAGGGACAGCAGTGGAGAGTCCTAGTCGGAGGACGCAGGACTGTCCTAGCTCGGCTCAGCTGCATGTCGACCCTCTGCCTCTGGGTCCATCCATAAGATCAGCGGTGCTGGGACTCCAGGAACAGATGCAGGAGTCTCTGACAGGTTTTGTCTCCAGGGTCGCTGCGAGTGTGGAGCGAATGGAGGAGTCCATAGCGAACATCAGCAGAGCCTTTGTGGAGTCATTGGCACATGAACGCATCACCACGGAAAGGATGGCAACCTCCGTGGAAAGGATGGCTGCAGTAGAGGAGAGGATGGCTATGGAGGAGATAATTCGCCAGAGTGCAGAAAACATGGTCATTGTTCAGAATAGACTGGCATCTCTTAAGGAGCGATGGTCATCTATTGAACAGAGAAACCAGAACTTCATGGGAGTCCTTCTGAGTAGGACTTCCAGTGCAGATACGGGTCCCCATGGCCCCCCTGATGTGCAGCAAGGTGCTCTCAAGCCACTTGCAAGCGCTGAGGTGGACCTGACCCATGAGAGGGATGTTGGTGGCACACAACAAGGAGGTGGGGGCTCCTCTCCAAGCGCTCACACCTCCATGCCACTGACAGGTGCTCGCTCAGAGCCCCACCAGAGTCCGCACACAAGTGAGATCGGCGTCTCAACCCCTGCCCAGCCGCAGGAGCAGCAGACTGTTGCCGAGCCCTCGCAGGTTCGCAACCCCAGAGGTTGCCCGCCAAAGGAGTCGAGACAGGAGCAGCAACAAACTGAGCAGGGGGCCTCCACTTCTGCTGAAGCCACAGGGGAAGCACCACGTAGGAGCACGCGTAAGAGAAAGAAACTGCACAAATAGTCACAAGGGTAGTCACTTGGGTGAATTTTGATGTTTAATGTGAAAAAGACATCAGGTGTAAAGTGTAAATAAAAACTCTGATGGCTACAGCTGCAGTTGTGGTGTCTGTCATTTCGCTAATGGGACTTCCACAATGAGGCCTTAGGATAACTTGCAATTGTCAGTATGGTGGTCACATTGTTAGGGATCCGCTGGGTCTGGGCCATTGTCGTAGCTCTGGTAAGAAGCTGCGAGGCAAAAGTGCTTGCTTGTCTCGGCTAAGCAAATCTGGCCAAGATGAGTGCGTTCCTTGCATTCCGGGCAGCTATGGTCTCGCGTAATGCTGCCACTGGTTGAGGGGCCTCTGCAAGTTGTTCGTTCTCTCTCCTCCTCCTCCTCCTCCTCCTCCTCCTCATCTGAGGAGGCTATGTGAGGAGCCACTTGGTCCTCCGGCATCTGTAAGCCACGACGCTGTGCCATGTTGTGAAGTGCACAGCAAACCACAACGATTCTGGAGACCCTGGCTGCTGAGTATTGCAGGGCTCCACCTGATCTATCCAGGCATCTGAAGCGCATCTTCAGCATACCGATGGTTTGCTCGATTGTGGCTCTGGTGGAAATGTGGCTGGAGTTGTAGCTCTCCTCAGCTGCATTGGATGGGCTCCTCAACAGCGTCATTAGCCACGTCTTCAGGGATAGCCCTTGTCTCCAAGTAGCCATCCGTGAAGTTGGTCTGGCGGACTGAATAGCGGAGGCACACTAGACTGGCGCAGTATGAAGGAGTCATGGCAACTGCCAGGGTACTTGGCACAAACATGCAAAACTTTCTTCTTGTGGTCACACACCAGCTGAACGTTGAGGGAGTGGAAGCCCTTGCGGTTGACAAAAATACCTGGATTGCGATGGGGTGCCTTAAGGGCCACATGTGTGCAGTCAACGACGCCCTGCACCCTTGGAAAGCCTGCCAGATTAGCTAATCCAACTGCACGCGCCGTGACACTTGCTCGATCCTTGGTGAAATGGATGTGATTGTGCGCGATGGCAAAGAGGGCATCGGTTACATCGGTGTGTGCGGCCGCCTGGGAGATGCCGCTGATGTCTACTGCTGATCCCTGGAATGAGCCTGAGGCAAAAAAGTTGAGTGCGGTGGTGACTTTGACGGCCACTGGTAAGGGACGTCCACCTGGTCCTCTGGGCTCCAGGTCTTGTTGCAGCATTGCGCAGATGTCACCCACTACCTCTCGCGAAAGTCGGAGCTGCCTTTGGCACTGCTGCTCAGACATGTTGAGGTAGCTGACCCTGTGTCTGTAGACCCTGTTTGGGGGGTATCTCCTGCGCCGACGGCCTTCCATGCGCTGGCCCCTTCTGTCCTGTGCAGCTTCAGGTGGGTGAGCAGCAGCTTGGCACTCCTGCTGTTGCTGCTGCTGTTGGTGCTGCTGTTGTTCATGGTTCTGCTGGTGCCGCGGCTGTTGTTCATCCTCATCGGATACCCAGGAGGGAAGGAAATAAATGGCTCCCATGCCTCTGGTATATGTCTCAGTTGAGGAAGCGCTCAATGAGGGTGGCGAGAGGGGTTTCCCAGGAGGTCACACTGGAGATGGGTGTTAGGCTCCAAACTTCCAGAGTTGTGGTTATGCCTTCTAAAAGTTCCCCCAGACCTGTGACAACAAAGTCCTGCCACCTGCAATTGATGGCTGATCAAATCTCCTATTTAAAGGTTGAGCTGCAGCTGAGAGTCAGCAATCCACTTGTGCCCCCGCCAGGTTTCACTGGCGTGTTTCACATTCGGCGTGCTTCACGTGGGAAAAGGGTTAAACTAGCTAAAATGCTTCAAAATGGCATTACTGAGCCAATTTAGGGATTGTTAAGGGCGTTAATGGCCTCTCCCGCCTCTTGGAGGCGGGACGGAGTCGGGAAACCCGCGACCGATTTTGTCAAAATTGCGTGGAGTCGGGATGGGGTCGGGACCCCTGAATCTGCAACTTTAACCCCCCACACGCCTCCAAACCCGACTCCACGGGTCATTGAAAATCCAGCCCATTGGTTTTAGCGGTGGACAGAAGGCAGGCGGTCCTGTACCCCCAACTGGCAGGATGCGCTCGCCACAAGTCTGCCAGACTATGTGGATGGAGGTGGCCCACCACGTCACGGGCAGCACTGTGGTACCGAGGACCCACACACAGTGCAGGAAGAAGTTTAACAAGCTCACACGGGTGATCAGGGTGAGTGAAGGCTTCAACAAATGCTACATACCACCATTTGTACCACAAGCTTCACACACAGCTCAATGCACCACACCCCCAGCACTCACTGAGGAACTGAAAGATATTAGTATTAGTAAAAAAATAGTACTGGAGAAATTAATGGGACTGAAAGCCGATAAATCCACTAAACCTGATGGCCTATATCCTGGGGTTTTGAAAGAGGTGGCTATAGAGATGGTGGATGCATTGGTTGTCATTTTCCAAAATTCCATAGATTCTAGAAAGGTTCCCACGGATTGGAAGGTAGCAAATGTAACCCCACTATTTAAGAAAGGAGGGAGAGAGAAAACTGGGAACTACAGACCAATTAGCCTGACATCAGTAGTAGGGAAAATATTAGAATCTATTATTAAGGATGTGGTAACAGGGCACTTAGAAAATAATAATAGGATTGGGTAGAGTCAACATGGATTTATGAAAGGGAAATCATGTTTGACAAATCTGTTGGCGTTTTTTGAGGTTCTAACTAGCAGAATAGATAAGGGAGAGCCAGTGGATGTGGTGTATTTGGATTTTCAAAAGGCATTTTGATAAGGTGCCACACAAGAGGTTATTAAACAAAATTAGGGCTCATGGGATTGGGGGTAATATACTAGCATGGATTGAAGATTGGTTAATGGACAGAAAACAGACAGTAGGAATAAACGGGTCATTTTCGGGTTGGCAGGCTGTAACTAGTGGGGTTAGGGTTAGGGTTAGCCAAGGATCAGTGCTTGGGCATCAACTATTCACAATCTACATCAATGATTTGGATGAGGGGACCAAATGTAAGATATCCAAGTTTGCTGATGATACAAAGCTGGGTGGGAATGTAAGTTGTGAGGAGGATGCAAAGATCTTCAAGGGGATATAGACAAGCTAAGTGAGTGGGCAAGAACATAGCAAATGGAATATAATGTGGAGAAATGTGAAGTTATCCACTTTGGTAGGAAAAATAGAAAAGCAGAGTATTTTTTAAATGGTGAGAGATTGGGAAATGTTAGTGTTCAGAGGGACCTGGGTGTCCTTGTACACGAATCACTGAAAGTTAAAATGCAGGTACAGCAAGCAATTAGGAAAGCAAATGGTATGTTGGCCTTTATTACAAGAGGATTTGAGTATAAGAGTAAAGATGTCTTACTGCAATTATATAGGGCCCTTGTGAGACTACACCTGGAGTATTGTGTACAGTTTTGGTCTCCTTACCTAAGGAAGGATATACTTGCCATAGAGGGAGTGCAACGAAGGTTCACCAGACTGGTTCCTGGGATGGGGGGATTGTCCTATGAGGAGACATTGAGTAGACTAGGCTTATATTCTCTAGAGTTTAGCAGAATGAGAGGTGATCTCATTGAAACATACAAAATTCTAACAGGACTTGACAGGGTAGATGCAGGGAGGATGTTTCCCCTGGCTGGGGAGTCTAGAACCAGGGGTCACAGACTCAGAATAAGGGGTCGGCCATTTAGGACTGAGATGAGGAGAAATTTCTTCACTCAGAGGGTGGTGAATCTTTGGAATTCTCTACCCCAGAGGGCTGTGGAGGCTCAGTCGTTGAGTATATTCAAGACAGAGATCGATAGATGTTTGAATATTAAGGGAATCAAGAGATATGGGGATAGTGCAGGAAAGTGGAGATGAGGTAGAAGATCAGCCATGATTTATTGAATGGCAGAGCAGGCTCGAAGGGCCAAATGGCCTACTCCTGCTCTTATTTCTTATGTTCTTATGCCATCTTGATAAAGGAATTGAAACTTGCGCTAGGAACGACAGCCTGGAGGATCATTTAGGGGCTGATTGCCTTTTAAATTGCCTTCGAGCGCTCATTAACGAGGCTGCACGAGGGCTTGTCCCAACGCCCTCTCCTAACGGCGACTAGCTGATTGAGAGTCAACAAGTCGTTGCAGGGAATTTCGAGTGCTACTTAAAGGAAAATCACCTTTCATTGTTCACTTGCTGCTGGAGGTTAGAAGAGGACTTTTGAAACACATCAGGAGACGTTCTGGGACACTTTGTCAAGACTTCACCAACATCTAACCTGACTCTTCAGTTACATAGTTTATACACGTACCCTCTCCTTCCCGCATCGCTATCTATCTCAAATAATCTATCCAGTTGGTCAGAATCTAATCCCTTCCTCATTATAAAAACCTCAATCATATCTCTTCTGTGGCTTTGTTTCTCAAATGAAAATAGCCCCACCTCTTGGAGCCTATCTTTATAAGTACCTCTTTTCGTAGAAAATCATCAGCCTCTGGAATAAGTTGTCCATGTGCTCAGTGAGTAGGATTGGCTGCAAGAGTTCAAAAAGAAGTGGGATGAGTTCCTGTGAGTGGCAAACATCTGGAATTACGGAACTGGGTGGGTTAACGGGGACGAGTGATTACCAGTTCCCGTGGGTGTTGGAGTTCGATTGATTTGGCGGGGTCGGAGAGGAATTACCCAGGGATTCAGATACATTTCAGATAATTGTTGCTTTTTCTGGGGAGAATATTAACACCTCATCTTCATTTTCATCTTCAACTCAACCTCCTCCTCTTCTGAATCCTCAGAGGAAGGCTTATTTGGATTACTCTAAGATGCCTTTTGATAAGAGGAGCCACAAACCCGAAGAATGAAGATGATTGAGCTGGGATTGCTGCTACTGGGCTCCAACTCACCAACCTTTGCATTATTTTGTACAAAAACCACCTCAGCACCACAATTAGATTCCACCATAAATCATTCCCGAATAACCATTATTCTCTATATTATATACCATACAGTCTGTCTGGGTTTATATTTCAGTGCTGTAAATATCTGTGTACAGCTGGTGCACGACAGATGTAATCTCTCCAGCATGGGCAGCAACATGTTACCCCCTCATCCGAATACCCCCTCATCCGAATACCCCCTCATCCGAATACCCCTCATCCGAATACCACCTCATCCGAATACCCCCTCATCCGAATACCCCCTCATCCGAATACCCCCTCATCCGAATACCCCCTCATCCGAATACCCCCTCATCTGAATACCCCCTCATCCGAATACCCCTCATCTGAATACCCCCTCATCCGAATACCCCTCATCTGAATACCCCCTCATCCGAATACCCCCTCATCCGAATACCCCTCATCTGAATACCCCCTCATCCGAATACCCCTCATCTGAATACCCCCTCATCCGAATACCTCCTATCCCAATATTCCCTCATCTGAATACCCCTTATCCCAATATTCCCTCATCCAAATACCCCTTATCCCAATATTCCCTCATACGAATACCCCTTATCCGAATACCCATTATCCCAATATTACCTCATCCGATTTCCCCTTATCCGAATATCCCCTCATCTGAATACCCCTTATTCCAATACTCCCTCATCCGAATAACCTTTATCCCAATATTCCCTCATCTGAATACCCCTTTTCCCAATACCCCCTCATCCGAATACCCCTTATCCCAATACCCCCTCATCCGAATACCTCTTATCCCAATATTCCCTCATCTGAATACCCCTTATTCCAATATTCCCTCATCCAAATACCCCTTATCCCAATATTCCCTCATACGAATACCCCTTATCCGAATACCCATTATCCCAATATTCCCTCATCCGATTTCCCCTTATCCGAATATCCCCTCATCTGAATACCCCTTATTCCAATACTCCCTCATCCGAATAACCTTTATCCCAATATTCCCTCATCTGAATACCCCCTTTCCCAATACCCCCTCATCCGAATACCCCTTATCCCAATACCCCCTCATCCGAATACCTCTTATCCCAATATTCCCTCATCCGAATACCCCTTATCCCAATATCCCCTCATCTGAATAGTCCTCATTCCAATACCCCCTCATCCGAATATCCCTTATCCCAATATTCCCTCATCCGAATACCCCCTCATCCCAATATCCTCTCATCCGAATACCCCCTCATCCGAATTCCCCTTATCCCAATATTCCCTCATCCGAATACCCCCTCATCCGAATACCCCCTCATCCGAATACCCCCTCATCCGAATATCCCCTCATCCGAATACCACCTCATCCGAATACCCCCTCATCCGAATACCCCCTCATCCGAATACCCCTCATCTGAATACCCATCATCCGAATACCCCTCATCTGAATACCCCCTCATCCGAATACCCCCTCATCCGAATACCCCTCATCTGAATACCCCCTCATCCGAATACCCCTCATCTGAATACCCCCTCATCCGAATACCCCTCATCTGAATACCCCCTCATCCGAATACCTCTTATCCCAATATTCCCTCATCTGAATACCCCTTATCCCAATATTCCCTCATACGAATACCCCTTATCCGAATACCCATTATCCCAATATTCCCTCATCCGATTTCCCCTTATCCGAATATCCCCTCATCTGAATACCCCTTATTCCAATACTCCCTCATCCGAATAACCTTTGTCCCAATATTCCCTCATCTGAATACCCCTTTTCCCAATACCCCCTCATCCGAATACCTCTTATCCCAATATTCCCTCATCCGAATACCCCTTATCCCAATATCCCCTCATCTGAATAGTCCTCATTCCAATACCCCTGACGTAATAAAGACTCACTACGCACTTGAACATAAAGCAAGGCTTTAATCAACTTATAACAAAACATGGAGGTCTAGTTAGCAGTCACTAGCTTCCTGTTTCCAGATTGTCTCTGCCCAAGGTGGGCCCATGCCTGAGTATTTATACTCCCTGGACGGCGCCCCAGCTGGCCGCCCAGTAGTACTTCCTGAGTTGTTACTTGCGATTTATGACATTCTTCCTCCCTAAAAGGTTTGGAAGTCCAGTCTTCCTTTAACGGACTAGGCGGACCAGAAATAGCCGCAGACGTTTAGCTCTCTGCTTGTGACCGGAAGGCACGTCTCCCCGGACCATGTCCTGGTCCCTGGGTCGCTTGGCCCGTAGCGGTAAGTCAGTAGAGTCCGCGTCATCTTGATCATCCTGTGGAGGACTGGGAATATCATGACTCCGGGTGCGGGTCCCCACAGGTGCTGAGCTGGCCTCATCCCGGGTCGTGGCTGGAGATTGTCCGGCGTCCTGGTTTCGGGTGGCCATCCTACGGGGAGCGTCCAGCTCCCTGAGTTGATCCGGTAGCGTTGCCGGCAGATCCCCCGATGTCCCAGGCGGGGCGTCATTTTCATAGGGGTGCGGAGTGTTGATATCATTGTCGGGGGATCCTTCATCATTCGGGCCCGTGTGACCGGTTGGGCAGGGAGCCAGATCTCGGAGCGAGACGGTGGTCTCCCGGCCATCAGGGTACCGTACGTGCGCATATGTGGGGTTTACCTCCGTTAACTCCACCTCGTCAACGAGAGGGTCGTTTTTGGCAGACCGGACGAACCTCCGGAGTAGTACCGGGCCTGGAGCCACCAACCATGACGGTAGAGACGTCCCATGTGTAGAGCGACGCCGGAATTTGAAGAATCGCTCATGAGGCGTGACATTAGTAGATGTGGAGAGAAGAGACCTGATAGAGTGTAACGCGTCGGGGAGCACCGTTTCCCACTGCTAGTCCGGCAGGTTGCGCGACCTTAGTGCCAGACGGACAGCGTTCCAGATGATGGCATTGTATCGTTCAACCTGTCCATTACCGATTGGGTGATATGGTGTCGTCCTACTTGAGGCGATTCCCCGTTGGGAGAGATAACTTTTAAGTTCACTCGACATAAAGGAGGGACCCCGATCAGTTTGGATAAAATTGGCCGTCCCGCAAAGGGAAAAGACCTGATCGAGGCATTTAATTACCGTAGAGGTAAGCATATTAGGGCAGGGGAAGGCGAAGGGAAAGCGTGAATACTCGTCCACCATCGTAAGTAGGTAGGTGTTCCTTGTCGACGAAGGCAATGGCCCTTTAAAGTCTATGCTGAGCCTCTGCATAGGCTGCATTGCATGTATGAGTAAGCCATCTGATGGGTGAAAGAATTGTGGTTTCAATTCTGCACAAATCCTACAGGAGGAGCATGTTTTCTTTACGTCCTCGGTTGAAAATGGTAGATTTTTGGAGCGCACAAAGTGCAACATGCGGGTCACACCAGGATGGCATAAGTCCATATGCAAATCCGCCAGAGTCGACGTTGACATTGAGGAGCAAAATGCCCGTGTGAAGGTATCTGGGGCCACGTTCTGTTTGCCGGGTCGGTAACAGATAGTATATCCAAAGGCAGCCAGCTCCATCCTCCAGAGTTGAATTTTATTATTTTTGATTTTCGTGCGCCTCCGGTTATCCAACATGAAGGCCACAGAGCGCTGGTCAGTTATAAGCGTAAAATGACGCCGAGCAAGAAAATGACCCCATTGGCGTACAGCCTCGATGATGGCCGTAGCCTCCTTCTCGACGGGGGGGTAATGGAGCTCGCTACCCTGCAAGGTTCTGGATAGGAATGCCACGGGTCGGCCGCCTTGATTCAAGGTAGCGGAGATCGCCACCTCCGATGCATCGCATTCGACCACAAAAGGAAGAGTTTCGTCAATGGAGCGGAGCGTGGCTTTCTCCAGCTGTCGTTTGAGGAGGTTGAAGGCAGAAATAGCCGTAGCTTCCAATGGAAAAGACTTCGCATGGAGCAGGGGCTGTATTTTATCGGAGAAGTGTGGTATCCATTTTGCGTAATAAGCAAACATGCCAAGTGCCCGACGAAGCGAGCCGAGGTTCGTCGGGGGAGGGAGCTCCTGAAGTGGACGAAGTCGCTCTGGGTCCGGTTTAATAACACCGTTGCCCACCCAGTAGCCAAGAATGTTCACCGATGGCACCAACTTCACCGATTTGGATTCGTTTAACGTTAAGTGGCGACGGCGGAGTACGTCAAAAAATCTCTGAAGATTGGCGTCATGCTCCTTTTGATCATGGCCGGCAATAGTGATATTGTCTAAATACGGAAAGGTATCCGTCACGTTCTCTTGCCGGACTAGGCCATCCATGGCCCGTTGGAAGACGGCCACCCCATTGGTGACCCCGAATGGAAGGCGGCGAAACTGGAAAAGCCGACCATTGGCCTTAAAGGCCGTATACTTCTTGTCAGAGTCTTGCAGTGGCACCTGATGGTACGCGCTTTTTAAATCGAAGGTCGAGAATACCTTGTATTTGGCAAGGTTGTTGACCATGTCATCTATGCGTGGCAGCGGGTAGGCATCCAGATCGGTATATAGATTAATAGTCTGCGAATAATCGATACACAGACGTTTTTTATGTTGTTTTAAGGGATTCCTCACGATGACGACCTGAGCCCGCCAGGGAGATGAACATGGCTCGATAATACCGTCGACTAAAAGGCGAGAGATTTCCGCCTCAATAAACGCTCGATCATCTTGGCTAAAGCGCCGCGATTTGGTGGCTATGGGTTTACAGCGGGGGGGAAGATTGGCAAACAGGGAGGGTTCACCGAGTAAGGCCGCCGAGAGTGCACAAAACGGCACCTTAGAAATGGTAAGCTCCGGCCTTGACCCTCCAAACTCAAAAGTGATCTTCTTGTGCTGCTTCTGGAAGTCCTGTCCCAGAAGCACATCGCTGCATAAGTTTGCGAGTACTCCGAGCCGGGTGGAGAGATACGTGCGGCCGTTGAGGATGAGGTTGACCAGACAGAAGCCAGAAGAATTGGTGGTCAGAGTCGTCAGAGCCATTGCAATCTCCCTGTCCGAGGGATAAATGTGCAGTTTTAACCTGTTGACAGCCCGCTTACTAATGAAGCTGTCAGAGCTGCAGGAGTCGATTAGCGCGCTTAGAGTGTGCCCATTTACTGAAACCTTCGTGGCTGCATGGGACAAACTTTGGGGAAAAACAGCCGTGATGGGAGGAGGGGCAATTTTCCCTTCGGCAACTGTAGCCTTGGGGGAGGAGCAGCTCCATAGATAGCAGCTGTGAAGCTAACAGGAGCTCTCGACCGGTATACTTTAGAGGAGCGGCCTTTCTTGTTAGCAAAGGCCCGTGACTGGCATACCTTTGAAAAGTGTCCTTTCTTGCTGCAATGATTGCAGGTCACATTACGAGCCGGGCAAAATTTTCTGTGATGGCACGCCCCTCCACAAAAGAAACACTTTCTTCCTGATTGCCAGGATGCTGCTAGGGCGGGGTCGTCATCAGCGAAGGCCTCTAGGGTAGGGTCGTCGTCCGTTAGAGTAGAGTCAACATCAGTGGGGGCATCCACCCGAGACCTACCGAAAGACTCATTAAAGGAGATAGCCGCCGCCCGTGCACGTGGTGGGAGATAAGTGTCTGCATTTTTCTTGGCCAAGTCCAAGGAACACGCCTGGTCATAAGCAGCCCGTAAATTGAGGGTTTTATTTTCCAGCAGGCGCTGACGTATAAAAGGGGACGCGATTCCATTGATAAAGGAATCGCGGATTAGTTCCTCTTGATACTGTTCAGCTGTAACTGCTTTAAGGTTACAATCCTTGCTGAGCCTGCGAAGTTTCTGGAGAAATTCATCGAGTGATTCCCCAGGCTGCTGCCGAGTTGTGGCCAGTAGGTGTCGAGCAAATATTTCATTTGGGGACTTGACATATAGCTGCTGTAAGATTTCGATAGCAGTGTCATAGACTATACAGTCCTCAATATAATCATACACATGAGGAGACACGTAGTTGATAAGCATTCGTAACTTATTAGGGACATCCGCCCCACATTCTTCAAGAAAGTTGCTAAAGGTACGAAACCAATGCTTCCATACCTTCGCTGCCGCAGGTGCATTCGGGTCCAGGTCGAGACGAGCGGGTCTAAGGAGTTTCTCCATGATGGATCAGTTTCTTGCCCTAGTTCCCTTCTGTGGTTCGAGTTGCAGCTGGTTGTTCCGAATCACCCAAAGCGTGGAGACGATGTCAAGTTGATTAAATTGACGTAATAAAGACTCACTACGCACTTGAACATAAAGCAAGGCTTTAATCAACTTGTAACAAAACATGGAGGTCTAGTTAGCAGTCACTAGCTTCCTGTTTCCAGATTGTCTCTGCCCAAGGTGGGCCCATGCCTGAGTATTTATACTCCCTGGACGGCGCCCCAGCTGGCCGCCCAGGAGTACTTCCTGAGTTGTTACTTGCGATTTATGACAACCCCCTCATCCGAATATCCCTTATCCCAATATTCCCTCATCCGAATACCCCGTCATCCCAATATCCTCTCATCCGAATACCCCCTCATCCGAATTCCGCTTATCCCAATATTCCCTCATCCGAATACCCCTTATCCGAATATCCACTCATCCGAATAACCCTTATCCCAATATTCCCTCATCCGAATACCCCTTATCCGAATATCCCCTCATCCGAATAACCCTTATCCCAATATTCCCTCATCCGAATAGCTCTTATCCCAATATTCCCTCATCCGAATACACCCTCATCCGAATACCTCTTATCCCAATATTCCCTCATCCGAATACCCCTTATCCCAATATTCCCTCATCCGAATACACCCTCATCCGAATACCTCTTATCCCAATATTCCCTCATCCGAATACCCCTTATCCCAATATCCCATCATCCGAATGCACCCTCATCCGAATACCTCTTATCCCAATATTCCCTCATCTGAATACCCTTATCCCAATATCCCATCATCCGAATGGACCCTCATCCGAATACCTCTTATCCCAATATTCCCTCATCCGAATACCCCTTATCCCAATATCCCATCATCCGAATGCACCCTCATCCGAATACCTCTTAACCCAATATTCCCTCAACCGAATACCCCTTATCCCGATATTCCCTCATCCGAATACACCCTCATTCGAATACCTCTTATCCCAATATTCCCTCATCCGAATACCCCTTATCCCAATATCCCATCATCCGAATGCACCCTCATCCGAATACCTCTTATCCCAATATTCCCTCATCCGAATACCTCTTATCCCAATATTCCCTCATCCGAATGCCCCTTATCCGAATATCCCCTCATCCGAATAACCCTTATCCCAATATTCCCTCATCCGAATACCTCTAATCCCAATATTCACTCATCCGAATACCCCTTATCCCAATATTCCCTCATCCGAATACACCCTCATCCGAATACCCCTTATCCCAATATTCCCTCATCCGAATACCCTTATCCCAATATCCCATCATCCGAATGGACCCTCTTCCGAATACCTCTTATCCCAATATTCCCTCATCTGAATACCTCTTATCCCAATATTCCCTCATCCGAATACCTCTTATCCCAATATTCCCTCATCTGAATACCTCTTATCCCAATATTCCCTCATCCGAATACCACTTATCCCAATAACCCCTCATCCGAATACCCCCTCATCCGAATATACCCTCATCTGAATACCCCTTATCCCAATACCTCTTTTCCCAGTATTCCCTCATCCGAATTCCCCTTATCCCAATATTCCCTCATCCGAATACCCCTTATCCGAATATCCCCTAATCCGAATACCCCTTATCCCAATATTCCCTCATCCGAATACCTCTTATCCCAATATTCCCTCATCCGAATACCCCTTATCCCAATATCACATCATCCGAATACCCCTTCATCCGAAAATCGCCTATCCGAATACCCCTTATCTGAATATCCCCTCATCCGAATACTCCTTATCCCAATATTCTCTCATCCGAATACCCCTTATCCGAATATCCCCTCATCCGAATACCCCTTATCCGAATATCCCCTCATCCGAATACCCCTTATCCGAATATCCCTTCATCCGAATACCCCTTATCCCAATATCCCCTCATCCGAATAACCCTTATCCCAATATTCCCTCATCCGAATAGCTCTAATCCCAATATTCACTCGTCCGAATACCCCTTATCCCAATATTCCCTCATCCGAATACACCCTCATCCGAATACCCCTTATCCCAATATTCCCTCATCCGAATACCCTTATCCCAATATCCCATCATCCGAATGGACCCTCTTCCGAATACCTCTTATCCCAATATTCCCTCATCTGAATACCTCTTATCCCAATATTCCCTCATCCGAATACCTCTTATCCCAATATTCCCTCATCCGAATACCTCTTATCCCAATATTCCCTCATCCGAATACCACTTATCCCAATAACCCCTCATCCGAATACCCCCTCATCCGAATATACCCTCATCTGAATACCCCTTATCCCAATACCTCTTTTCCCAGTATTCCCTCATCCGAATTCCCCTTATCCCAATATTCCCTCATCCGAATACCCCTTATCCGAATATCCCCTAATCCGAATACCCCTTATCCCAATATTCCCTCATCCGAATACCTCTTATCCCAATATTCCCTCATCCGAATACCCCTTATCCCAATATCACATCATCCGAATACCCCTTCATCCGAAAATCGCCTATCCGAATACCCCTTATCTGAATATCCCCTCATCCGAATACTCCTTATCCCAATATTCTCTCATCCGAATACCCCTTATCCGAATATCCCCTCATCCGAATACCCCTTATCCGAATATCCCTTCATCCGAATACCCCTTATCCCAATATTCCCTCATCCGAATACCTCTTATCCCAATATTCCCTCAACCGAATACCCCTTATCCTAATATCCCCTCATCCGAATACCTCCTCATCCGAATACCCCTCACCTGAATGCCCACTCATTTGAATAAACTCTTATTTGAATATCCCCTCATCCAAATACCTCCTCATCTGAATACCCTTATCTGAATACCCTTATCTGAATAGTCTTTCATGCTGCCATGTGGCAAATTGACAGAGAATTTCACAATCTCATTCAACAGATGAGAGCTTGGCATTCCCATGAAGTGGATTGTAAAGCTGGAACATGCCCCCAGGTTCTCCAGGTGTAAGATGTAATTCACTGCCTAAGAGACCAATAGGTGCTGAAGTGGCCAAAAAGTTCCTTTTTTTAACAGATTCCTATCTGAAGGTGGAATCAGCTTGGGACATCTGGCACTGACATAAGCAGTATCTTCAAAACAGCATTTCATTCTTGTGTTGTAATCTGTTGCTTTGCATGTCAAAGCATCTCATCTTCTGCAGGGAAATTAGGTTATCATTAGGTTATCATTAGGTTATCATTTAGTCTGGGGAGCCTGGGGAAAGTCCTTATTTCTTGGTAATGTGTATTTGCAGCGTGGGGGGCCTAATTTGAAGATGGATCGATTAGTTTTTATTGTAGGGAGTGTTGCTGATTTAAAACTGCACCGAAGGCCACAGCTGGAGATAGCCCATAATGTCAAGACTCAGGAAGTTACACTGGCCTCAGCATAACCTGAGTCACCAGGTCAGAAATACAGCCAGGAAGCCTGTGTACGTAGAAGGTAGTGCAATCGCAAATTATTCTGAGCGGGGAAATGTTTAAAACTCTGTCTTGGGATCATTTTAAATTTGTGCTCTTATATCTTATATTGATTGAAATCATTTTTGGCAGTTAAAAAAATGTGCAAGTTCCAAAAGACAATTCAGTACTTGTTTCATTCCAGTGACACTTGCTCTGGGTGTGTTTTATTGCAGCTCACTGCTGTTGCAACGAGTTTGCGAATTTTCTGACAATCCTTCCAATGTACAGCAGTCCTTCAAAGTCTTCCTGAATTTAAAAATATCATTCTCAGAATGTGGGTGTCGCTGGCAAGGCCAGCATTTATTGCCCATCCCGAATTGCCCTTGAGAAGGTGGTGGTGAGCCGCCTTCTTGAACCGCTGCAGTCCGTGTGGTGAAGGTGCTCCCACAGTGCTATTAGGGAGGGAGTTCCAGGATTTTAACCCAGCGACGATGAAGGAACGTGATTCCACATCACAGAACGGTGTGAACTCCCTCAGCCTCTCTATTCTCTGGCAATATACTATGGGGTAAAAATTCAGTTGGTTGCGCCTCCCGTTAGCGCCTTAAGAGGGCGCTAATGGGGCGCAAAGCCGCTAACGCCCGGGCGCAGCGATGTTTGCGCCGCTCGAGAACTTAACTAGACATTGTGCGGCGGCGCTAAAGTTTACCGCTGCGACCGCCTGCGCGCGCAGATTGTGACATCATTCCATGGTGCAACGCCCTTGTGGCGCCCCGGAGCGGAAATTGAGTGGCGCCCCCTGCCTTACCGCCTAACGCTAGCAACGACAGGTTGAGGGGAGCGTTCTGCAGTCATGAAGGGAAAGGGGGAGCACTATTTAAAGGTGACCGCTTCCTGCCTTTTATTGTTGGTGGCATTTTTGAACTACGCATTCTGAGAGAGAGAGGGAGAGACTTCTGGAGAGATTCAACGTTGTGTGAAGGAGTTTTGGGTACTGAGCAGCACTTTGCAGGTTCATTTTGATTTGCCATTCGTTGTATCGATTTAGCAGAGACTGTGGGAGCTGCACTCTGAGCTCTTTGTCTGGTACTCTCCATTGTTCTTTCCAGCACATTTGATGTGCAAGTCTCTCCAGGCCGAGATTCAAGGCTGCAATGAACAGGATGTGGATGGAAAGCAAGATTAACCATCCCCTTTAAGAGCTGGCCCGTGCCATTGTGTGTGTGTTCCATTGCTGACTGACATTACATGAGCTTCGCCAGTGCTCTGAGTTAGCGCCTCACTCCTTGGCCTTTGCGCCTTAAGACAGGTGTGCAGCGCCTGATTTAGCGCTCCACTCACCTCCCGGGGCGGTAAAAGTGAAGTTTCCAGTCAGTGGCGATAATTAGCGCCAGGCGCTAATATTTGCGTCCAGACGATATTTGCGCCCCAAATGGGGCGCAACCTAATTTTTCCCCCATAAGGTCTGTGGTAAGTTGTTCCACATTCAATTTTCTGCCTTTCTACACATAAGTGTTCAAGGTGACGTGGACAACCAACTGGGTATGTCAGGGATTACCTGCTTCATCCTCATCAGACTGTCATTTCTGGAGCCCGTGTTCCCCGCAGCGACATCGACTGAGAATATACCTCAGGTTTTCAGTGCCCTGGAAAGTGATACGACCAGTGTAACAAAATATATGAAATGAATAAAAGACGTAGAATAATAATCATGGGCAATGTTAACTACCCCCAAATAAACTGGCAAGAAGAGGTAGCGAAAGAGGTACAGAGAATGGAGTTTTTACAATGTGTGCAGGACTGCTTTCTTACCCAGTATGTAAAAAGCCCAACAAGAGAGGAATCGCTGCTGGATCTGGTAATGGGAAATGAGCCAGAACAGATAAAAGAAGTAAGCGTAGGATAACATCTAGGCAATAGCGATCACAACATAATAAGGTTTAAGATAAAGATGAGGACATAAATAAGACAAAGAATAAAGTAATAAATTGGAAAAAAGCTGATTTTTTAGGGGCTGAGAATGGAACTAGGGGAAAATAAACTGGAAAAATTTACTGACAAACGTAGAAATAGAACAGCAGTGGGAAACATTTAAAACAGTGATCAATACAGTCCAGGAGTAATATATCCCACTAAAAAGCAAGAACAAACTAACCAGTAATGACACACCGTGGATGAATAAAGAAATAAGGGCAAAACTGAAAAAGAAAAAGGCAGACACTCAGTACATAGACAACAAAGGAGAGGGTGACAAAAGGGAATTCGAAAAGATTAGGAAATAAGTCAAAAAACAATGAGGAAGGCAAAGAGAAAGTACAAAATTAAATTATCAAGGAATATAAAAAGAAATAGTAAAGTATTCTACAGATGCATAAATAACAAAAGAAACATCAGGATTGGGATCGGGCCACACGATTGACTCACAGGTAATGACAGCAAAATAGTAGGTGTTTACCAGGGAAACTAACATGGTGGACATGACATTATAAGAAGAGATCAAAAAGATATAAAGATATTTAAGATAGAAAGGGGGGGAGATAATTGATAAACTAATCAAACTTGAAGAGGATAAATGCCTGGTCCGGATGGATTGCATCCGTGCATATTAAAATAAGCAAGGGAAGAGATAGCAGAGGCACTGTTACATACATATATAAAAAATCGTTAGAAAAGGGAATAGTGCCAGAGGGCTGGCGGACAGCTAATGTGATCCCTATACTTAAAAAGGGAGATAGAACAAGTCCAGGGAACTATAGACCAATTAGCTTAATGTTGGTGGTAAGAAAGATAATGGAATTCTTACTCAAAGATGTAATAGAAAAACATCGAGAAACTGAAAATATAATAAGAACATAAGAAATAGGAGCAGGAGTCGGCGATTCGGCCCCTCGAGCCTGCTCCGCCATTCAATGAGATCATGGCTGATCTTCTACCTCATCTCCACTTTCCTACACTATCCCCATATCCATTGATTCCCTTAATATCCAAAAATCTATCGATCTCTGTCTTGAATATAATCAACGACTGAGCCTCCACAGCCCTCTGGGGTAGAGAATTCCAAAGATTCAGCACCCTCTGAGTGAAGAAATTTCTCCTCATCTTAGTCCTACATGGCCGACCCCTTATTCTGAGACTATGGCCGTGATTTTGCGATTGGTGTCGGGATGGGTGCGGGACAGCTGCTTTCTGGGTTCCGGTGCCGCCCTCAGCTGCCTCCGTTCCACAGATGTGATTTTCCCTTGATTGACCTTGCTAAGCCCTGGCCAATTAACAGGAAGCGGGTCTAATGATGTCATTTGATGATGCATCATCTGCCGGTTTCCTTAAAGGGACAATGCACAATTTTATTTTGACAGTTAATTTTTCAGTGTTTGACAGCATTGAGGTGCTGTAAACACTGACAATCACTGCACAAAGGTGAACTCTTGCACCCAGGCTCTCCAATGAATCCCTCCATATGCTGGAATAGATGGCAGCTGCAGGTGAGGTGACAGAAGCGATCTGTCACTGGTGAGAGGGGTTCTCCCAATGAGGTGGCACTGGACATATAGTTGGATTAAAAAACTTGTAAGCTAAAGAAATCTGTATATGTTTTAAAAATGCAGTAACCAACATTTTCTTTGCTCTGAAACTCACCATGTGCAATATTGCATTCTTCACACCATTCTACAGCTGTCACCTTTTCACAAACATTACACCAGACTCACAACATGCCACACTGACCTGGCGTGGTGTCCGGAATTCGGGAAACTGGACCCAGAAGCAGGAAAATCCAAAAACAGGCTGAAAACTACTGACAAGTACCTATTAATAGGCAGGTAATTGCCTTTAATCCGTTTCCCGCTGCTAGGTGTCGGGTCCATTCGCAAATCGGGGACCTGACACTTGGGAAAGCTGTTTGGAGGCGGGTTGACGGCGGGTTCGGAACCCGCCATCAATCAATAGCACTTTAACCTCTGACCCGTCTCTCTGAGCACCGCCAAATACGCGGCCTGTGACCTCCATTTCTAGACTCCCCAGCCAGGGGAAATATCCTCCCTGCATCTACCCTGTCAAGCCCTGTAAGAATTATGTATGTTTCAATGAGATCACCTCTCATTCTTCTAAACTCTAGAGAATATAGGCCTAGTCTACTCAATCTCTCCTCATAGGACAATCCCCCCATCCCAGGAATCCGTCTGGCGAACCTTCATTGCACTCCCTCTATGGCAAGTATATCCTTTTTTACGTAAGGAGACCAAAACTGTACCCACCCTTTTAATCTCCTTCCACAGCCCATGTACACTCTCCCCTATCACAGACTCTACCCACCCATTTAATCTCCTCCCACAGCCCATGTACACTCTACCCCATCATGGACTCTACCCACCCATATAATTATATAGGGCCCTATATAATTGCAGTAAGATATCTTTATTCTTATACTCAAATCCTCTGGTAATAAAGACCAACATACCATTTGCTTTCCTAATTGCTTGCTGTATCTGCATGTTAACTTTCTGCAATTCATGTACAAGGACACCCAGGTCCCTCTGAACACCAACATTTCCCAATCTCTCACAATTTAAAAAGTAGTTAACATGGATTTCAAAAGGGCAGGTCATGCTTGACCAACCTTATTGGATTCTTTGAAGAAGTAACAGATAGGGTAGATAAGGGTAATGTAGTAGAGGTAATATATTTGGATTTTCAAAAGGCTTTCGATAAGGTACTGCATAGTAGACTCATGATTAAGGCCAAAACATGTGGCAAGTAGCAGAATGGATAGCAAGCTGGCTGCAAAACAGAAAACAGAGAGAAGGGGTTAAAGGTAGTTACTCAGACTGGGAAAAGGTGGGAAGTGGTATTCCACAAGGATCAGTGCTGGGAGCACTGTTGTTCACAATTTACATAAATGATTTGGACTCGGAAATTGGAAGTACAATTTCAAAATTTGCGGATGATGTCAAATTGTGGGGTGTAGTTAATAGAGAGGACTGCGACAAAATACAGGGAGACATTAATAAATTCGGAGGATGGATGTGTATTGGCAAATGAACTTCAGAATAGAGAAGTGTGAGGTGGTACATTTTGGTAGGAAGAGTAAGGAAGCCACATATTCCTTGGAAAATAAGGAGGAAAAATTCGGTATCGACCATTTTGGGGCGCTAACATCGCCTGGGTGCGACGCTAATTAGCATCGGCAATCGCAAAATTCAGTTTTAGTGCTCCGAAAGGGAAGTGGAGCACTAAATCAAGCACTACACACTCCTCTTAGGGCGCTAACGTCGGGGAGCGGGTCGCTACCACAGAGCGCTACTCAAGTTCTGGCGCTGTCAATTACAAGTACTCAGACAGACTGGTACCTCCCAGTTCTTAAAGGGGAGGTTCAATCATGCTGCACAGCCTCACTCTGATCATTGCTGCTTGTGACCTGGGCCTGCAAGTGAAGGGATATTTACTAGTCCTAGCCCCTTTAGGGCTACCCCGGATCAGGCCTATTTCTCAGACGTTCACTTTCAACTAAAGTTTGAGGTAGCCGAATCCTAAAGATGCTTAATTGGGTCTAAAGGTCCGGACTATCTCTCCCTAAAGGAAAGGAACGACCCGAGAATGTTACCGTCCTCCAGATAGCACTTTTAATAAGTTTAGCTAGACTGTTAACATTCCGGATAATATGATGGTCCGGAAAACTCCCCCAGAATTCTGCAACTCCTGACCAAAGAGTGTACAGAGATTGAGTTCGCGAGTTTTTGATACAGAAGTCTTATGTGAGACAATTCTAAAAATATATAGATTTATTAAAGAACCGACATGTAATTTACAGTTGGTGAGTCAATCGCAACATTAACAGTTCCAAAAAGAGAAAACTTATGATCTTATTATCAGAGAATCTTCCTTTTAAATCTTAACTTCGCTACAGTATTACAGTTCTTAAAGTGTTCGACAGGATATCCACCAATATCAAATACCTTTGATCCCCGAGGTACAAAGAGTTGGAGACTACAGAGCCGCCTCTGAAGCCGAGAATCGCTTTGCCCGATTAAAGCGAGTCTGTTATCCCATTTGAGAGTTCAATATTTATACCTTTTTCCAGTGGTACTTCCTTTAAGGTTTTCTGCTGATGCAAGCTAATTATCTCTAGTCATTTTTCTGCTGACCTCTGCAACTCTTACTGCCACCTCAGCCAGACTCGTGTCTCATCTCTAGGTGTTCTAAGTTTACCATATAAAAACGGTGTGACGGCAGGTGTTCCTTACTTTATGTCATCTTTACGAGGGCAGATGTTTCTTATCTTATGTGCTTCTTTACGAAGTGTAAATTCGAACACCTTATCCAGGGTGAACCATTGTTTCGTTCCCAAAAGTTCAGCCTGTCAGAGCCCTTCACCTTCTGTTTCAATAAGGTTATTTATTCAGGGTCAACAACTATCTTATCTCAATAGCCAGAATTCTTTCATAGCTATTTCATAGTTAGGTTTCTAAATTTCCAAACCCAATTTGTCATGTTTTAATAAGGCCAGAATTCTTTCATAAGATGGTGTATTTTTCTGAATAGGTTATATGGCTTATTCCTTCACACAAGGAGCTGCAATCCATCAACCACAAATCTCATGGCTGATCAGAGGCCCAGGGAGAGAGCTCGCCGGGTCAGTGACCAGGCTTTGGAGGCTCTGGTTGTGGCCGTGGAACACTGACGGGCAGTGCTCTACCCAGACACTGGCAGGAGGCCATTGCCGCAGGACTACAGGAAGATGTGGAGGGAGGTCGCCCAATACATCTCGGCCAGAAGCCTGATCCACAGGACTCTCACCCAGTGCCGCAAGAAGTTCAACCACCTCACTCGGGTGGTCAGGGTGAGTACATGCTTCAAAAACCTGTAATTGCCCCCATCTTAACCTCACTCTGTGCACAGACGGTATAAACTGCCAAATCCCCAACACTCACCCACCAACTATGCCCATCTACTAAAAGTGACATCCACATCTCACGCCTTGCATACATGAACAGCTATTCAACTATGGTAGGCACATCTGCCAAACACATGGCTGCACACTCACTCACACGCTGTCCTTTTTCTTGCAGACCAAGCTTGCTCATAACAGGAGGGAGCAGCTACACACAGGAGGAGGTCAGGCGGAGCTGCACCCCCTTCCAGACCTGGGGGAGCGAGTGGGCAGCATCATTGCGGCCCAGGTCATGGGTGCTGTGGCAGTCGGAGATATCAACCCCCTTGGGGACAACAACGGTATGTTCATCACCTCTCCCTCTTCTCTCATACCACTTCCCCCTCACACCACAAGCCCTTCCCACTTTCCATCTAACTATACTGTCTCCATTCCTTGCTCCCTTCCTGCCCCCCTCTCCTGACGTTAAACCCACTCTTGTGCCTTTATGCTTTCAGATAATCAGCCACCATCTGAGCAGCCTGGCCCTCAGCCTCCCAGTGGCAGTGACGTGGGAGAGGAGGAGGAACACCAAGCCGGAGTCTCACTGCCTGTGTCTCCCCAAAGGGGCTAGGTCCAATAATGGGGCCACGCGGTCGCTGGAGGGGAGCCCAGTAGATGGGTCTGATGTGGGTGAAGCTCCGGGACCCAGCGGCCTGCAGCAACGCCATGGGGAAAGGGAAGCTCGTGGGCCATCTCTCTGGAGGGTGAGTGCACGCACGAGTTCTGCTGCAGGGAACTCAGATGAGGACGTCGATGTGGAGGCATTGACCACACTGGCGATAAGCATGCACACCGAGCTCATGGGTGCAATGGCAAGGGTGCCCGGGAGCATGGATGCACTGGCTAGGAGCGTGGAGGAGTCCGCCTCCAGCACTGCACTCATCTCTGCGCAAACCATCGAGCCCATCCTTGGCAGTTTGCAAAGGATGGTCGACTCGAGAGAGACTGTGGGGTCCCAGACCTCATGCTGCGTGTCCTGGGTGAGGTGGCAGCAGCTATTGCAACACAGGCCGAGGCAACGCAACAGCTCAGTGCTGTAATGGAGTCAGTGGCTGCTGCCATCCAGTCTCAGACTGCTCTGATGCAGTCTCAGATTGATGCCACGCAAGTGCTGACTGCTGCCATCGTCACTGGGTCACCCACAGTCCACCGGGGATCTGACGGTGCCACAGCAGGCCAGCAATCTGTGCTTGAGCACTCCGGGGGAGTGCCAGTGTGTCGGTCGAGTAGGAAGGTGCTGTCCTCTCTCAGGATGACAGCATTCCTGCTCCCACCACTGTCACTTCCCCATTGCACTTGCCACCGCCTGTAACCCAGCCAGCCCAGACTGCTGCCGCCCATGCTGAGTTGGTGCAGTCTGCAGCCGGGGCCTCCAGGCCCAGAGCTGGTCGAGGGCGTCCTGCAAGGCCATCTGCAGTCTCTAGATCCAACATTCAGCAGCCTTCCACCAGCCTTGCTGCAGCCACTGGGGCCCCCTTACGGAGGAGCAGTAGGGTTGGGAGGGGGTAATTCCAAAGGGGAGGGAAATCATTGAGGAAGGGCAAATGAATAATACGTTATTAGCAAATGGGTGGAGTGTGTGTAAATAATTTGATGTGTTTGTAAATATATTGTTGAGTTTGGTAACAAATAGTTCAGCTTGCGAAGAAAGAATTGTGTTTGTTGATAAATTGTTAATCATAGAATCATAGAAAGTTACAGCACGGAAGGAGGCCATTTCAGCCCATTGTGTCCATGCCGGCCAACAAAGAGCTATCCAGCCTAATCCCACTTCCCAGCTCTTGGTCCGTAGCCCTGCAGGTTAGAGCATCCCAAGTGCACATCCAAGTACTTTTTAAATGTGGTTAGGGTTCCTGCCTCTACCACCCTTTCAGGCAGTGAGTTCCAGACCCCCACCACCCTCTGGGTGAAGAAATTTCCCCTCAAATCCCTTCTAAACTTTCCACCAATTACTTTAAATCTGTGCCCCCTGGTTTTTGTTGTGTTTGTTTATTATTGGTTGTGTTTTATAAGAGAGAGTTGTGCACAATAAAACATTTTTAATTCAACGTAGCACATTGTGAAAAGGAAAAGACTGGCGAAGGTAAATGTAGGTTCTTTACAGTCAGAGACGGGAGAATTTATAATGGGGTATGAGGAAATGGCAGATGAAATTAAATAAATACTTTGTTTCTGCCTTCATGGAGGAAGACACAAAAAACCTCCCAGAAATACGAGAAAACCAAGGGTGTGACAAGAATGAGGAACTTAAAGAAATTATTATTCGTAAAAAAACAGTACTAGCAAAATTAATGGGACTAAAAGTCGATAAATCCCAAGGACCGGATGACCTACATCCTAGGGTTTTGAAAGAGGTGGCCATTGGGATAGTGGACGCATTGGTTGTCATCTTCCAAAATTCTATAGATTCTGGAACGGTTCCTGCAGATTGGAGGATAGCAAATGTAACCCCGCTATTTAAGAAAGGAGGGAGAGAGAAAACGGGGAACTACAGACCTGCTAGTCTCACATCAGTAGTTGGGAAATGCTGGAATCTATTATAAAGGATGCAATAACTGGGCACTTAGAAACTAATAGTAAGATTGGGCAGAGTCAACATGGATTTATGAAAGGGAAATCCTGTTTGACAAACCTATTGGAGTTCTTTGAGGATGTAACTAGTGGAGTAGACAAAGGGGAACCGGTAGATGTGGTGTATCTGGATTTTCAGAAGGCCTTTGATAAGGTCCCACACAAGAGGTTGGTGAACAAAATTAGGGCACATGGAATTGGGGGTAATATACTAGCATGGATTGAGAATTGGTTAACAGACAGAAAACAAAGAGTAGGGATAAATGGGTCTTTTTCAGGATGGCAGGCTGTGACTAGTGGGGTACTGCAAGGATCGGTACTTGGGCACCAGCTATTCACAATCTATATCAATAATTTGGATGAGGGGACTAAATGTAACATTTCCAAATTTGCTGATGATACAAAGCTAGGTGGCAGTGTCAGTTGCGAAGAGGATGTGAAGAGGCTTCAAGGGGATCTCGACAGGCTCAGTGAATGGGCGAGAACATGGCAGATGGAATATAATGTGGATAAATGTGAAGTTATCCACTTTGGTAGAAAAAACAGAAAGGCAGAGTATTTCCTAAATGGTGAAAGATTGGGGAATGCAGATGCTCAAAGGGACCTGAGTGTTCTTGTACATGAGTCACTGAAAGTGAATGTGCAGGTGCAGCAAGCCATTAGGAAGGCAAATGGTATGCTGGCCTTCATTACAAGAGGATTTGAGTACAGGAGTAAAGAAGTCTTACTCCAATTATATAGGGCCTTGGTGAGACCATACCTGGAATACTGTGTACAATTTTGGTCTCCTTACCTAAGGAAGGATACACTTGCCATAGAGGGAGTGCAACGAAGGTTCACGAGATTGATTCCTGGGATGGCGGGACTTTCGTATGAGAAGAGATTGAGTAAACTAGGCCTGTATTCTCTTGAATTCAGAAGAATGAGAGGGGATCTCATTGAAGCATACAAAATTATTACAGGGCTTGATAGGGTGGATACTGGGAGAATGTTTCCCTTGGCTGGGGAGTCTAGAACCAGGGGCCACAGCCTCAAGATAAAGGGTAGGCCATTCAGGACTGAGATGAGAAGAAATTTCTTCACACAGAGGGTGGTGAATCTTTGGAATTCTCTACCCCAGAGGGTTGTGGAGGCTCAGTCATTGGGTATATTCAAAACAGAAGTCGATAGATTTCTGACTAGTAAGGGCATCAAGGGATATGGTGATAGGGCCGGTGAATGGAGTTGAGGCAGAAGATCAGCCGTGATCTTATTGAATGGTGGAGCAGGCTCGAAGGGCCGAATGGTTGACTCCTGCTCCTATTTCTTATGTTCTTATTTTGTGATGTTTCTCATTTGAGCTTTGCCCGGTGATGGGGCTGCGAGCTGGCTGGAATGATGTGGTTGTTCTGCGCAAACGCCATGCGGTATCTCACTTATTGGAAGCGCTGTCTAATGAGGCGTTCACGAGCGGCCCTTGCAGAAACAAGATTGAATGCCTCCCTCCTACGTTGCTGCTGCTCCTCCTCCTCTTCATCCTCCTCCTCCTCCACCTCCTCCTCCTGAGGTGGACCTGCAATCCCTGGTGGCAATGGCTGGGCCCTCAGAATGGCCAGGTTGTGCAGCATTCAGCACATAACAATGAAAACGGAGACTGGATCAGGGGAGTACTGCCAAGCTCCTCCAGAGTGGTCAATGCAGCGGAACCGTTGCTTTAGCACGACAATAGTCTGTTTGATCAGGTTCCTGGTGGCGCTATGGCTGTCATTGTATGCGTGTTGATCAGGAGTGGTGGGGTTGCGGAGGGGTGTCATCAGCCAGGTGGCGAGTGGATAACCCTTTTCTCCGAGCAGCAAGCTGTGAGCTTCATGTGATGGTTGGAACATTGCAGGATGAATGCATCATGGCTGCTGCCAGGATAGCGGGCATTGACGACGAGGATGCGCTGTCTGTGGTCGCACACCAACTGAATGTTCAGAGAGTGGTAGCCTTTGCGGTTGCGGAACACCTCTGCATTGTGATGAGGTGCCCGCAATGCCATGTGGGTGCAGTCAATGGCGCCCTGAGCCATGGGGAAGCCCGCTATCCTTGCAAAGCCACATGAGCATTCATGCTGTTTGTCTTGGGTCATGGGGAAATGAGATGTACTCCCTTCTCCTTCTGAACAGAGCATCTGTCACCTCCCGGATGCAGCAATGGATGGCGAAATGCGAAATGTTTGCAATGACCCCTGTTGAAGCCTGGAAGGAGTCGCTGGCGTAGAAAGTGAGAGCGACTGTGACCTTTACTGCCACTGAGAGAGACGTCCTGGTCCTGAGCTGAGGCTGGAGGTCTGGCTGCAGGAGGTGGCAGAGCTCTGTGACCACCTCCTTGCTGAAGCGGAGCCTTCTAAGGCACTGCTCCTCTGAGAGATGAATGTAGGAGAAGTGCTCCTGGAATACCCTGGGAGGGGAAGGTCTCCTGTGCAGAGCCCTGTTGGCCCTCCTCCCTCTGGCCACGTTTACCAATCTTTCTCTCTGCCTCTGCTGCCTCTGACGGTGACGCTGGAGGGCAAGGCATTGTGCCAGTACAGCCCCATTAAGTGTTGGAAATTTTGCACCATCAAATGTAACACAAATGAAAGTGAGAAATTTTTCTGATGCGCAAAACTCCTTCAAGTAGGAAAACCTGAAAAGGGTCAAACCGCCCGTCTGCTTCTGTCAAACTGAGAAGGGAGCATTGTTTGCAGACTAAATGAACCGGATGTTCGTGCCTTTAATTATCGCTCCTCCAGCTCTCAGCCCACTGCAAACCGCCTCCTCTACCTGTCGGTGCTAATGGCCGCGCTGAGGCAGGGGGCGAGGATGAATTTCCGGTCCAGGGCGATGTGCGGCCGGATGACGACACGTCCTCCGGCCGCAGCCGGGCGTGGCGATAGTGGTTAGCGCCGCCGCAAACCGCCAGTTGAATGTTGCCGGCAGCGCTAACATGGCCATGCCTGGGCGGTGAGTCATTAGCGCCCCGTTAGCGGCCCCCAGAGGCCCTAATGGGAGGCACTAAGGTACCCAATTCCGAGCCCTAAGTGTCTAAATGGGGTAGAGGAGCAGGGGGATCTGCGGGCACAGATAAACAAATCAATAAAAGTAGCGACGCAGGTTAATAAGGTCATAAAAAAAGCAAATAAAGCACTGGGGTTCATTTCTAGAGGGATAGAACTGAAAAGCAGAGGTTATGTTAAACTTGTATAGAACCTTGGTTAGACCACACTTGGAGCACTGACCTACACGTGACTCCAGTTCCTCAGGACAACTAAGGATGGGCGATAAATGCTGCCGTACAACTGTCCTCGCACCCTAATGAGTGTGTGAGGGTTTGTGTGTGTGTGTGTGATGGGTGTGTGTGTGTGTGTGTGAGGGGTTTGTGTCTGTGTGTGTGATGGGTGTGTGTGTGTGTGTGATGGGTGTGTGTCTGTGTGTGTGAGGGGTTTGTGTCTGTGTGTGTGATGGGTGTGTGTGTGTGTGTGATGGGTGTGTGTCTGTGTGTGTGAGGGGTGTGTGTCTGTGTGTGTGAGGGGTGTGTGTGTGTGAGGGGTGTGTGTCTGTGTGTGTGAGGGGTGTGTGTGTGTGTGTGATGGGTGTGTGTCTGTGTGTGTGAGGGGTGTGTGTGTGTGTGATGGGTGTGTGTCTGTGTGTGTGAGGGGTGTGTGCGTGTGTGATGGGTGTGTGTATGTGTGTGTGAGGGGTGTGTGTGTGTGTGATGGGTGTGTGTCTGTGTGTGTGAGGGGTGTGTGTCTGTGTGTGTGAGGGATGTGTGTCTGTGTGTGTGAGGGGTGTGTGTGTGTGTGTGTGTGAGGGATGTGTGTCTGTGTGTGTGAGGGGTGTGTGTCTGTGTGAGGGGTGTGTGTCTGTGTGTGTGAGGGGTGTGTGTCTGTGTGTGATAGGTGTGTGTCTGTGTTTGTGAGGGGTGTGTGTGAGGGGTGTGTGTCTGTGTATGTGAGGGGTGTGTGTCTGTGTGTGTGAGGGGTTTGTGTCTGTGTGTGTGAGGGGTGTGTGTCTGTGTGTGTGAGGGGTTTGTGTCTGTGTGTGTGAGGGGTGTGTGTCTGTGTGTGTGAGGGGTGTGTGTCTGTGTTTGTGAAGGGTTTGTGTCTGTGTGTGTGAGGGGTTTGTGTCTGTGTGTGAGGGGTGTGTGTCTGTGTGTGAGGGGTTTGTGTCTGTGTGTGAGGGGTGTGTGTCTGTGTGTGTGGGGGGTGTGTGTCTGTGTGTGTGAGGGGTTTATGTCTGAGTGTGTGAGGAGTGTGTGTCTGTGTGTGAGGGGTGTGTGTGTGTGTGTGTGAGGGGTGTGTGTCATAGATACATAGATACATAGAAGATAGGAGCAGGAGTAGGCCATTCGGCCCCTCGAGCCTGCTCCGCCATTCGATTAGATCATGGCTGATCATCCAAACTCAGTACCCTGTACCTGCCTTCTCCCCATATCCCTTGATACCTTTAGCTTTAAGAAATATATCAAACTCATTCTTGAATATATTTAATGACTTGGCCTCAACTACCTTCTGTGGTAGAGAATTCCACAGGTTCACCACTCCCTGGGTGAAGAAATTCTTCCTCATTTCTGTCCTAAATGGCTTACCCGTTATCCTTAGATTATGACCCCTGGTTCTGGACTCTCCGACCATCGGGAACATTCTTCCTGCATCTAGTTTGTCCAGACCTATCAGAATTTTATATGTTTCGATGAGATCCCCTCTCATTCTTCTATACTCCAGCGAGTATAAGCCCAATCGATCCAATCTCTCCTCATATGTCATTCCTGCCATCCCAGGTATCAGCCTTGTGATTCTTCGCTGAACTCCTTCCATGGCAAGAACATCCTTCCTCAGATAAGGCGACCAAAACTGTACACAGTACTCAAGGTGTGGTCTCACCAAGGCCCTGTACAACTGCAGCAGGACATCCCTGTTCCTATACTCAAACCCTTTCGCTATGAAGGCCAACATACCATTTGCCTTCTTCACCACCTGCTGCACCTGCATGCTTACTTTCAGCGACTGGTGCACAAGGACACCCAGGTCTCGTTGCACTTCCCCTTTTCCCAATCTATTGCCATTCAGATAATAGTCTGCCTTTCTGTTTTTGACACCAAAGTGGATAACCTCGCATTTATCCAAGTTATATTGCATCTGCCACACTTCTGCCCACTCACCCAACCTGTCCAAATCATCCTGGAGTTTCTCGGTATCCTCCTCGCAGCACACACTCCCACCCAGCTTTGTGTCATCTGCAAACTTGAAGATATTACATTTAGTTCCCTTATCTAGATCATTAATGTATATTGTGAATAGCTGGGGTCCAAGGACCGATCCCTGTGGTACAAGGACCGATCCCTGTGGTACCCCACTAGTCACTGCTTGCCACTCGGAAAAAGACCCATTAATTCCTGCTCTCTGCTTTCTGTCCGCCAACCAGTTCTCTATCCAAGTCAATACCTTGCCCCCAATCCCATGTGCCTTAACTTTACACGCTAATCTCTTATGCGGGACCTTATCGAAAGCCTTTTGAAAGTCCAAATACACCACATCTACTGGTTCTCACTTATCTATTTTCCCAGTTACATCCTCAAAAAAATCCAGTAGATTAGTCAAGCACGATTTACCTTTTGTAAATCCATGTTGACTTTGTCTGATCCTGTCACTGTTTTTCAAGTGCTCAGCTATTACATCCTTTATAATGGACTCTAGCATTTTCCCCACTACCGATGTCAGGCTTACCGGTCTGTAATTCCCCGCTTTCTCTCTACCACCCTTTTTGAATAATGGGGTAACATTAGCTACCCTCCAATCCATGGGTACAGTTCCAGGTTCCATCGAATGTTGGAAGATGATCAGCAATGCATCTACTACTTCTAGGGTCACTTCCTTAAGTACCCTAGGATGTAGATTATCAGGCCCTGGGGATTTATCGGCCTTCAATCCCGTCAATTTCCCTAACACCATTTCCATGCAAATACTGATTTCTTTCAGTTCCTCCCTTTCATCAGACCGTATGTTCTCCAACATCTCTGGGAGGTTATTTGTGTCCTCCTTTGTGAAGACAGAACCAAAATATGCATTTAATTGGTCTGCCATTTCTTTGTTCCCCATTATAACTTCCCCCGCTTCTGACTGCAAGGGACCTACACTTGATTTCACTAATCTTTTTCTCTTCACATATCTATAAAAGCTCTTACAGTCAGTTTTTATGTTTCCAGCAAGCTTACTTTCATATACTATTTTCCCCTTCTTAATTAATCCCTTTGTCCTCCTTTGTTGAATCCTAAACTGCTCCCAATCCTCAGGGTTACCGCTTTTTCTGGCCAATTTATATGCCCTCTCCTTGAATCTTATGCTATCCCTAATTTCCCTTGTTGAGTCACCCTTTTTGTTTTATTCTTATGCCACACTGGGATGAACAAATTCTGTAGTTCCTCCATGCAGTCTTTGAATGTTTGCCATTGCCTATCCACCGTCAACCCTTTGAGTGACATTCCCCAATCAATCCTACCCAATTCGCGCCTCATACCATCGTAGTTTCCTTTATTTAAATTCAGGACCCTAGTCTCTGATTCAACTACTTCACTCTCCATCCTAATGAAGAATTCTATCATATTATGATCACTCTGACCCAAGGGGCCTCGTACAACAAGATTGCTAATTAATCCTTTCTCGTTACATAATACCCAGTCTAAGATGGCCTGATCTCTGGTTGGTTCCTCGACATATTGTTCCAGAAAACCATCCCGTAAACCTTCTAGGAATTCCTCCTCCACAGTATTTTTACTAATTTGGTTAGCCCAATCTATATGTAAATTAAAGTCACCCATGATGACTGCTGTGCCCTTACTGCATGCTTCTCTAATTTCCCTTTTAATGCCGTCCCCAACCTCCGTATTACTGTTTGGAGGTCTATATACCACTCCCACTAATGTTTTCTGCCCCTTGTTATTTCTCAGTTCTACCCATACAGATTCCGCATCATCAGAGCTAATATCCTTCCTTTCAATTGTGTTAATCCCCTCTTTAACCAGCAATGCTACCCCACCTCCCTTTCTTTTTTGCCTATCTTTCCTAAATATTGAATAACCCTGGATGTTGAGTTCCCAGCCTTGGCCACCCTGGAGCCATGTTTCTGTAATCCCAATCAAATTGTATTCATTTACCTCTATTTGCTCAGCTAATTCATCCATCTTGTTCCGAATGCTCCTTGCATTAAGACACAAAGCCTTCAGGCTTGTTTTTTTAACGCTCTCAGACCTATATGAATTATTATTTACTGTGACCATGTTTGATTTAAACTGTTGAGTTCTTTGCCTTCTACTTTTGTTTTTCTCCTTCCTGTCTTTAGCTTTTATTCTTGTTTCCCTTTCCTCTGTCTCCCTGCTCAGGTTCCCAACCCCCTGCCACTTTAGTTTAAACCCTCCCCAACAGCACTAGCAAATATTCCCCCTAGGACATCGGTCCCAGCCCTGCCCAGGTGCAGACCGTCCCGTTTGTACTGGTCCCACCTCCCCCAGAACCGGTTCCAATGTCCAAGGAATTTGAATCCCTCCCCCTTGCACCATTCCTCTAGCCACTTATTCATTTGAAATATCCTCCTATTTCTACTCTGACTAGCACGTGGCACTGGTAGCAATCCTGAGATTACTACCTTTGAGGTCCTATTTTTTAATTTACCTCCTAACTCCCTATATTCTGCTTTTAGGACCTCATCCCGTTTTTTTACCTATATCGTTGATGCCTATGTGCACCACGACAACTGGCTGTTCGCCCTCCCCCTCCAAATTGTTCTGCAGCCGCTCCGAGATGTCCTTGACCCTTGCACCAGGGAGGCAACACACCATCCTGGAGTCTCGTTTGCAGCCGCAGAAACGCCTATCTATTCCCCTTACAATTGAGTCCCCATTCACTATAGCTCTTCCACACTTTTTCCTCCCAGCCTGTGCAGCAGAGCCACCCATGGTGCCAGGAAGTTGGCTGCTGCTGCCTTCCCCTGATAAGTCATCCCCCACAACAGCATCCAAAGTGGTATATCTGTTTGAGAGGGGGATGGCCACAGGGGACCCCTGCACTACCTGCCTGCACCTCTTACTCTGCCTGGTGGTCACCCATTCACTTCCTGCCTGTACACCCTTTACCTGCGGTGTGACCAACTCTCTAAACGTGTTATCCACGACGTTCTCAGCTTCGCAAATGCTCCAATATGCATCCATCCGCAGCTCCAGCGCCGCAATGCGGTCCGTCAGTAGCTGCAGCTGGATACATTTCCCACACACATGGTCGTCAGGGACACAGGAAGCATCCCTGATTTCCCACATATAGCAGGAGGAGCATATCACGGGGCGGAGCTCTCCTTTAATTAATTAATTAAAATTAAAATAAATGAATTCCCACCAATTTCACTTTAATTAAATGATATACTCAAGGGCCCTTGCTTAACAGCAGTCCCCGCTACACCACAGAGACTCTAGAAACTATAAACCACAGAATTTAAGTATGGAAAAAAGGAGAAAGAGAGAAATACTCACCAACCAATCACTTAACTGCTTTCTGGTGATGTCACACTTCGAATACTTTTTACTTCTTTACACTCACCGGTCCGTTGTAGCTCACCTTTGAAATCTCCCGAGGTTTGGCGCAGTCCAGCCGCTCTCGCTCACCTTTGAAATCTCCCGAGGTTTGGCGCTCTCCAGCCGCTCTCGCTCACCTTTGAAATCTCCCGAGGTTTGGCGCTCTCCAGCCGCTCTCGCTCACCTTTGAAATCTCCTGTGTGTGTGAGGGTTTGTGTCTGTGTGTGTGAGGGGTGTGTGTCTGTGTGTGTGAGGGGTGTGTGTCTGTGTGTGTTAGGGGTGTGTGTGTGTGTGTGATGGGTTTGTGTCTGTGTGTGTGAGGGGTGTGTGTCTGTGTGTGTGAGGGGTGTGTGTCTGTCTGTGTGAGGGGTGCGTGTCTGTGTGTGTGAGAGGTGTGTGTCTGTGTGTGTGAGGGGTTTGTGTGTCTGTGTGTGTGAGGGGTTTGTGTCTGTGTGTGTGAGGTGTTTGTGTGTGTGTGAGGGGTTTGTGTCTGTATGTGTGAGGGGTTTGTGTCTGTGTGTGTGAGGGGTTTGTGTCTGTGTGTGTGAGGGGTGTGTGTGTGAAGGGTTTGTGTCTGTGTGTGTGAGGGGTGTGTATCTATGTGTGAGGGGTGTGTATCTGTGTGTGAGGGGAATGTTTCTGTTGTGTGAGGGGCGTGTGTCTGTGTGTGTGAGGGGTGTGTGTCTGTGTGTGTGAGGGGTGTGTGTCTGTGTGTGTGAGGTGTTTGTGTGTGTGTGTGTGAGGGGTTTGTGTCTGTGTGTGTGAGGGGAGTGTGTCCGTGTGAGGGGTGTGTGTGAGTGGTGTGTGTGAGGGGTGTGTGTGTGTGTGTGAGGGGTTTGTGTCTGTGTGTGTGAGGGTTGTGTGTCTTGTGTGAGGGGTGTGTGTCTGTGTGTGTGAGGGGTGTGTGTCTGTGTGTGTGAGGTGTTTGTGTGTGTGTGTGTGAGGGGTTTGTGTCTGTGTGTGTGAGGGGAGTGTGTCCGTGTGAGGGGTGTGTGTCTGTGTGTGTGAGGGGTGTGTGTCTGTGTGTGTGAGGGGTTTGTGTCTGTGTGTGTGAGGGGTGTGTGTGTGTGTGAGGCGTTTGTGTCTGTGTGTGTGAGGGGTTTGTGTCTGTGTGTGTGAGGGGTTTGTGTCTGTGTGTGTGAGGGGTGTGTGTGTGTGTGCGAGGGGTTTGTGTGTCTGTGTGTGTGAGGGATTTGTGTCTGTGTGTGTGAGGGGTTTGTGTCTGTGTGTGTGAGGGGTGTGAGTCTGTGTGTGTGAGGGGTATGTTTCTGTGTGTGTGAGGGGTTTGTGTCTGTGTGTGTGAGGGGTGTGTGTCTGTGTGTGAGGGGTATGTTCCTGTGTGTGTGAGGGGTGTGTGTCTGTGTGTGTGAGGGGTTTGTGTCTGTGTGTGTGAGGGGTGTGTGTCTGTGTGTGAGGGGTATGTTCCTGTGTGTGTGAGGGGTGTGTGTCGGTGTGCGTAAGGGGTGTGTGTCTGTGTGTGTGAGGGGTGTGTGTCTGTGTGTGTGAGGGGTGTGTGTCGGTGTGTGTGAGGGGTGTGTGTATGTCTGTGTGAGGGGTGTGTGTCTGTGTGTGTGAGGGGTGTGTGTCTGTGTGTGATAGGTGTGTGTCTGTGTTTGTGAGGGGTGTGTGTCGGTGTGTG
>CM059437.1:43687810-43704441 GCA_030390025.1 Squalus acanthias | reverse complement strand
AGTGTAGAATTCGCAATTATCGCGATTTCATTTTAATAAGGAGAAAACACAAAGTTTCGTTCAAAACAGCTTTTATTTCAGCGGAATGCTGTCAGGTTTAAATTGGACACAAGCAGCCTGTAAAATGGCCGCCGCACCTCGTGACAGAACATTCTAGACTTTTCAACAGGCAGACAAGATGGCGTTCCAATAAACATTTTTGCAGGATCGATAAACGATTCAGCACAGTGAAGACAATACACAGGACATTATGGGTTTACAGTATAAACATCGATACTGGAATCGGTCTCCCAGGTACAAAGGAAAGCCATCAAGGGCCCATCCAAAGGACATTAATATGTAAACTCCCAACGGCTCTACGATGAGAGAGCCGTTAGCAGGTAGTTATACAGGACACTTGGAAGCCCCAAACCCCTCCAGGGGGAACACCGACCGATTTAACAATGGGAGAAATATTAACAGGTACTCAAACATTCAGGAGTAGCCCCGAAACCCATTAAGGACAGAGATCACCCATACAGGACATTCTGGGCGCCAAACCGTTAAACAAAAGAATGGACATTGTAGTTGGGCGGGAAACGGAAGAACTGTGCACTATAATTGCAGGCCCAAACCGTCCATTCGCTCTCTTGCTCTTTTGCTCTTGACTCTTGCCGCTTGCTGCTGTTATCATCGTGGCTGCTCCTGTGTTTTATCCGGTCGATTCGTAACCTCGTGGCTGCTCCTGGGTAAAAGACTGTTGCAAAGACCTATGTTGGTAGCTGGCAGCGGAACCGAAGGCCCGGGATGAGATGAGATGAGATGAGAGGAAAGAGAAGAAGACCTTATCCATCGCCACGGTCAGTAAATCCCGACCCGCGCCTGTAGGTCGATCAGCCAAGTCTTCTCGACAGGAAGTTTTCTTCTTTAACAAGACATATTGCATCAATGATAACTGGACTGTGCAAACACATCGTATCAGTGATATTGACAACGGTGCTCCACGATTAAACTTTGAAGCCCACCAACAGAGGTCTTCACTACAGCGGACGGTCCAGCCGACTGACCGAGCAGCAGAAGCAGTAAACAAGTGGGACCAGGAGATCTCCTGACCAACACGTGGGTGCTGCGGTGAAAAACATCCGATCAGCTATTCGGGATTTCTCCGAGTTATTACGAGTGGTGAGCATGAGTCTCGGGATCCTACGAAGCTAGTTTAGGACAGACATTGATAGGGGAGGGTTTAAAGTTAAGGATATTTGTAATGTGTGCCCTATTTACGTTGTGCTGGTCGTTCCTCGTTTCCCTAAGAGTGATTATAACTGTTTGTAAGATTGTACTGTCATTAATCTGTGCATATGACATGTATTTCATAATTTTAAGTATCATGCAATAAAGATTTTCCATTTCGTACCGTTCAAACCAAGTCTACATGAGTTTTATCTCCATTACTGCTCTCGCATCTAAGTCCAGTGTCTAGAACCGTAAGGGAGAGTGATTCGAACCACTCACAGGGGTGTCTAGTGTTCCCAGACTGGCTGGAGACCAGGCCTAGACCCGCACTGACATACAGGCTGCACAGAGCCGCGTGAATCTCACAGGCTACGAGACACGCAGGGTCAGGAGAGTATCCCTTACAGAAAATGGCGACCGCGGCAGGACACTGGCAGCGAGAGGGTAGTGTGTTAGATTTTGGAATGACTGTACGAAATGTGATGCAGGAAAAGATAGCGGATTACGTATTTGGAAAGGTTAATCTAACG
Source organism: Squalus acanthias (assembly GCA_030390025.1). Taxonomy (NCBI): domain Eukaryota; kingdom Metazoa; phylum Chordata; class Chondrichthyes; order Squaliformes; family Squalidae; genus Squalus; species Squalus acanthias. Next base: position 43,702,699 of record CM059437.1, on the reverse strand, counting down.
AAAAAGTGGATAAGCGAATTGTTAGCGGATAAGAGCCCCACTAGAGGCAGCTGAAAGGTGGACGGATAGTAAGGAGCATAAAAAGGCAGTTGAGAAAGCAGTCTGGCTTATGTGCTACAAAAGGCAGGTTCAGATTTCAAACCAGACCAATACAGCGCTAACCGCTCGAATCAAGCATCTAGAGGAGGAAATGGAGGAGAAGGTTTCTGGAGGGGAGGCGCTCATTAAGAGTTTAAATGAGTTACGCCAGGAAAGCCAGGAAGTCTCCAGTTACCTTAAAACAAGGGTAGAGTATCTCGAGTGCCAGATCACTGAAGCAAAATTAAACGAGAGTAGGATGAAGGAAAGATGTAACCGTCAAGCTGCCCAGATAAGAACTCAAGAAGAGAGCTTAATGGGGGTTAGGTCGGCGTATAAGTTGGCCCTTGAGGATAAGTTTCAGGGAGCCGACCATAGCGCCTGCCAAAAAGAGATAGAGAGCCTCAAAAAGGCCGTGAATAATGCGAACGGCATGGTGTGCCTTATTAATCCGTCGGCACGCCAGCCGCTAGTAAATGAGAGATTTAGAAATTCCCCACCAAGTAAAGCAGAAGAAGTAGTAGCCAGTGCGCCCTCCGCGCCACCCAGCTATTCAGAAACCTGGGTTAGGGAGGAAGCAACGGAAGAAGCAAAAGAGCCCGTTGAAAAGGAGGTAGAAAAGGGATCGTTGTATCCAGTAACGGGATTAAAAGGGCCCAAGCAGAAACGGTGGGGAAGAACCGGGGGATCTCCTCGGACAGCTGGTGTTGCCTCACAGTTCACATCAGCTGAGGGCCATGATAAACCACGTAAGGAAGCTGACCGAGATAGACGACCCTTCCGTACATTTAGGGAAGTTGAGCAAGCCGCAGCCATCAACGGCTGCGATGATGGGGAGACAGCAAAAATGCTGCTGTTCTCATTAGATAGCTCGGTCCTTCAGTGTCTCTCAGGCGATAGCAAGAGGGGTAATAAAAGTTATGAGGAATTGAAAAATGAGGTCCTAGAAGTAGTGGGAGCGAACGACGGAGGTCCGTTTGCTAGAGTGGACAGACAGTGCAGATGGAGGGAGAACCCCCGAAGGTTTTTGCCGACAGGCTGTGGCCAGTATATGAGCGCAGCTGTCTAGGTGCGCCCGAGCGCGAAGATGTGGAAGGCGCCGCTTTAATTCATTGGCTTAGGTGCATAATAGCCAACAGTTTACCAGCCGTTAGAGAGCAGGCAAAAGCCTGGTTCGATCCCAATGACCTCAACCTTACGGAAGAGTCGGTCTTGAATCGACTCACGTTAGGTTACCGTAACATAAGGGGTATGACGACACGTCCCTTTAAGGGAAGAGTACATGAGGTACGACCCGCAGCCCCGGCTCAAAGAGAGTGGCATCAGGAGGGTAATCGCGCCCCACAGGCAAGTAATGCCTGTTACGGGTGTGGGAAGACAGGGCACTGGCGCAAGCACTGCAGGAACCCTTGGAAGGATTCCAAGGATAAAAATCCCGCGGTCCGAGCCCAGGCGCCTGTCCCGGCTAAGGAAGCAAAGGCACCCACCTCTCCCGAAGACCTCGAGCAGTGTTAGGAGTCATGCGCAAGATGGTTTTGAATGCGCGTGGACAGGTGGCGGTCGCAACCGGCCCCGTAGGTGCCGCAGGACCGTCTAATAGTGCCCCATGACTAGAACCAGCACAGCCCGTCTACCTGTGTCCGCTCAGCTATGATGCGTGGAGGCGACCTGTGGTGGAGATGGAGGTAGAGAAACAGAAGGGCAGTTATTTGTTGGACACGGGAGCTTCTTGCACCATAATCCATACAGATGACCCTTTTGACTCGCCGCTATCTACCAAGGTCCCATTCACGCTAGCAGGGTTCACAGGGAAAGAACAGGCTGGCACGTTTTCCCTCCCGCTATCCATTCGTTTAGGGACACTTCGCCTTAAGTGGAAGTGTATACTGATGGCATGGCAAAAGGGGGGTGGAAGAGGTATTCTCGGGTCCGATCTGCTAGCGGGACACGGGATCCTCGTGGACCTCAGAAATCACTGTCTCTGGGGGGCTAAAGGTGAAAAAGGCGAGGTAATGGTAATTCAGGGGGAGGAAGAAACAGGGGTCCTGTGTACCGTACAGCCATCCGGAGGCTACGACCTCAGGCTTATGGTCGCAGATGTCCCAACGGACATGCAAACGTACGTGTCAGATAATATGCACGCGTTTGCAACCCACAAGCACGATTGTGGGAGGGTGGTCGGGTTTGAGGTCAGCGTAGATGGGGACCCCATGACCCGACCCCAAAAGCAGTATAACTTCCCCAAAGAAGCAGAACCCGATATGGAGGCAGCAATGTCTTCCTTGGTGCAGCAGGGCGTGTTGAGGCCGATAGCCACACACGTGAACTCCCCATTATGGCCGGTTAGGAAGCCGGATAATTCGTGGAGAGCCACGGTGGACTACAGAGTCCTTAACAGTAACATCCCCGCCTGCGCGCCCACAGTAGCAGCAGTTGCTGACCTAATAGGGAGCATCCCAGCGTCCGCGACCACGTTCACGGTGCTGGATATCTCGAACGGTTTTTGGTCCATCCCGCTGCGGCGAGAGGACCAGTACAAGTTTGCCTTTACGTTTAAAGGGCAACAGTACACGTGGAACTGCTTGCCACAAGGTTTCCACAATAGCCCCAGTATTTTTCACCAGTGTATGGCAGGAAGCTTAAAGGAGTTTAGTCAGCCCAATCAGATAGTACAGTATGTGGATGATTTGCTCCTATTTACGGACTCAAGGGAGGAGCACGGACCACTGCTGGACGAGTTATTGGAGCTGTTAGCGAGAAAGGGTTTTAAAGTAAACCCAAAGAAAGCACGTATCGGTCAGCAGGAAGTAAAATTCCTGGGACTGACCCTACGCGCTGGGGAAAGAGCCATAGACAAAGCAAGGAGGGAGTCGGTGCAAGAATTACCGATTCCCAACAACGTAAGGGGTGTGAGGTCCTTCTTGGGACTGACCGGTTACTGCAGGGATTTTATCGAGATTATGCGGCCACAGCGGCGCCGCTCCTCCGACTCCTCCATAAGGGGGTGGAGTGGCTTTGGGACGAGGGCTGCCAAGCAGCCTTCGAGAAGTTAAAAAGGGATCTGCAGACCGCGCCAGCCTTAGGGGCCATAGATGGGGGGAAGGAGTTTTTCCTGGAGGTAGCTGCCAGCGGAGACAGCTTAAGCGCCGTGCTGCTCCAAGAGCGTCACGGCAAGCTGAGGCCGGTTGTCTATTCATCCAGGGTATTAACGGATGTGGAGAGAAGTTTTTCCAATTGCGAAAGGCACCTTTTAGCCACGCATTGGGCTGTGAAAAGATCAGCGATCTTCACAGGGCTCTCTCCCATCACTCTCCTCACACATCACACACCAACTAAGATGCTTCTGGATGGGAGGATTAAAGACGGGACCGTAAGCAGCGCACGCATTGCGCGTTGGACCCTTCTTCTCTCCCAGTTGGACATCAGAGTAAAAGGTCTTTGCGAGCCCAGGCTTGCGGCCAATTTGGTATACCCCGGTACAGCCCACCGGTGTTCGGTGGAAGGGGTGTGGGACGTCAACATAGGTTTACGGGCCGGGATACATCCCACTGGGCGCGAGATTTATGTTGATGGGTCTAGCACAGTATCTGCTGGCGAGCGACTCACAGGGTGTGGAGTTTATGACCCTGCGGCAGACCTTGCCCTGGCGATCAAGCTCCCTAGCACCATGAGCGCGCAGCAGGCTGAGCTGTCTGCCGTGGTGTACGTGGTAACCCACCCAGACATTTTCCCAACCCCATACACGATTTGCTCGGACAGTATGTTCACCTGCAATTCGTGTACGGAATACCTGGCCATTTGGTCCCGCCGTGGATACACCTCCGCGGACGGGCGACCTTTAACGGTAAAGCCCTTGCTGGAGAAGATCTTAGCAGCAGCAGTAGGGGAGGAAGGGGAGATTTTCATCCATAAGGTGAAAGCTCACTCCTCCACAGAGCCCCGTGGGGAGGGCAACCGGCAGGCGGATGCGCTAGCCAGGGAGGGTGCCCGCGACGGTACTTTCTGGAACCCCTATAGAACCGGACCCATAGCAGCGGTCCGAGGCGGGGACGGGAATACCGGGAACACCAGGGTAGCATTGCCCCTAGACCTTAAGACCGTCCAAGCCCAGGATCCCGCCCTAAAAGCAGTCCTAAAAACGATTGCTGAGGGAGGCAGGTAGAAGGTCCGTACAGTACGGCAACCCTCTCAGTTAAGGAAGGCATGCTGTTCCGCGAGGAGCAGTGGGTTGTGCCGCAGCAGCACAGGAGGGAATTCCTCCAGTTGGCTCACGAGGGACCAGGGGCAGGGCACCCCGGGCCCGAGGTTACCTGGCAACGGGTAGAGCAAGCGGGATGGTGGCCAGGGCTCAGGGAACAAGTCCGCGAGTTCTGTGCAAACTGTCTTGTGTGCGCTGCAAACAACCCAGACCCCCAGAAAAGGAAGGTGCCCATGGGACACGTAAGAAGGGTAGAGGGACCATGGCAGTCGATACAGATCGACTATATAGGACCCCTGCCCACCACCCAGGGAGGTTATAAGTACTGCCTCGTCCTGGTGATGTGTTTTCCAAGTGGGTGGAAGCCTTCCCTTGTCGAACAGCTACGGCACTGGGTACTGCAAAAATCTTGGTCCGGGAAGTGTTCTCGCGGTGGGGACTCCCCCGTTTTGTGGAGTCAGACCAAGGGAGTCATTTCACCGGCCAGGTGATGCAGAACACCCTCATGCTTTTGGGCATTGAAGGGAAGTGGCACGTAGCACACAATCCCCAGTCATCCGGGATTGTTGAGCGTATGAACCGGACCCTGAAGGAGAAATTGAGGAAAGAGACTAGGAACTCGCCCCAAAAATGGGCGGAAGTTCTGCCTTTAGTCCTCATGGGGGTCCGGGCCAGTCAGTCAAAAAGTACGGGGTACTCCCCGCACGAGGTAATGACCGGCAGGCTCATGCGAACCCCCACCCATGTGCTAGCCCCGGTGCTCACTGAGGGTCAGCTTCAAGAGATCAGCAGGGACAAGTTCGCCCAAACTCTCTTGGAGCGCCTGAAGCAAGTTTATGAGCAGGCGGCTGGGAACATGGGAAGGCAGCACCAGGGCAATCGCTTGTTGCTGGAACCCCGCAAAACGCGGGAGTGGGAAGTAGGAGACCAGGTCATGGTCAGAAACTACGCCAGAGTAGGGAGTCTGGAACCACTGTATATGGGACCCTACAACATTGTAGACAAGGCAAGTCCCATGGTTTACGCCGTAAAAGTACCTCGGCGCACTAAGTGGTTCCACATAAACCAATGTAAACTGTACCAGCCGGGTGCGCAAGGGAAAACTACAGGGGTAAATCCCGCCAATGGGAAAACACAGCCCCAGGTAGGACCACAAGGCACACAGGCAGGCGTAGCAGCTTGCATCAGGGGAAGGGACATCCCGGACGATCATGCAGCGTTTTTCTGGAGTTGGGGGTTAGATGACGAGGACCCCAGGGTACCCTGGTCAGATGAGGATAGTGCAGATGAGCATAGTGATGATGACGGGTGGTTTCTGAGGAACGGTCTGGGAGGATTGGGGCCGCTAGGTAGAGATCCATACGGGGTGGACACACAAGCTGCAGGTCCCGACAGCAGGAGGAAGGAGCTAGAGGAGGCCGGGCCAGCCGCTATGTGGTTCCCAGAGGTGTGGCCACCCGCTTTGAACGTCCAGTCCTCAGGGGAGGCAGAGTTCACGAGTGAAGGGCCGCCTGCTGGGCCGAGCAGGGCGGGGCCCCGAACTGCCAGCCCCGAGGTAAGGGAGGCGGAGTCAGCGGAGGCGGGGCTGGCGCCTGTGATGGAACCCCAGGTCATCCCGTTGAAGGTCTCGGGACCCGGTCCGTCCGTCACGGAGCCCCCGCCCATAGCAATTCCCCGTAGGTCAAGCAGAGTACCCCAGCCCAGGAAGATGTGGTCAGGTCCACAGGCTGCCCCAGGGCGTAAGTTTCAGGTTAAGATAACCCGGGTAGAGACAGGCCACATCGAAGCAGTAACAGGCTGCGGCAGATCAGAGGAAAGGGTCAGCGCAGCAACAGGCTGCGGCAGATCAGAGGGAAGGGTCAGTGCCCTCCCACCGTCGGGAAGAGCTCGCAGCAGCCTTCTCAGGATTTAAAGGGGCCGCCCTGAGAACGGGCGGCATTGTAAAGTTATTAGTTTAAGGTTTTAAGTAGTTTTAATAAGGTTAAGTTTGTAGTGTTTTTAACAGATGACGACATAATGATGGGAGTTTTAAGGCTAGGTTTAGAGGAAGTCTATTCAGCAAACGTTGAAGTTTACGTGAGGCGAGGTCAGGGGACCCGCTCACCCTTCACAAAAGCCAGAGACTTTTTGCGAGGCTGGCTACCTCATTCTATCTGATCACAGGAACCAAGGAAGGATGGAACGACTTCTAGTTTTGCTCGTGGCAATCGGATGTGGATTGGCCTATCGGGGCCTCACCAAGGATGTCGTGGTGTTTGGATGTTCCGGGGACACGGCCCCCATCGCGGTGGATGGGACCGGAAGACGGAAGGCAGAAGGGACCAGCACCTATTTCCACAAGGGAAGGTGGCCAGGATGGCTGGGAACGAACTCAACGGAGTATTCCAGCACATCGGGGTTCGCCTACAAAGAGACTTCTTTAATGTGCCCCAAAGTACGGATCATCGCACCCAGGATCAGCGTCACCGTCGGCAAACGGATTTGTTTGACCTGCAGTGGGAATGTCCCATTGAGCCGATGGTGGTGGCTGCGAAAGCTGAGCAAAACTATGAGGAACTCTTCGGTTGAGTGGGAGCGACTGGGTAATAATACCCATCGGACAATTACGGGGACAGATGGACAAGTGAAAGTCTGTTGGGACAAATGGTGGGAACCGGATGAGGGGATTTATGTTTGTATGTGGGGGTCAAAGTACGTTTGCCCCAAAGGCATCTCCATATTCTTTATTAACCAGTGGCAGGATAACGGACAGGGGATGAGGTGGGATGCGAGCACCAGGGGGTGCGGAGCCCCATTCTCTCCGATCCCAGTAAATGCCACTGAGCTCATTACGCGCCCACGCAAAGCCCCGCCCACGATTCCGGTAGTTCTAACTGAGGAAGAAGGGTGCCCTAAAACTAGTAAGGGACCCGGGAACGGTTTGGTACTGGTCCCCACAGACCAGATACTATTTCAGGGGGTACATTACGCGGTGGCCTCGGTGATTTTAAATCTCACTGAGGTACGGTTACCAGAGTGGTGCCCCAAAAAGACGGAACAGTTGTACCAGGTCCTGTTGACCAAGATGTTCAGGCAATTTTACGAGTTTGATTTTGCAGAAATTGATAAGACAAGTTTATACACCGCACCGCAGGAAGTTTTGGACCAAGTAGGGAGGCAAAGAAGGGGTTTGGTGAACGATGCGTTCACTGCTTTTAACACAGGGACATCTGTGGTCAACGCTCTAGACAGTGTGGAGCTGCAGACCCAGATTAATGGTTTAAAAACACAGTTAAAGGATATTCTTACAGATGAGAATAAAGTGGTAGGGTCGGGTCTGCACGAGGACCAAGCCATGACTCTCCATTTAAAGGAAATTATAGCAGAGCTGGAGAAACATGCGCGTACGGTAAATGCCCTGATTAGGGAAGATCGGAATGCATCCGATCAAGCTGCGCAGAACGAGGTGTGCGTGCTTTACGGGGCGTGGTTACTGGGCGAGGGCCGCAGTAATTTGGAGGATTTAAAACAAGGTTTGGTCCCGTCCTGGATAAGTAACAAACACCTGCGGGCGCTCCACCCTTTTCAGAATGCATTAAGTCCGTGCCAGCTCAGGCTAGCTTCAGAAGCTTACCCAGTCCCCGTGGACTGCGGACGTTCAAACCATACTATTATGGGAATAGTATTACGCATGCCGGTTTTGGGCAACACAGCAAAGCCCGCCCCGGTGTATCGGGTAGAGAACATTGGTGTCATTCAGGGGGGAGCCCACATTCGTTATGCAGCGGTTCCACCTTACGTCATCCGCTGGGAGCAAACGATGACAGGTACAGATCTCTCTGGTTGTCGTGGCAGGGGAGCACACATAATACTGTGCCCCCAGCACTTGAATGCCTTTTTAACACCACAGTGCGGGTTCAGAACGGCTGGCGCCAAGTCCATGAATTGCACCATGGAGGCAATGGCACAAGATCATGTGCCTCCGCAGGTAGCATACATCGGGGGTGGAACATATTGTGTTACCACTGCAGCGCAACACTACCAGCATGGAAACCGTAGCCGGTGTCCGGTGAGTGACAGCAGTTTCTGTTTTAAACCCAGGGCTGAAGTTCAAGTAGCACAACAGCGAATTATCCCAATCCCTGAACCATCCACTGTTCATCTCACAGTAAAAGAGAATTTCACCGACTTGCAGCGATTTGTCGCGCATTTTGGGTACCTCATTCCCCCTCTCCCCGAGCATTTAACCAAACTTCTGAAAGCCGTCGCGGTGTCACAAAAGCATTTCTATACATTAGAACAGAAAACCGTCGAGATAGGTACAGACATTTTGGACATAGTGGTTCCACCGTGGTGGAATCTGTTCACGAATATTGAAGTGCCCTCATGGGTCAGAATAGCCTCCCACATTTTAGTCGTCTGTCAAGTGTTTATTGTAGTATACCTTTTGTTCATACATTGTAAAAGAGACAAGCGCCTCACCAAGCATGAGAACACGGGAGAGTGGCGAGAACGTTACGTGCGCGTGCACGATGAGAGCGCAGTGTAATGGGAAAATGGCGTCACTCCCGCTCGCCACGTGCGCCGCGGAAGTTTGTACTCATTGTAAATACGTTGGAAACTCGACATGTTTAAGAGTTGGGATTTGTTTATTTTGGTGATGGTGTTGATTGTTTGGTTTTTGGGTTTTGTTTTTCCTTCCCTGAATAAAAGACAAATATACAGGTGATGCGTGAGGTATCGGCCTGGTTACGCCGGGAAGGAAAACAAGTGGTGTAAGTTTAAGGGCAAATGATGCCTACGGTGATATAAAATGTGATTTTCTTGGGAAATAAGGACGACACAGAGACCCTAGTGAAGTTAAAATTTATGGGATTAATTTACTGGATTCGGAGTGAAATCGAGATAAGATTGCTCACCACTGAGATTTTTGATACGATAAGCGGAGTTATTCGCATCAACAGGAGGGACTGTAGAATTCGCAATTATCGCGATTTCATTTAATAAGGAGAAAACACAAAGTTTCGTTCAAAACAGCTTTTATTTCAGCGGAATGCTGTCAGGTTTAAATTGGACACAAGCAGCCTGTAAAATGGCCGCCGCACCTCGTGACAGAACATTCTAGACTTTTCAACAGGCAGACAAGATGGCGTTCCAATAAACATTTTTGCAAGATCGATAACGATTCAGCACAGTGAAGACAATACACAGGACATTATGGGTTTACAGTATAAACATCGATACTGGAATCGGTCTCCCAGGTACAAAGGAAAGCCATCAAGGGCCCATCCAAAGGACATTAATATGTAAACTCCCAACGGCTCTACGATGAGAGAGCCGTTAGCAGGTAGTTATACAGGACACTTGGAAGCCCCAAACCCCTCCAGGGGGAACACCGACCGATTTAACAATGGGAGAAATATTAACAGGTACTCAAACATTCAGGAGTAGCCCCGAAACCCATTAAGGACAGAGATCACCCATACAGGACATTTTGGGCGCCAAACCTTAAACAAAAGAATGGACATTGTAGTTGGGCGGGAAACGGAAGAACTGTGCACTATAATTGCAGGCCCAAACCGTCCATTCGCTCTCTTGCTCTTTTGCTCTTGACTCTTGCCGCTTGCTGCTGTTATCATCGTGGCTGCTCCTGTGTTTTATCCGGTCGATTCGTAACCTCGTGGCTGCTCCTGGGTAAAAGACTGTTGCAAAGACCTATGTTGGTAGCTGGCAGCGGAACCGAAGGCCCGGGATGAGATGAGATGAGATGAGAGGAGAAGAGAAGAAGACCTTATCCATCGCCACGGTCAGTAAATCCCGACCGCGCCTGTAGGTCGATCAGCCAAGTCTTCTCGACAGGAAGTTTTCTTCTTTAACAAGACATATTACATCAATGATAACTGGACTGTGCAAACACATCGTATCAGTGATATTGACAACGGTGCTCCACGATTAAACTTTGAAGCCCACCAACAGAGGTCTTCACTACAGCGGACGGTCCAGCCGACTGACCGAGCAGCAGAAGCAGTAAACAAGTGGGACCAGGAGATCTCCTGACCAACACGTGGGTGCTGCGGTGAAAAACATCCGATCAGCTATTCGGGATTTCTCCGAGTTATTACGAGTGGTGAGCATGAGTCTCGGGATCCTACGAAGCTAGTTTAGGATAGATATTGATAGGGGAGGGTTTAAAGTTTAAGGATATTTGTAATGTGTGCCCTATTTACGTTGTGCTGGTCGTTCCTCGTTTCCCTAAGAGTGATTATAACTGTTTGTAAGATTGTACTGTCATTAATCTGTGCATATGACATGTATTTCATAATTTTAAGTATCATGCAATAAAGATTTTCCATTTCGTACCGTTCAAACCAAGTCTACATGAGTTTTATCTCCATTACTGCTCTCGCATCTAAGTCCAGTGTCTAGAACCGTAAGGGAGAGTGATTCGAACCACTCACAGGGGTGTCTAGTGTTCCCAGACTGGCTGGAGACCAGGCCTAGACCCGCACTGACATACAGGCTGCACAGAGCCGCGTGAATCTCACAGGCTACGAGACACGCAGGGTCAGGAGAGTATCCCTTACAAGAGAGACAGGGCAGAGAGAGAGAGAGACAGGGCAGAGACAGAGAGAGAGAGAGGGCAGAGATAGAGAGAGAGAGAGACAGGGCAGAGAGAGAGAGAGAGACAGGGCAGAGACAGAGACAGAGAGAGAGAGACAGGGCAGAGACAGAGCAGAGACAGAGAGAGAGAGAGAGAGAGAGACAGGGCAGAGAGAGAGAGAGAGAGACAGGGCAGAGACATAGCAGAGACAGAGAGAGACAGGGCAGAGAGAGAGAGAGACGGGGCAGAGACAGAGAGAGAGAGAGAGGGCAGAGACAGAGAGAGAGAGAGACCGGGCAGAGAGAGAGTGAGACAGGGCAGAGAGAGAGCGAGAGACAGGGCAGAGACAGAGACAGAGAGAGAGAGACAGGGCAGAGACAGAGAGAGAGAGACAGGGCAGAGAGAGAGAGAGAGACAGGGCAGAGACATAGCAGAGACAGAGAGAGACGGGGCAGAGACAGAGAGAGAGAGAGAGGGCAGAGACAGAGAGAGAGAGAGAGCGGGCAGAGAGAGAGTGAGACAGGGCAGAGAGAGAGAGACAGGGCAGAGACAGAGAGAGAGAGAGAGAGAGAGAGACAGGGCAGAGAGAGAGAGAGAGACAGGGCAGAGACAGAGACAGAGAGAGAGAGACAGGGCAGAGACAGAGAGAGAGAGACAGGGCAGAGAGAGAGACAGAGAGAGAGAGGGCAGAGACAGAGAGAGAGAGAGAGACAGGGCAGAGAGAGAGAGACAGTGAGAGAGAGGGCAGAGACAGAGAGAGAGAGACAGGGCAGGGAGAGAGAGACAGAGACAGGGCAGAGAGAGAGAGACAGAGAGAGAGGGCAGAGACAGAGAGAGAGAGAGACAGGGCAGAGAGAGAGAGACAGAGAGAGAGAGGGCAGAGACAGAGAGAGAGAGAGACAGGGCAGAGACAGAGAGAGAGATAGGGCAGAGAGAGAGAGAGACAGGGCAGAGAGAGAGAGAGACAGGGCAGAGAGAGAGAGAGAGACAGGGCAGAGAGAGAGAGAGAGAGACAGGGCAGAGACAGAGAGAGAGAGAGGGCAGAGACAGAGAGAGAGAGAGACAGGGCAGAGAGAGAGAGAGAGACAGGGCAGAGACAGAGACAGAGAGAGAGAGACAGGGCAGAGACAGAGCAGAGACAGAGAGAGAGAGAGAGAGAGACAGGGCAGAGAGAGAGAGAGAGACAGGGCAGAGACAGAGAGAGACAGGGCAGAGAGAGAGAGAGACGGGGCAGAGACAGAGAAAGAGAGAAAGGGCAGAGACAGAGAGAGAGAGAGACAGGGCAGAGAGAGAGAGACAGAGAGAGAGAGGGCAGAGACAGAGAGAGAGAGAGACAGGGCAGAGACAGAGAGAGAGATAGGGCAGAGAGAGAGAGAGACAGGGCAGAGAGAGAGAGAGACAGGGCAGAGACAGAGAGAGAGAGAGAGGGCAGAGATAGAGAGAGAGAGACAGGGCAGAGAGAGAGAGAGAGACAGGGCAGAGACAGAGACAGAGAGAGAGAGACAGGGCAGAGACAGAGCAGAGACAGAGAGAGAGAGAGAGAGAGAGAGACAGGGCAGAGAGAGAGAGAGAGAGACAGGGCAGAGACATAGCAGAGACAGAGAGAGACAGGGCAGAGAGAGAGAGAGACGGGGCAGAGACAGAGAGAGAGAGAGAGGGCAGAGACAGAGAGAGAGAGAGACCGGGCAGAGAGAGAGTGAGACAGGGCAGAGAGAGAGCGAGAGACAGGGCAGAGACAGAGACAGAGAGAGAGAGACAGGGCAGAGACAGAGAGAGAGAGACAGGGCAGAGAGAGAGAGAGAGAGACAGGGCAGAGACATAGCAGAGACAGAGAGAGACGGGGCAGAGACAGAGAGAGAGAGAGAGGGCAGAGACAGAGAGAGAGAGAGACCGGGCAGAGAGAGAGTGAGACAGGGCAGAGAGAGAGAGAGAGACAGGGCAGAGACAGAGACAGAGAGAGAGAGACAGGGCAGAGACAGAGAGAGAGAAACAGGGCAGAGACAGAGAGAGAGAGACAGGGCAGAGACAGAGAGAGAGAGACAGGGCAGAGAGAGAGAGAGAGAGACAGGGCAGAGACAGAGAGAGAGAAACAGGGCAGAGACAGAGAGAGAGAGACAGGGCAGAGACAGAGACAGAGAGAGAGACAGGGCAGAGACAGAGAGAGAGAGAGACAGGGCAGAGACAGAGAGAGAGAGAAAGGGCAGAGACAGAGAGAGAGAGACAGGGCAGAGACAGAGACAGAGAGAGAGAGACAGGGCAGAGACAGAGAGAGAGAGGCAGGGCAGAGAGAGAGAGACAGAGAGAGAGAGAGAGAGAGACAGGGCAGAGAGAGAGAGAGAAACAGGGCAGAGACAGAGAGAGAGAGTCAGGGCAGAGACAGAGAGAGAGAGACAGGGCAGAGAAAGAGAGAGAGAGACAGGGCAGAGACAGAGAGAGAGAGACAGGGCAGAGACAGAGAGAGAGAGACAGGGCAGAGAGAGAGAGAGAGAGAGAGAGAGAGCCAGGGCAGAGAGAGAGAGAGAGAGACAGGGCAGAGAGAGAGAGAGACAGGCAGAGACAGAAGAGAGAGAGAGAGAGACAGGGCAGAGAGAAGAGATAGGGCAGAGATAGAGAGAGAGAGAGACAGGCAGAGAGAGAGAGACAGGGCAGAGAGAGAGACAGAGAGAGAGAGACAGGCAGAGAGAAGAGAGAGACAGGCAGAGAGAGAGAGAGAGACAGGGCAGAGAGAGAGAGAGAGAGACAGGGCAGAGACACAGAGAGAGAGGGGGCAGAGACAGAGAGAGAGAGAGGGCAGAGACAGAGAGAGAGAGAGACAGGGCAGAGAGAGAGAGAGAGACAGGGCAGAGAAAGAGAGAGAGAGAGAGACCGGGCAGAGAGAGAGAGACAGGGCAGAGTCGAGAGAGAGAGAGACAGGGCAGAGACAGAGAGAGAGAGAGAGAGAGAAGACAGGCAGAGAGAGAGAGAAGACAGGCAGAGACAGAGACAGAGAGAGAGAGACAGGGCAGAGACAGAGAGAGAGAGACAGGGCAGAGAGAGAGACAGAGAGAGAGAGGGCAGAGAGAGAGAGAGAGACAGGGCAGAGAGAGAGAGACAGTGAGAGAGAGGGCAGAGACAGAGAGAGAGAGACAGGGCAGAGAGAGAGAGACAGAGACAGGGCAGAGACAGAGAGAGAGAAACAGGGCAGAGACAGAGAGAGAGACAGGGCAGAGACAGAGACAGAGAGAGAGAGACAGGGCAGAGACAGAGAGAGAGAGAGACAGGGCAGAGACAGAGAGAGAGAGAAAGGGCAGAGACAGAGAGAGAGAGACAGGGCAGAGACAGAGACAGAGAGAGAGAGACAGGGCAGAGATAGAGAGAGAGAGGCAGGGCAGAGAGAGAGAGACAGAGAGAGAGAGAGAGAGAGACAGGGCAGAGAGAGAGAGAGAGACAGGGCAGAGACAGAGAGAGAGAAACAGGGCAGAGACAGAGAGAGAGAGTCAGGGCAGAGACAGAGAGAGAGAGACAGGGCAGAGAAAGAGAGAGAGAGACAGGGCAGAGACAGAGAGAGAGAGACAGGGCAGAGACAGAGAGAGAGAGACAGGGCAGAGAGAGAGGAGAGAGAGAGAGAGAGAGAGCCAGGGCAGAGAGAGAGAGAGAGAGACAGGGCAGAGAGAGAGAGAGACAGGGCAGAGACAGAGAGAGAGAGAGAGAGAGACAGGGCAGAGAGAGAGAGATAGGGCAGAGATAGAGAGAGAGAGAGACAGGGCAGAGAGAGAGAGACAGGGCAGAGAGAGAGACAGAGAGAGAGAGACAGGGCAGAGAGAGAGAGAGAACAGGGCAGAGAGAGAGAGAGAGAGACAGGGCAGAGAGAGAGAGAGAGAGACAGGGCAGAGACACAGAGAGAGAGGGGCAGAGACAGAGAGAGAGAGAGGGCAGAGACTGAGAGAGAGAGAGACAGGGCAGAGAGAGAGAGAGAGACAGGGCAGAGACAGAGAGAGAGAGAGAGACCGGGCAGAGAGAGAGAGACAGGGCAGAGTCAGAGAGAGAGAGAGAC